>RDPX01000267.1:599569-613705 GCA_003991215.1 Morbakka virulenta
AGACTATTGAGGAACACAGACAGCAAGGAGAACTTTGCCCACCATAACGGTGATAAGTGCAGAGTCACAATAAGAGATGAAGCACAAAAGAGAGAGAGAGAGAGAGAAAGAGAGAGAGAGAGAGAGAGAGAGAGAGAGAGAGAGAGAGAGAGTATTTCTATGAGTATGAGCCCATGTTATGAAATTCAGTTTGTCTAAATATATTATATTGGCGACAGAGATGCTGAGTAAAAGGATGGCTCTATTTTCAACGTAGCACTAGGTAGGATATCTCAAGTGTTCTGTAATATGGGTTTTTCTGACGTACAGTGTCTTGTTTTTATCACCTTTCACATTGTCCCTCAAACTCTCTAAAACGAAACAATTATCCACTTAATTTCAATGGACATTTGCCTGTTTTTGTAAATACCACTGTTCTAAATCAGTGTTTCTCAATGGGAGACACAGAGCTCTTGGAGCGATTGCTTTCCTTCACTGGGAGTTAAAGTCAAAGGGGCCAGTAAATGGACAATTTTTTGCAGCGGTTATAAATCACTGCATCAATAGAGGCTTCCTTTGTGATAAGTTGCTGCGCAATCATTGTTAGTCTTCTTTATGAATTACAAATTATTTCAATCCAGACTATACTACCATGATAAATATCACCAGAGGAGCCCTGACAAGTGAGGCACAGGGAAACTGACCTCTCCTAGTGCTAATAAATTAGCAATGGGGCTAAATCTTAAAGCTGTTATTTTCAGTAATTTGCAGCATTTTAAGCATGTTGACAATAGACTCTTGTATTTCAAAACCTCCAAGTGAAAGGTCCTTTAATGACATTTTATCCGGTCACCAACTTTGATAGACAACAACAGATAATAAAATACCGCATATTCGCTGAAAATGACAGCTTTGAAAATTCCCCCTTGCTAGTTCTCCCTGATTCTTATTTAACTTTCTCATTACTACATCCTTGTTGCCTAATCAGTATCGCTACAAGGAGTGAGAGATCCAGCTTTTAACCATTCCTTTGAGTGGTTGATTAAACAAAACTAAGATATCAATCCAATTTTCTTAATTGTTAGAGCTCCTTCGTTTCATTAGGATATTGGTGTGACAGTGTAGAAAAAGCCTCATTAAGTAAGAAAATGTAAAGGCAGTACAGCGTGAACTATTTGCCATATAGTTTTACCCAGTCACCATCCTGCAAGCATTTAAATTGTGCATGCTCGGTGGGCAAAATTTCTTCAAGGAGGCTAGTAAGCCTCCCCTTCTTATTGGAAAAGGAAGACATAGACAAAAAGAACATAGTTTTGGAAAATTCTTAAGCATTGAAAGACAAGTGTAATTAGCAACTAACGATTTCCATTGGCTATACGAATATCGATGTTAGAGATGTGGCCAACCTCAATCAGTGGGCGAATCGTTGTTTCTTTCCTGTATTCCCTACGCATCATTAACTGTGTTAACTGTGTTCCTTCAGGATCTACCGTTAAGTATGAAGTGTATTCTTCTTGGCAACGATTCCTTAAGAAGTGTTTGTTACTAATACATACATTTATTTTTACCATATATAATACAAAAACAATAATTTTTTCGCATTTGGAACTGTAATGTATTGCAATGATTTGTGCAAAATAGACTGAGAGGAAATGCATGACTTTTAAGGATTAGAAGAAAACGTTTAATACAGAACGTTTAACACTTTTCTAGAGTTTCAACCTGCGTTTGTTATGAGGCCTACATGTGATAACTAGGTATCAAATCTGACACCTGCTTGTAAGACCCACGCTTGACATTTATGGTAGACACCTTGGGTGTGACATCTGCGTACTCCTGTGGTTACTTGAAAAGTGATCAATTAATGAACTATGTTTTTACTAATGATAAAGTAACAGTAGATACGGTATAACCGAGGGAATTTGGTTTCAACGATCCGGACAAATACTCTATAAAAAGATTTTTTTAGATTTGCGAGTATTTTTGTCAATAATAGCTAATGTTTTAGTTGAAATCACTGATATGAATAGATATAGGTAGCTATAGATTTATAGTCAAGCTAGCTATAATTTTAAGGGACTTTTTAGAATGAAAAAAGGTTTTGTATGTATATATACTGAAAAATATACCTCATTGAATAAATCAAACAAATTTAGGACACCTCATAGTTCCTTTCCAGATTTACACTGATGCTTGCAAAGAACAACTTGATGGAAAAAGTGGATGCTTGACAGCTGTTTACAATTTTAAATCACAAATATTCAATCTTCACTTTTTTCATCTACGATGTGGCAACATTTCCTATCTTACTGTTTTCCTTCAATGATTTTGAAATATTCTCTCAGGAAATAATTTTAAATGTTATGATTTTGTGGGGTTTTTTGTCTTCAGGATACGATTTTGAAAAAAAGATGTATACATAGTTTTATTGACATATTTTATTTCATTACTTGCTTTGTTTTATTTTTTAAAGGTCAGAAAGAACTTAGATTGTAGCTAGAAGTTCATAAACATGAGCACTCTTACCCAGGTTCCAGATCATCTGGGAATACAAAGAAACTAGTCTTCAATCAATAGTCTACCCCATGTACTCCTTAGCCATGTGTCTTTCTACACGCTTTCCTGACGTGGATCTGACGGGAGAGCGTCAAAGACGAATACTGGCAATAGAGGTTCTATGCAATAGAGAGATATTGGGCATGCACTATACCGATTATGAGGTAAATGAAGAGATATGCAGGAAAATCCACCAGGCCATGGGACTACGTGATGTTTCCTGACAACCTTCAACAAAAACCCTAAAGAGCTCTGATAATGTTTCCCACTCCATCAGCCTGGCAAATGCAATGCCACAAGGTACAGTTTGAGTGGGGGCAAAAATGGAAGAGGTAAGTGGACAAGATTTTAAGCGACCGATAAAAAAAGGCAGCCGCGAATTAAGGAGGGTGAAGGAAAGTGATGGCTACCTCTTCAATGGAGCCCCAACGACGTCATTGATATCAAGGCACAGGAAGAAGAAGGAAAACAAAGCAAAACTACAAAGTCTGCTCTTTGCTTTCTTGGAATCAAAAAAGGTTTGGGGACGAACAGTTGTTGGCACTGTCTCATATCTAAAGTATCAAGGGAAGAAGTATATTTCAAATCCATCAGCATTTAAGGAAATAGGAAAACAGGAAGCAGAAATATCCTCACAACAAAAGATAAAGAAGCTTTTGACGTTTCAGAGAAAAAGGTGGTTTTAGAAGAATAGACGAATATCCATAGCACCGACACAAGTTATTATAGATGAAATTACTTTACAGAAGTCCTGCAATTTGTAGAAATAACGTGGTGGTGACCAAGGTAGCCTCTAGAACTTCAGGTCACACCCTTTCTAGAAGCTTTGCGTTGTAACACACTGTGCTCGCGTTTGGGTTGGAACCGTATACACCAACAAATTCGACGTCAAATTTAAAATACTAATACTAATACTAATACTAATACTAATACTAATACTAATACTAATACTAATACTAATACTAATACTAATACTAATACTAATACTAATACTAATACTAATACTAATACTAATACTAATACTAATACTAATACTAATACTAATACTAATACTAATACTAATACTAATACTAATACTAATACTAATACTAATACTAATACTAATNGAAATATCCTCACAACAAAAGATAAAGAAGCTTTTGACGTTTCAGAGAAAAAGGTGGTTTTAGAAGAATAGACGAAT
The DNA here is from genome assembly GCA_003991215.1 of Morbakka virulenta. Classification (NCBI taxonomy): domain Eukaryota; kingdom Metazoa; phylum Cnidaria; class Cubozoa; order Carybdeida; family Carukiidae; genus Morbakka; species Morbakka virulenta. The sequence goes on from RDPX01000267.1 coordinate 603,288, forward strand.
ATCCATAGCACCGACACAAGTTATTATAGATGAAATTACTTTACAGAAGTCCTGCAATTTGTAGAAATAACGTGGTGGTGACCAAGGTAGCCTCTAGAACTTCAGGTCACACCCTTTCTAGAAGCTTTGCGTTGTAACACACTGTGCTCGCGTTTGGGTTGGAACCGTATACACCAACAAATTCGACGTCAAATTTAAAATACTAATACTAATACTAATACTAATACTAATACTAATACTAATACTAATACTGATATTGCTTTTACAATTTCATCCACATAGGGCCATTCGTTCATCCTATACTGAATGAGATATTACTTTAGATATTCTGCCACCTGAGTATTTATTTCAGTGTCTCCATTTAGCAAAGTTCCGTACTGTTCTGCCCATCTATTAGAAGTTGCTATTTCTCAGTGGGTAGAAAGGTGTTGTCACTAACTCGTGGGCCCCTAATTGCCTTTAGACTCCGATGCTAGCCTCATATGTCGTGGGTGTCAGCTGAAACTTGAAGCTCGGCTGCTTTATTGGTCCACCATTTATTTGCCAGCTTCCTGAATTGTTTCTGCAAGATTTTTCACTGTAAACTTTGCTTTGTTAGATCTTGTGTTCTGGAGATCTAGCTGTTCAGGGCTAGTCTCCTGTTTTCAGTGAGTTTAATCAGCACCTTGTTATACTCACCTTCCACCAGAATGCGTTTTCTCAGTATTCCCAAGATGCTCCTTGGTTGTATGGAAAAAAATTTTTTTTTTAAATGACCGACACTTGTATTCTACATCACCATATGGTAGAAAGCTTGTTGTTCAGGATGGTTTCAAATTCTTTAGTTTTTTATTCGCTTGATGTCAAGCTTTTGTTGATGGAGTCATTCCATTTTCTACTTTATTGACTTTGAGCACAGCGGTGGTCCTGATTTTGGTGAGGTCAGTGTTGCAGCTGGCACCTCTCATTGCTCTAGTATCGAGGGTGTCATTGAGATCATATTGTCGTGAGATGACGTAGTCAATGTGGCACCAGTGCTTACTTCTATGCAGGACCAATGTGTTTTTGTGACCAGGTTTATGGTTGAGGAGGGTTTTTGTGATTGCAATTTGATGTTCTATTTACAAGGAAAGTAACAGTTTAGTTCACCATTGGCAATACGATTTACACTGTCATCTTTGCCTAGTACTTTAGTCCAGGTCTTGTGATCTTTTCCTATTCTATCATTGTCACCCAAAAGGATTATTTATCACATGTTGGTATGAATCTTAGTATCGTATCACGTCTGTAGAATTTATCAATGTTTTTAGCGCTGTTGGTAAGAGTTGGGACATAGATAGCTATGATGGTCCAGTATCTTTTTTGAGACAATGGCAGCGGCAGAGTGAACAATCTGTTATTTACTGATTTAGATTCTTCTGTCAATTTAAGTACTAACCCGTTCCTGATGTCAAATCCTACACCTGACTCACTACACTTAGCAGTTGCCTTACCACTCCAGTAGATTGTATATCAAGCTTCTTCCCTGATTTGGTTTCTCTCCTCTCTGCATCAATCCTCACATCAATCAAAGCTGCTATGTCTGTGTTGTACTTCCACAATAACCCAGCGATTATTGCACTCCTTCTCTTCTGTCGTTTGGTATTCTCTCTGTTTAACATTGTCCTAATATTCCTGGATGCAAAGTTAATTTTTGTTGGACCTTTTTATCCTGGGCGACGACCTTAAGTATGAGTTTTTTTGTTTTGTGAGACTTAATTGCTTAGGATTTGCCAACATAAGCTTTTAGCATACACTAAATTTTCCTTCAGTTAACAATGTTCAATGTATCCCTCGTCACTACTGCAATAAGCTGGGCTTGCAAGGATTGTCTAAGACTAGCACCGCAGTACAACTGTCTCAGAGGCTGAACGGAGAAGGAAGTGTATTTTACTTACTTCAACGCTCTTGCTGATAACCACATGTCTTGGTTAAAGCTCAGGGTTGATCATCCTGAACGCAGTAGATGCCCATAAGACTGGTTTCCAGACGCTTATTAGAACTTTGTGGTTCTATTGAGCACAGGTTCCTGTTAGGGCTATCCTTCTCTCAGCCTTTGACAGCGCAAGGTTAAACAACAAGGTAGTAGTTTCATAACGTAATCTTGCTTGGGAAAGGCTGACAGGTACTGCACCTTATCCGAGGGTGAGCTGAAGTCGTGCAGGGCAGAAGAGCTCCTCTCTCTGAGGCTGGATCAGCAAGCATTACCGACAGTAGGGACATCAAGAGAGAAAGAGAGAGAAATGTGTCAAGAAATGAAGAGAGCGAGAAAGGCAGAAACATACAGAGGCAAACTCGTAGGCAGATAACAGACAACTTATTAATCGAAAAGTATAATTTGTTTATCTTGCCACAAATAGTGCCTGCTCTGAATGCTTTGTATTCCATTGACATAAAATTGAAAGTAATTATGTCTCTTTGAGTACTCAAACGAAACCTTTTGGTCTGATTGTCAAACCAAATGTTCTCTTTGATTAGCTGAACAAACTCTGCAGGTCTAACGGTCAAAAGGAATGTTCTATCCGTATTTTGAATCTTAACACTTTACTACAGAAGATCTCTGTTGGTACCAAAGATAATTTTAGCGGGTTTTTACAGTCATGTTGGTACAAAGAAAGACACTGTAAAATAGAGAAATAATTTATGATATTATGACGTCCTATAAAATTCTCTTGAAATTTGTTGACCTTTTGGGTAAAAGGAGGTTACACTTTTTTCTAGGCAGTTATTGTTCACTTGTCTGCCATTAACAGAATAATATTCTTCTTTCTCAATAACATTTTTGCCTTAGTTATGACTAGGTTACTTGATTTATACACGCCATTTTGCAAGTGTCGATGAAAAAAAGCCTTTTCAGCTGATACTCTGATTACAATTTTTTTTTATCACAATGTCAGTACCTCTTTGGTTCCATTTTGACTTACGCATTTATTTTTAAATTTACCTTACTTATGGCATTGGTTTGCATAGAATTTACTATGAGACTACTGGCCATTTTTATATCTGTTTCTTTTTGGGCTACCCATTTAAGTTTCTTACTCTTTTGTCCTTAGGTAGGGACAATATTGTCTGTATTTTCCTTTTGCTAAAACGCAATTTTTGACCTTGTGAAAACCGGAATAAGATGTTTTTACAACATGAATTATTAATTATATTGTCACTACATGAATATTACTTGTAAAGCAACTTGCACTAGATGAAAAGTAAACGTCACTAATAAATAGGAAGTCTCATTATCCTTTTTAGAACTTCCTTTCCCTCCCACGGTTAGTGTTCCAAAGAAGACATGTTAGTAACCGCCAGCTCCAGGCAAACCTATCTTCTCTTATTCTCTGTGAAAAGCAGTAAAAGTGAAACAAAGTTAAAGGGGTAAAAAAGTAGAAAAATGGTGCTTTATATATGCTGTGTATAATAGCGTGTTCTCTAATTCAGTCATCAAATCTTTATTTGCAAAAAGGCCAAAATTTTCGCAAAGTGAAGGGGGCAGGAACAGTTACAAGGGCACACCAGCAATCAATATGCAACTTTTAAAATGGCTTCACATTTTTCCAAATCCTAGTAAGCATAACCAATGAGGATGTAAGTCATAAGAACACCTTTCATATCAGTTGACCTATGGAAACAAAGAATATCAAATTCATGTAATAACACCTCTTACGTCGGATTTAAATCCAGACTTGAAATTAAGCAAGTTATAGTAAACAAAACAAATAAAACTTAAATAAAGTGACGACAAAGTGACCCCCAAATTATTGGAAGCATTGATTTGAAGTGCACAATCAGTAGTTTATCAGACGTTTTACTGGTGATTTATTTTGTTGCTGTCATGTTATTATCTGCTGAGCAATTGATCGTAGATTGTTTATAAGTTTATTGTTGGTGCCGGGTAGTTATTAGTTGGTAACAAGGCTACCTTGGTTACCACAGGGAATTCTTTTCAACATGCTGTCAGACAGAGGTACCCTTCAATTCTGGAGAATGAAAGTTGATAACATGGCGTGTTACTTCCACAGGTAAACGATCAAAGTTAACCATGTTATCTATGGTTCATCACCATTGTGGAAATATTTACGATTATTGACTATGTAACTGACAATGTTGTGGTTGTGCGTGTGGTATAAGTGGGGTGAAACCCACTCTCGTTTCCCCAGTTACCACATGAATAGCACGAGCTTTATAATCTTTTAGGTTAAACAAATGCAAAATGTAAAATATGTTTTTTTGAGCAATCAATTTCAAATAAAGGTCATTTCCGACGTTCGTTTTGAATTCATGTTTCAAGCATATCGATGGCAACAGCTATTAAAAATATGCCAGAAACATTTTATTAAGATTGGCTGAAAGAAACGTAATGTTGGAATAAATGAATGTGCCGGAGGGATGAAGCCAGGCTGCAGGGTTTTTACCTTTATTAAGATATTCCAAAGAGCATAGGTCTCCAGTTAGCGTATCAAACGCTCCCGATAGGGTGGTTTAAATATGTAGACTCCCAAACACATTAAATACTTTACGGCTAACGGCACTCATTTTACTTTCTCTTTTCGATTATTTAATTACAAAATAGTGATCCAATCATTAGAAAGGTAAGGAACACGTTGAGCATACAATAAAGAAACAAGTCAAAACTTTCCCCTTGCTTAAGTTTTCCTTTAAATTTTGATGCAGAAGGAAATTATCTAACACAAGGAAAACAATATCAGCACCTTGTTGAAAATGAAATTACAGATGTCATGGTATTCCAAGCTAATGTGAAAATAAAATCCCATGTTGAGAGCAAATTTTCTTAGAAAAAGAGAGCAATGAGCACGTGAGCATCTCAACAGAATCAAATAAGAAGAATAACTTAAGAATTTGATGGAAATTTTTCTCAACAAATCATATTTCTCCTAAACTCTACCAAGAAATGTTTTCTTTGCCAAGCTCACCCAAACCTCGTGGTAAATTTCATTCGACAGTATATATAGGAAGTCATTTTGGAAAGAGCATGAGGTGGATGATGTTCCTTGAAAAATCATTTCCATTGAGTTTTGACTGGAATAGAATTTTAAACTTTGTTCAGTAATGTTTCTCAAGATAAAATTTGTTCGCTACATGACCTCTCTTCCCAGAAGCTTGCCTGTTCTTTGTGTAACTTGGAATCTGCTGCAGTTAGTAATGCTTCAAAATTACCCCACCAAGCACCTTTCCTGTTGTGTATAGAACAGTGATACCTCTCCAGTGGTTACGAGCTGATAAATTTCCTTTCTTATGTAACTTAACAATTACTACTTTGCTCCAATCTTTTGGGACAATGTGCTCTCTCCGAATCGTGTTGAATAAATCTAAGCAATTCAACATTGACGTTGCCAATTTCTAGCTCTTTATTATTTTTGTATCCTCCTGAAAGCTTCTGTAATCTTCTCCTTTGTGATAGGACCCATCTCTACCTTACGTTCCTGAGCATTTGCAAGGTTGTCCCAACCGAACTGTGTCACTGGAGCTGGGTTGTTTAATACTTTCCAATCCATCTTTCATTTTCCTCATCTTTAGTTTCTAGGACTGGAACATCTTTCCTCTTTATTGGTACGTTCGCGTAACTTTTTCTTCTTTTTTTGGCATTTCCCATCAGGGGTCAGTCACCACAGCGAATTAACTTTTTCAATTTGAGTCGGTCCTCTGTATATCCCTAGGTCAACCCAATCTTCATCCTCTCCTTGGTCTTCCCTGTTTTCTCCTGTCAGGTAACTCCATGTTCATTACTCATTTAGTAATGTACTCCTCCTCCCTCCTTTGTACATGTACATACGACCTTAACGGCGTCTCTCTCAATTTTCTTGCGATGTCACAGACACTGATGGTACCTCTGACCCCTTCTTCTGATCATGTCCTGTCTTGTACCTCGAAGGGAATACCTACGTTTGGGCATTTATGTTGTTTGCATCTTTTTCTCAAGACTCTTGGTTAGAGGGGCTGTCTCCAGTCCGAAAAACATGGCAGGCGTTACCACGGATTTGTACAGCTTCACTTTGACTTTGAATGGTACTCTTAAAAAAAGAAGCATTTCAAGTATGTATATAAAAGTATGCCTAATTTTTCAATTAGAATGTCTGTAGCTTCTCCTTCTGATGGTGGAAAAACAAATCTATTGCTTAACTTCCTCTTAAAACTTTGCTGGTATTTTTACAAAATTTATTTATATGCAAAAAACTTAGAGCAAGAAAAGTATAAATACCTGCTGGGTAGGTTTAAATCAATCTCTGCCAAAGTTGGATATGAAGTTATTGGATTCAGCAATGACAAAATCATCTCAATTGATGGTGATGAAGGGTGATGAAGTCGGAAACGATGGTCAAAAGATTGTGATTTTTGACGATTTCATCTGTGAAAAAAATCAAAAAACGATAATTCACTATTTTATACAAGGAAAGCACAAAAATTACTGCTGTGTTTATTTAACTCAACATTTTTATCAGACTAGTATCTATGTTCAGTTAAATTGTTCTAGTTTTTGTTTATACGATTTTTCTTCTCAATTTGAAACAAATCTGATTTATAGAGAATTCAACCTCAATAAAGAACAATTTAATAAATCGGTAAAAGAACCATATTCTTCTATTAAAACTGATAAACCTATGATAAAAAATATGCAAAACTTTGATGAAAATATTTATTTGTTTAATGTATCATTACAAGCTGTTGTGCAAAATGTATAAAACAAACTAGTAATTTGAATGAATATATATATATATATATATATATATATAATTTCAGAGACTCATGATTTTGTAAAACTATATAAACATAAAAATTTATAGTATAATTGTATGAATCAGGTTTTTAAGAGGACGACCAAGTGTCTTAACAGAGGAACAGAGGAGAAAAAATAGACGTTACGTATGTTAAATATATACTGATATTGTGATATATGCAACACTTATATTAATTATTTATTAGCAGGAAAATGGTGCCATCTGAAAACCAGCAAACATGCAAGAAACGTTAATAAATAATCTTCTTAACGATTTAAAGGATCCAAAAAACTAGATCATTAGAATCTTGACTATACTTTAACGCATTTCAAAAACATTTAAATATAACATATCTATAGATTATATATATATATATATAAATATATATATAAATATATATATAAATATATATATAAATATATATATAAATATATATATAAATATATATATAAATATATATATAAATATATATATAAATATATATATAAATATATATATAAATATATATATATATAAATATAAAAATATATATATATAAGAAATTTCAAAATCCTTCAGCAAGAGACTATCTGAAAACCACTCCAAACCCGAGTACGAAGCTGCCCTCAAAACTAGTGGGCATCCAACATGCCTATCATTTACACCAAGCTTATCACACAACCGCACAAGAAAACGAAATATCATCTGGTTCAACCCTTCTTTAGCAAAACCGTCCAAACAAACATTGAAAAAGCCTTTCTGTGCCTCATCGACAAATATTTCCCTTCGTCCAGCAAACTTCACAAGATATTTAACCGGAAGACCTTAAAATTAAGCTATAGCTGCACAGAAAATATGTCACAAATCATCAAAAAGCACAATAACAACATCATCAGCCCCAAAACAACAACAGCAAACCAATCCTGTAACTGCAGAACAAAAAGGCAATGCCCTCTTCCAGGACAATGCCCTTAACCAAACGTCATCCACAAGGCCACAGTATGATTGGTACCACCCACAGGAATACCATGGAAACAGAGATACTCTCAACATAAATTATCATTCATCCACAGTAAATACCAACACAGCACAACACTATCCAGTTTCGTAAGGGAACCAAAGGAAAAAACCGGAAAAGCATCCGAAATATCTTGGTCTATCCTAAAATCAGTCCCCCATTACAACAACAGCACAAAAAGATGCCTACTTTGTCTCACTAAAAAAATGTCCAATGAACATACACCATCAAGAAACAACTTCTCAACAAAAGATCAAAACTTATTTCAAAATGCCGACAAGAAAACAAATTCCTCCTTCGCAACTTCATACCTAATGACTAATCGCATGGGACCTCCTTTTCTTAATCAAACAGCGAAACACCTACTTACTTAATCTGAAAGTAAATCATTCTTTATTAATTTTGAACCGTATCCACATGGGACTTCCTTTCTTTCTTCCTTTCTCAGAGTATTAACGCATTGTAATACCTTACCACCTGTAATTTTTAATTTTGATCAGCCGCTTCCTTTACTTGTTTACAAAAGCTTGTACAGTATTTGTACAGTTATTGCCTGATGATCAAAATATCGTGAAACTATTAGTTAAAATAAAATTTTTCGTGTTTTACCTTGATGCCTATCACTTGTTTTAGGAGAAGACATTGTATCATTGACCGCAGGTTTTATTTGTCTCAAAAATTGAGTTTATTCTTACTAAGCTACTTCATAGAGTATACTTTAACGCATCAAAAACATTTAAATATAACATATATATATATATATATATATATATATATATATATAAATCCAGTATAGTATACAAAATAACTAGACAAATTTAGCAGTTACTACTAGTTTCATGTTTTCTTAACAATCTTCAAACTGCAATGAATTATTACAAAATTTCGTGTATTATAAAGATGCATGGTAATTATGGTACACTCAAGAGAATAAAATATTCATTGATATTGTATAAATGAAGAAATGAATAAAAGTATACCCAAGGGTATACATAAAGTTACAAACCGTAATACATACCCACGCAAACAATGGCTATGCACGAGGTCAATTACATACCGCGCACTGAAATTGGGAGGGTGAAAAAAACAAAAAACAAAAAGATCTAAAAAATACAAAGAAAAAAGTTAAATAAGGTAAGTTGTTTTGGATGGAGTGGGGGAGGGGGGAGGAGAAAATTTAAATAAAGGGTCTCTAATTTTTTTGATATTAATATGATTTGAGACCTTTTCGTGCATTTTTTTACTTGATTCATCTGGGAGGATAAAAAGCTCACATTTATGTATGCAGCCCTTTTAAATTGCTAAACGTTTAAAAATTATTGTACTACTCACATCCGAAAAGTTCTTTTTGCTTGCAGTTTTTTTATTCCTGGTAATTAATCCCTGTACCTGTCCAATTCATGAAATATAAATTTTGACTGGAAGGCTTTTTTACAACAAATAATGAAATTTCTAGTTTGAATTGGCAGAGCATGAAATGAAGTGCAAGGATGTAATTTTGGGGGAAAGAAGTTAGAAAAAGAAATGAAAATATGACATTTTTATTATTTATGAAGAAAAGAATTGTTTATTTCCCTTAATTGTTGTGGATTTCCCTCAAATTCCCGGAACTGACTGTTTTTCATTACACTCTTCTGAAAAAGGGGCTCGTAAATCCATGTGCGAGGGAATTTCCTTCTTTTATCATTTTCTTAAAAGAAAAGTTCAGGCTCCTCTCTTCTCCCTTCTTTCCAAAGCTACGGAGTAGAAGACATCTGGACTATATCCAAGACAAACTGAGGTTCGGACAATGTGTAGTAACCCCAAAAGAACAAGGCCTGCTTCAGACAATGAAGATAGTCCAACCATATTCCATTCTTACTGTATTTATTTCTTGCATAACTGCCTGGCCTATGCACTCTTTATGAAAGTTTGGTAGTCATCCTATTTCAGAGTATTGGAAAAAAAGTACTCCTTTTCACTGACATACAACTACGGAATAGTGGCCGGGTCAGTCATTTCATAGACTTAGAAGCGACTGGGTTTTTTACGAAACAACAAAGAATGCTACATTTAGTCTATGATTAGATAGGTAATTTATTACTGATAAATTACCTATCTAATCAAGTACTTGGGTGCTCTCTCCTCCACTGATATTTAAAGAGCTTTTTATCGTTAATCAGCTTCAATTTTTCTCTGCGTAGCTAAGATGACCCTTTTTTGTGGTGGTGGTGGTGTTCACGTATTTGTTGTACATTTGCTGTACCTTTTTTTGATCCACTTGTATAAGTCCAGTCATCAGGTTTTGATAATTACCATTAACATCAACTATTTGTTCATCAAGATCTTTTTCTCTCTTTTTGATTCTATCGATTGATTTTTTAAAAGGATCATTTGTGATAACAACCTATCACTTGTATCATTGACCGCAGGTTTTATTTCTCTCAAATCGATATGTATAATATGATAAAAAATATACAATTCCGGAATAACACAAACAAATTTTTAAGTAAACTGAAAGACGATGTGAAACATATAAACTCGTAAAAATTTAATGATTTTCGCCGATAAATCTAGTAATATCTACGAATTACCGCTAGAAAAGTACAACAAGTTGCTGAAGGAGAATGTAACCAAGTCATATCAAAAAGCTAATGCTGAAGTGAAGCTTAGTATTAATAAAGAAGCAAAACAAC
>RDPX01000267.1:615883-676073 GCA_003991215.1 Morbakka virulenta
AAAAAAGGGTCATCTTAGCTACGCAGAGAAAAATTGAAGCTGATTAACGATAAAAAGCTCTTTAAATATCAGTGGAGGAGAGAGCACCCAAGTACTTGATTAGATAGGTAATTTATCAGTAATAAATTACCTATCTAATCATAGACTAAATGTAGCATTCTTTGTTGTTTCGTAAAAAACCCAGTCGCTTCTAAGTCTATGAAATGACTGACCCGGCCACTATTCCGTAGTTGTATGTCAGTGAAAAGGAGTACTTTTTTTCCAATACTCTGAAATAGGATGACTACCAAACTTTCATAAAGAGTGCATAGGCCAGGCAGTTATGCAAGAAATAAATACAGTAAGAATGGAATATGGTTGGACTATCTTCATTGTCTGAAGCAGGCCTTGTTCTTTTGGGGTTACTACACATTGTCCGAACCTCAGTTTGTCTTGGATATAGTCCAGATGTCTTCTACTCCGTAGCTTTGGAAAGAAGGGAGAAGAGAGGAGCCTGAACTTTTCTTTTAAGAAAATGATAAAAGAAGGAAATTCCCTCGCACATGGATTTACGAGCCCCTTTTTCAGAAGAGTGTAATGAAAAACAGTCAGTTCCGGGAATTTGAGGGAAATCCACAACAATTAAGGGAAATAAACAATTCTTTTCTTCATAAATAATAAAAATGTCATATTTTCATTTCTTTTTCTAACTTCTTTCCCCCAAAATTACATCCTTGCACTTCATTTCATGCTCTGCCAATTCAAACTAGAAATTTCATTATTTGTTGTAAAAAAGCCTTCCAGTCAAAATTTATATTTCATGAATTGGACAGGTACAGGGATTAATTACCAGGAATAAAAAAACTGCAAGCAAAAAGAACTTTTCGGATGTGAGTAGTACAATAATTTTTAAACGTTTAGCAATTTAAAAGGGCTGCATACATAAATGTGAGCTTTTTATCCTCCCAGATGAATCAAGTAAAAAAATGCACGAAAAGGTCTCAAATCATATTAATATCAAAAAAATTAGAGACTCTTTATTTAAATTTTCTCCTCCCCCCTCCCCCACTCCATCCAAAACAACTTACCTTATTTAACTTTTTTCTTTGTATTTTTTAGATCTTTTTGTTTTTCGTTTTTTTTCACCCTCCCAATTTCATCTGCGATTAGAGGACCACACAGGTAGTGTGCCATTTATGAAGAATAAACGATTTGAAAACTTATGAATAAAAATCAGTTTTATTCTAAAGGTTGTCAGACATAATTGGCACTTTTGAATTTATGCAAGTAGCAAATATGATGTTCACTCTATACCACGTTAAATCAACCACAAATAAAAAATCTTCAAAGTTTAAATAGGAAACAATTAGGGCTCATACTTTATTAGAGAGGATTGTTAGATAGAACCTAATATTTTGCCATTACCTTCAGGATAAAGCTTTATTTACTTTAATTTTCATATGCTTTCAAAATATGCTGTTATAAAATTGGGCACAGCTGTACAAGGATAGCTTTTTTCTAGTTTTAGCCTTAATTATTTGCGCAACTGCTTACTAGTTTAAGTAAAACCTATTCTTTTTCTCATTATTTTGTAAATAATAATTTTATTGTATTGTGAGTAAATTTTTCCCTAGCTGACAATAAAAAATTGTTAAATTAGGTCCAAATGTTTGTTTGTATAGCATTTAGTAAGATAAGTGCTTTTCTTGCAAGTTCTTTACCTCGGCAATTTCTCAATGTCAAAGTAATTTGACCAACACATTAACAATAAGCAACAGAAAATTTAACATATGGCGAATGTTGAATGTTGTGACTATGATTGATTGGTCGCTGTACAACCGCCTTTAACTTTTTTTCTTTGAATTTGATCTAAAAATACATAGACGTTTTCCTGGAAAATGTTGAAGTGACCAGTTAAAATACTTAAAATCTGCAACATGTTGCTAAGTGCATTATTGTCCTTGGGCAGATATCTTCGAGCTTGATGAGATTGCGAGCTATGACGCATCGAATCTTATTAGTAAACTTGCTCCTTCGTTGCAGGCACTTGGTTCCCCTGCTGTTAAAAGCTTTCTTGGGAACTCAGACTTTGGTCATGGTGTTATGAGAGACAAAATGTTGATAATTTTAAAAAGCACTTCTTCTTCTTCTTCTTCTTCTTCTTCTTCTTCTTCTTCTTCTTCTTCTTCTTGCGGTCTTGTTCCATCAGTAAGACATTTGACATTTGACTTGTGTTAAATATATTGCCAATGTCTTAGCAATTTTGACTGCGTAAGTTAAAGCTAGGGTTTTCTGAGGGCGGAATCAAATAAATCCCCATTTTGGGTAATGGAATTGAACTGATAACAGCAATGTTTTTAATGAAAAAACACAAGGTAACAGAATAAGTGAAACAGCAATGTTCTATAAAGAATAAAAAGCTCAGCTGAGCTTTGACAATATGGAAAGGTTAATCGTTAAAGGAATCAGGGTAAGGGAGGGGCTATTATTACGATAAATTTAATAAAGTCAAGAAATATGCAACAGACTAGTTTTTATAGATAGAAACAGATTTGATTGAAAATTTAAAGACCAAGCAGGTTTATCGAAAAGAACCTTACCACAGTCCACTTAAAACTGCAAGTAAAATATTAAGTAACCATACTACTTCAACTGTTAGCTTGTCGGGGACCTATGTTTCCCTCATATCAATTTCATTTTTTGAAAGAGGTCGGCACACGTCTGGCGTCCGAAATACACAAAAAATAACCGGGTCATCGCTTTAATGCAAAAGTTATATTCTATTCAGCTTTCCTGTCTTGACTAAGTTACACGATTCACAATAATGGAGAAAAAGACATTTTGGCATGCGATAATGAAAGACTGCACGTCCACGAATGTAACATCCCTGGCGGAAGACATCGTTGACTTTTTAATAATGATACTAACAAGATATGAACGAGTAATTAATATATCTTAATAAAGTGACAGGAGTGTACTTGATGAATATATGAAAGGAAAATTGGATTGGTAATATATTAAGTACTGAATATCTTTGCTATAAACTAATAAGAGGGCGGAAAGCATTAAAAATTACTCCAAGGAATTTTTCTTGGCTGTAAATATTCCAGGATTTAACATTTTCACAGATAGTAAATGCATTTCTTTTTATGAAGCCATTAAACTTCAAATGGTGAGCCTTACAATCTAGTCAGTCATTTATTTCCTAGAAGAAACATAATAAAAAACGTGATTTTCCTTGTATAAACTATTAAAAGTAAGAATCAAATTCCTTAATTACAACTTCCTCTTCCATGTTTCAATTTTGAAATTTTATTACTACTATATCTTAGTTTCAGTTTGAGCAAACAGAAACTTATTTTTGGTTCAAAACTGTCTTGTAGAATTGCTTTGCTGTGCAAAGTTGGTAAGTGGGATTATCGCTCCTTTTTGTTTTTTCTTTTGGTACTGTACAAGTTCCATATTTCACAAGCTGTTTGAAACCTTTGTGTCGAAATAGTTTTGGGCTCCCAACTCTATTTGAGATTTATTGTAGTTCTAGGAACTTATGTCTAAATGTAGTGTCTTTCTTTTTCCTCTTCCTCTCTCTTTCTTTTTTTTTCTGCTAGTGTTCTTCTGTCAACGTACTCTATTATTTGGATACTCTTTTGAAGGACAGTAATAACTTCTGCAGAAACTTAATTTTGAATTTTTGATATCCAAAAATCTATCTGTATTCAAAAGCTCCTGATACGGTTGTTCTTAGGATCTGACCTTTTTCCGCATAAAATACTATTTGACCTTTGACCTAAATTCCTACGCCTCCAGTAAATATTGTCGACGTATGCTTTTTCCAAAATTGAATCTCTGTAAAGTTTTGTTTCAACTGTCATCTTTCAGGTGTGTTTGTAATAAACTGGCGACGTAAATTTTAGTGTGAGAACGAGTTCTTGACGTTTGACAAAGTTGCATTGCTAGCAGAAATACTTAAATAGATCATTGTCATAACTTTACGTAAGGCGGTATGCCGGATTAGCTCTTTCACAAGGTATTTTTGGTTCGAGAATAAAGCATGGCTCAGTTTCTCTTGAAACATTGGCAATAACAAAAAGGTTTCTCCTATGATGTAAAAGTTTGCATTTTTTTAATGCAATAGCTTTTACAGACAGAAAAACATTGTTTTCTTTGTTATTTTTTAGTAAGGTATAGTAGAGACAATCCAATAATACAGCTTAAAACATCCACAAATGCAAAAGTAAAGAATATGGATCCAAAATACAGTAGAAACATTACGGGTAGGTGAATCTATCTCTATTCTCTTAGGTATTTTGTATTATTAGTACCACAAAGGCATAGTAAAGTAATTTGAAAATTAAATTTACAGGAGGATAAGCTAATATTACCTGCACAGGTGTACTTGTGAAGCAAGAGTAAAGTCAAGACAATATAAGAGTAATACAATGATATCTCACAAAAAAACAAAATGCGGTTTAGCTAAATTTTAGTCTACAACATCAATCAGATGTTAAAAACCAATAAATATGTAAACGTCAGACCCTTGCGGTAACATCTTTCTTTAGAATCTAACTTTGCTTGCTGACGTTAATACGAAGTGTGCCCTGTCGTACAGCTGGTTTAAAGCTACAAAATAAAACATATCAGAGTTTATCTATGTAAACAGAGCAAGATAAGGCCCATCTAAATAAGGAAAGATTTAAATAACGATAATACTGCCAAAGACTCTAATTCTAATGACCTGGATTCGAAGGTACAGTAGTATCATTTACTTGTTATAGCAGATAACAAAACTGAATCTCCACTTCCTCATTCCTGGCGTTAAGACCCAAACAATTTGTAATACCAACGCTAGTGATTACTCCTGTGATAAGAACGCAATCTTTTGTCGTTATTGGAGGTAATATATGAATCAAATTACAAAGTGCTTTCCTGTCGAAGTTATTAACTACTCTGTTATAAAGAATATTATTTACATAATTAAACCACACCCAATAAAAACTGTGCTTGCCGAGCTTCAAAAGGTACCAATATTATACGGTCATGAAATGAGTCCTCCAAACACGACAGGAAA
Source organism: Morbakka virulenta (assembly GCA_003991215.1). NCBI lineage: Eukaryota > Metazoa > Cnidaria > Cubozoa > Carybdeida > Carukiidae > Morbakka > Morbakka virulenta. The sequence goes on from RDPX01000267.1 coordinate 620,931, forward strand.
ATCAACATTTTGTTCCAAGATTTAAGTTTATTTTTCATTCACATATTCGTTTTGAAAACAATATTTTTTGCCCTGTATCAGTGAATTTTGCTCAGGATGTCTGGTGTCATTGATAAAATGAACTGACGTTGAAAAAACTGGTCTAGTTTATATTCCTGGATACATATTTTTGACACCTCTTTGGAACAAATTGGTTGAACCTGTCATCACTGATCACCATCTGGTATCATGGGAGTACATATCAAACTTTATCAGTTAAGCTGTCCCAAAATATATTCCATTTCCATTTCTTTGCTAGGTCTATTAAGCTCCACAGCAACAAAACTAAAACTGAGAGATGCAAATATAATGAAATTGTTTGGAGCTTAAAATCCAATAGCGAATTAAAGGATCAAAATACAAAAATCAGACTTGTTTTTCTTTATCTTGCTAGTGTTGACAATATTTCTTTGTAGAAGGTAGAAATTGAATAATCTCGTATAATCGATCCAAACCTGCAAAAATAGCCTATTGTGGGAGCATTAGTTAGGCTATTGTAACCGATATTCATTTGTTCCTCCACACTTCAGAAACCCTCACCCTTTTAATGTAAAGCCAACAGATAATGGAGTACTGCTTTACACATCGAAACTCATTTACTGGGGAGTTTCATCACATGCAATGAGGTACAAGCATGATGTGTACCCACGTATTGTTATTTCAAATACCTTGACATTTTTTAGCATCTATCACTTAAGCATTTCTATGAATTTCTCACCGGGTGTCACATATGCAAAAGGTACAATTGACATGGAAGGGACAAATGTCAACACAACTTGTCTCGATCTCAAAGGAATTGTTCTTAAAAGGGTAGACCATGCAAATAGGTGTTGTTTGTCTATGTCACTGATCAATATATGATTCTTATATTTTGTTCTATAGGAACAGCAGAAATCGATGAAAATGTATAGATGGTAGACCCAGAGTAAAAATCATTAAACATTTTCTATGATGTTCCCACAGATGTTCATGTTTTGCTATGGTACTAAGTTTTAAATAGCGTCTCATTTCCAGCCAATCCTCGCCTTGCACACGATTAAGAAGGAAGCCGATTTACATGCTGGTATTGGACACAGTTCGAATAATTGGAAATTCTGTTTCCTTAGAAAAATATTGGTCGCTTGCAACTTTCTATTTTCAGCTAAAAGCCATGCAGAAATCTGAAGATGCTTTATGTGCAATGTAGGCCTATAAATATCTAGGTATCGGTACCAAATCGCAAAATCAACCAGTTTCTAAAAAATCAGCATGGTCGCAAGGCAGAAATGTTGGGTAAATTATCACTCTTTGTAATGTCGTGACAATAATATTATAAGCGATATGAAATCAATAACTATACTGATATCTAATAATAGTGCATGGGCATTTCTATGTATTATAATTTCACAAATTGCAAACAATGTGTACTTATAACACATTTTTTTATTCGGTTTATCATCTCCTCAAAAATCTTTGAAAATTTAGAGACTTGATCAGGTTACATAAGATGTCCCCATTAATGTGTCGTGGTATTTTTTATCCGAAAACATTTGGAGCATGAGAAGAACATTGAGATACTCTAAAGGTCGTATTCCAAATCATTCAAAATTTTAAAAATTTTCAACAAGTTAAGATATTTTTTCTTTTTTACATAATTCTAAGATGCTGTTTCAAAAGATAAAGCATATTGTTTCTTATCATAGGTTTACCAATAGAAACAATAATTATGTTTTTACCTAAAATATTTCTGGTTTTCCTAGCAAGACTATAAGAAGTGTGTTTGGGATGAAACTTGTAAGTTAAGACAAAAAAAAGAGTTTTCACGATGTAAATGTATCTTGAAAATCTTTATCATTTTCATTAGATTGTGGTAGTTCACATCTCTACCACATTTTCCCTGAATTGGGTAGTTGCCCTGCGTCTAAATATGTCGAAATTTTACTGTCACTTGGGAATAGAGATCATTATCAACAGTTTTCTAGGAGTTCTCAAACTGTTTGCTTAGGACAAAAATTGCAGGCAGGTGGCCAAACAGAACTGAGTGCATCTAGATTTTGTTCACATAACTCTAGTTTCAAATATCTCCCTTTATCCATTCAATCCTTTATTCATTCATTATTTCATTTATTCAGACGTGGTAATGGAGGGAAAATGTGATAAGAAAATCAATTAGTGTGAATAAACGGTAGGTACTCTATACAGAAACTGTTTTTTAAAGGAGAAACTGGGTTTAGTTTAAACTATGTGGTCTAAAAATAAGTGACACTGCTCTAAAATTTTAAGAGAATTGGTTATGGTAAAAATTTGGGGGCAGATGAAGGGTAATAAGCATATGTTACAGAAAAGAAAATAATCTTCGAAACAATTATAGGTAATTATTGGTAATCAATTGAAGACATCTATGAAGGTAATGACACGTAATTATTTCTGTAATTGCTTCTGCTTCATCATTTTGCATACCCATGACAATTTGTCTAAACTATCCTGTCCTTAGTATCCCATAACAAATATTGCTTGATAGGATCACGCTCCTTAACACCAACTTTATGGTAGTGCTTATGGACATATCTGAGACCACTACAAAAAATTTTATTACTATGATAAAAGTCCATATATTTCATCATTTCTCTGCGAAGAATTCTTAAGATCTATAAACGACTATGAGTTAGACAGCAGAACAGACAATAATAATAATAATAATAAGTACTTCAATGATGGCTGATACAGGCGGATAACACTCTGAAAAAGTCAGGAGGGAAAACCAATAGAGGAGGCTTTTGGTTTAACCTTGTAGGGAAAACAAATAGAGTTTCATGACGAAATTCGTAGTACTTCGTTTTCTTAGTGTCAATTTTTGCCTTTGTGGTTTAATTTTTGCCGTTTATTTTTTATGCTAAGTATGGCATAGTGAATTTAAGAGGAACTCTACAATTATTGACATTTAAGACCTTACCCAAATATCAGAAATTTTAATCATTGATTGCCCATAGACCAAACAAAATCTATTTTTAGGTAATGCACATAAAACAAAAACTAGCAAGGACAACAGTTACAGTAGACAAGGCGTCTTATTTATCTACAAAATAAGTTCATTGACACATCATATGAGTCCTTTTAGACAAATAACTTTTTTGCTACTCTGCAGCTGGTTTATAGCTCAATTGCATCTTTACAGATTGAATTCATATAATCTAAAACATTTAAGAACTATTATCAGATACAGTTTTCTAAACCAGATCGTCTCAAGCAAAGCAATGAATACGAAACATGATCCGCTGCACAGCAGGAGCCAAGAGGTCATTAATAACCCCCACTTATTGCTAAACCATAAATTAAAATTAGGACGAGCTTTTATATGGATAGACCTGTGGGTTTACTACACATACAAAAATGAGCCTCGTTGTCACTCTTGGCGTCGGAACTGAACCGTGTTTGCAAAAATTTTGCTACAACAAAATTTCTGTTTTGTTTACGCTCTCAGTTTACAATCTTCCTCAATGACCATGTGAATTGGAGTAGTGAATCAATAAATTGTCAGTAGTTACAACACTTTATGGTGATTACCTTCACATTCACATGCTTTTGGGGTTTAAGGGTCATATTATGTCTCGTATTTTTATGAACAACAAAATACTTCACGCTAGCATATAGTAGTGGAGGTTTCTCTATTGCTATCTGCTAACTGAAAAGTTAGCTATGTAATTTGTAAATCAAACTAATTTTTTTGCTGGTAGAATGATCCACAAAAACATGTTATCTGAACAGCTTCACAAGATCATAATATCCAAAAGAACGTTAATCAAAGTGTTAATAGCCAAAGAGATTAAATTAAAAATCTGTCATGAAAGTGTATTCCCTTAAGTTATACCTGACTGTAAACTTTAGACCACACTGCGAATTTAAATAGATTGCAAATGATATTACCAGTTAGATGGGCAGGATGCAACTTTTAGGCTCATGAAATTACCTATGAAGATTAGAAGTAAACTCTTTGGTTCTTTCAAGGAAAAGAGAATAGGCTTAACATTCAAAACAATAGTAAGAATCTTATCTGCTTATAATGTGGAAACCAAACCCTGTAAATCAGATTAAATTTACAATTCCTTCAGAAATCAACTTGAAAAGCTATGAATTTGAATACAACTAATATCAGTTTACAAACGAAAGGTGCTCGCTTGACAGTTTTGTCACCAATTGTTTCGCAAAATTAGTTAAGATTATTCCAAAATTTGTAAGGATATACATCAAGCTTTAAATAAACCTTGGTTTAGACTCAATCGTTCCCTGATTTTCTAGGCTAATACCAAACTGCTGTCACATTGATGGGATATAGCAGAAGTGAAAAAAGGCGATAGAAAAGCTGATAATTAAGAGAAATATCTTGACTGACAAGTACTGCTGTTACTGCTCAAAAACCTGAGTATCATCTNCACACACAAAAATGAGCCTCGTTGTCACTCTTGGCGTCGGAACTGAACCGTGTTTGCAAAAATTTTGCTACAACAAAATTTCTGTTTTGTTTACGCTCTCAGTTTACAATCTTCCTCAATGACCATGTGAATTGGAGTAGTGAATCAATAAATTGTCAGTAGTTACAACACTTTATGGTGATTACCTTCACATTCACATGCTTTTGGGGTTTAAGGGTCATATTATGTCTCGTATTTTTATGAACAAACAAATACTTCACGCTAGCATATAGTAGTGGAGGTTTCTCTATTGCTATCTGCTAACTGAAAAGTTAGCTATGTAATTTGTAAATCAAACTAATTTTTTTGCTGGTAGAATGATCCACAAAAACATGTTATCTGAACAGCTTCACAAGATCATAATATCCAAAAGAACGTTAATCAAAGTGTTAATAGCCAAAGAGATTAAATTAAAAATCTGTCATGAAAGTGTATTCCCTTAAGTTATACCTGACTGTAAACTTTAGACCACACTGCGAATTTAAATAGATTGCAAATGATATTACCAGTTAGATGGGCAGGATGCAACTTTTAGGCTCATGAAATTACCTATGAAGATTAGAAGTAAACTCTTTGGTTCTTTCAAGGAAAAGAGAATAGGCTTAACATTCTAAACAATAGTAAGAATCTTATCTGCTTATAATGTGGAAACCAAACCCTGTAAATCAGATTAAATTTACAATTCCTTCAGAAATCAACTTGAAAAGCTATGAATTTGAATACAACTAATATCAGTTTACAAACGAAAGGTGCTCGCTTGACAGTTTTGTCACCAATTGTTTCGCAAAATTAGTTAAGATTATTCCAAAATTTGTAAGGATATACATCAAGCTTTAAATAAACCTTGGTTTAGACTCAATCGTTCCCTGATTTTCTAGGCTAATACCAAACTGCTGTCACATTGATGGGATATAGCAGAAGTGAAAAAAGGCGATAGAAAAGCTGATAATTAAGAGAAATATCTTGACTGACAAGTACTGCTGTTACTGCTCAAAAACCTGAGTATCATCTGCTACTCCAACTGATCTGTTTAGAGCTAAATAAGCAAAATGAAAGAAATAAGGGATCGTTCACATATTACGTAATCAAGAAGGGGGAGGGGGACATTAAAATTGATTATGCTTGATTATTGGGAAGGATGGGGGTCAACAGGTTTGATGACATAAGCAAATAATAAACTAATTAATAGGGTATTTTGTTTTCTTTTGCACATTTTGGTAATCGCTTTCATGCATATCATGAAAAAACTGAATATAAAATTCAATATTTACTAAGATTCTTGAAAGTTCTTTTGTTTTTTGTCTTTGTTGTTGTTGTTAAATTGTAATTCATAAATATGAATATCGCTTGACGTCATGATAAAAGAAGGTTTTCCGTTGTTTGACTTGCAATGGAATTTGCAATTGCAATTCGAATTTCCTGAGAATCCAGAAAAACGATAAGAGGGTACTAGTCCATTCTAAAAAAAGTGGGCCATTTCAATATCAAAAATTGTCAAAATGAGAGATTTTTTTCTCGTTCTCTAACAACAAGTTCGATTTTATCTGAAAATACACCCTTATAGTGAGTCAAAATCATTAAAGCGCACTACAAGATCCTTTCTGTTCTCATTTTACAGCTATTTTAAGTTATAGACTAAATTTTTGGTGTAACCTACGTAACAGTTCTTTAAAGTGAGATAGATTTAGAAAGAACCCTTTTCACTTTGTTTTTACTGTTGCCAATTGAAGTTAACTAAATAAAGTAAGAAGTTACTGTAACAAAATTAACTTCGGGTGGTTGAATTTAGAGAAAAATCGAAAAATTCTTGAAAAAAGGTTATTTGAAATTTCCTAGAAAAAAATACATCAGCATTTGAATAACATAGAATAGAGAAAAAATAATACTACCCTAAAGAAAAGTCCCGAATAATGTGAGAAAGAGGTTAAGGGATGGAAAAAACGCAGTAATTAGACTTGATTCTTGTATGACTTTACAGTTCAAAGATATATTTAAGGACTAAACTTAGTAACGTATGTTACATAATAGGAAATTTCTAACTATTCCTTGTTTGGTGTTCTTAAATTCTTTCTAAAGCCCAAAAAGCCACAAAATTTTCGTGAAAGGTTCATTGCTTACATAATAACACTAGCCCAACACAAGTAACTGTTTCTCAAAGTAGCTCCTTGAAATACCTAAGCTTAACTAGAAAAGGCACGACAATGAATAGCTAAGCTTAGACCCAAGTTAAAATACAAAATTATAACAAACTAAAACATTCTAAGTATCCTAAAAAAAGGGTGGGACTTAATTCACTGCAGCGGCCGATTCATTAGACTGTCACTTTACAATTAATTAGATATTAATCAATTGGTTTAACATCATAACGTATGTTGCATATTTCTATGTATACTAAATAATGACTTTCAAAGAATCACAAATTAGAATTACTAGAGGAATATTGGAATGGAAACAAATGAAATATAAAGGAAGGGAGTTGAATGGTTGACTGCACCTTGGATTATCTTGGAAAAGATGCTAAAAGGAATGTTAATACATCTAAAATAAATTCGAAATAGATTCTCTAAATATCATGTAAATGTTTAGTTTTTCATTTGCCAATCTCTGAACTTTCCAAGAACAATATCAAGAGCAGCTGGGCAAATTTCAAGAGCACGTTTTGTTGCGATCGGTTGTGGTGTTAGGCATAAAATGTTCGTGAATGGCACCCAAATCTCATCTTTATGTTTTGGTAGCGAAAATTTAGAATTTTGAGCCAGGTTTCCATTATGAGATAAGAAATGAATATATGCTTCATTCTCATCAACTTCATGCACCTTGCCAACGTAAAGTTTTCGATCATAGACAGCTGCAACGTAATCATCGATTTCAGGCTCTACAGAAATTTCTTCTTCGGTTGGTTCGCTTATGGTTTCTTCCTCCTGGATGTCATTCATATCATTTTCGTCATCTTTTGACTTTGTCACGCAGTGCTCTTTCCAACCATTACAACACGTTGTTGGTTGAAAGGTTTTATTGAAGCATTTTGCACAAAAACATGCTGTGTCACGAACCCAAACATAGTTTGTTTTTACCGATTGAACTGCATGCAACTTCATGGTTCCAGAAACCGCACAAATATTGTTGCAAACTGCATTAAGGAATAGTACTGATTCCTCCTAATCTTCGACAGAGATGTATGTGTAATCGATGGCAGTGAAATCATTCTTTGCCCATTCATAAAAGTCATAGGCATCTTCAATTACAAACTTTCCATTCTTTACGACCTGGTCGGCCTTACGCTTTGCTGTACAACCGATAGGATCACAAGGTCCTTTGCCGTGTCCACTTTCCATACAGGACCAAGAAGCGCGACAGCCAAAATACTCTTCGTGACAACTCACAATTTGAAAGATGGTTCTGTTTCGGTACTGACTGGTAGGGGAGTCCGTCCAATAATGAATCATGTCCAAACGCGGTAGGATTTGAATTAATTTGGGAACTAACTTTTTGAGCAAAGGGTAGACAAAGGTCGAAGTGTGACGAGATTCGTTTGAGACGAAAACGAAACTTTTGTGTTGTAATTTGTCATCGTATTTGTAATACATAACAACTGGATGAATGGTAACTTGGGTTTGACTCCATTACGCTGATTGAACTTCGTTTTGGGTACGGCATTTGTAATCCTCAGCGAAGTCCATATATATATAAACATGGTTTGGCAAGAGGTTTTCTTTTACCTTTCGTTGCTCTGTGTAATGTGCGTTGATACGGAAGACGTGACTCCTGAAATTTTCGGTATCCGCAATTAACTTCTGTTTGAATTCGGCGTGAGTTAAGGTTTCTTTCACAAGTTTCATCTTCTTGACCAATTTGCCTTTGTGCATGACAGGAATCGTTTTCCACATATCAAATTCACATTTGTCAACAACTCAAATTTTTCGACAATCTGATCGTTGCTGTACTTAGCAGTTGAGACGTCGTCTCTGTTGTAAAATTCTAAAACCCTCTCATGTACTTTCGGTTCAAAACCTCTTTTTTTCGCTTCTTCATTGATCACCTTTCCTTTCACCTTTGAAAGCTTTTTCCTGTTTGTGCCCGTTTTCGAGGCAGCGAAAGATACAAGCCTATATTTCTTGAGAATTTTCCCTCCTATGAAAGTGAGGATTGATTTTCTTTTGTTGCGCTTTTCTTCACCAGTCTTTTTAATTTGTAGTGAGATTGCCTCAGCAAAAACCAACTGCTTTTTCATCTCTGGAGCATTTTTGGGATCTATCCCAACGGCCGTCATCATTTTCACAGCTTTCGAGTTCGGTGTTAATGTGCACGGTGTAGTATGCTTTGAACTACGACGGGAATTTTTTTTCCTTAACGAATCACACTTTAACCCAAGCCTGTGATTGTGGTCTTGCAGTTTCGCGATTTTATATCTAAGTTTATTGTCACTCTGTCTCTTTCGCTTTTTAGAATTCTTTCCCCTTTTGGAAAAACTGGATGGCTACCAGCAAGGGTGAAGCAGCTCCATCTGTGTCTGTTGATTTGTTATTTTCTTCGATTTGTTTCTCGCGTAAACGTTTTGCGTTTTCCCTACACCGCTTTACACGCTCGTTAACGGCTTCTCTCCTCTCTTTGAGTTGCTTTTTATTCAGTCCAGAAGTTTTTTTGTAGTATCTCTTTTGTCGGTTCCTCTCCTTTTCCAAGAATTTGTCGCTCTCCAATTTCTTTCGCTCCCGATATTCTTTCTGTCTCTGCGCATTTGTTTTCGCCATTTCAACAACAATCTAAGAAAAAAAGGAGAGAGAAAGGTAATGCTGTTGTGGCCTCACCTACGTTTGCTAGACTATTTCCTATTTCAAAATATTCATGTCTAAACCACCAATGTTAACAGTGAAAGAAAATCACAAGGAACTACAAAGAAAAACAACTCACAATGAGCAAGAGCTCTAACATGAAAATTGTAACATACGTTACATTTTGGGTTGTAACTAAAGTTGTATTTTTTAGCTGTCAAAAACAAAACGGATGAATTTCTTGTTTTCCAGACCATCACAATTATAATGTTATGGCTTGGACAAGAGAATTAACCACTTTTAACTTTACACATGTAAATTTACTTAAAAATAAGTAAACATATCGTATGTTACTCAATTTAAACTATATCTATCTTAAACCCTTTTTGGAATTGTTAGATTAGCTCACGTTATCTGGCTTTTAACTCACTTCAAAAAGCAATAGTTACAACCGATGATTACACAAAAAAATCTCACTGCTCGAAACATAATTACCAAAATAAAAATGGCTTTTGCTTTTGTCAAACAATGAAAAGATTGTAACATATGTTACGCATACACGGTCTCAAAAGCATGAAAGTTCCAGCAAAAGAGTTTTCAAACAAGGAAGTTGATAGTTCTTATCGATAAGATATAGTGCTAGTGAGTAATAATCAAGAAAAGAAAAGCTAAATAAACCTTATTGTTGTCTGTTTAAGAAATTCCAAATGACGAGGAAAAAAAAAATCATAAGAAACTTACCAATCCTAAACAAAGTCTTCTTTATGAACACAACACGTCTTTCTCCTTTCAATTCAACTGAGCAAGTATAGAAAAAGGCATCCGAACAAAGTTTGACATCAAAACATTCGAATTTGGAACGCACGGCGTTCGAAAATGAAACGCCCGAATTTCCTGTAATGAATGTTACAAAACGTATGTTACATTTTGCCTTTTAATCCTCGTTTTTTTCAAGAACAGTAAAATCCGTCATTTCCATTGATGGCCCTCTAAATTTGGTATACCAGCCAGAACAGGCATAACGTATGTTACGTGGTTATTTTTACTGAAACTGAAAAATGAACTTTCGTGTGATAATACTAGAATAATAGAAGAACATAGAAAAAAAACCCTGTTTTATAACATTGGCATGCATCTAATCTATCTTTTTATACAAATATAACTGGGTTATCGTGCTACAATAATATATTTAGAGCGTAACGTAGGTTACTTCCGAATTCTGGACAAAATTTGAACACCAAAATAATAAAGGATAAAAAGAAATTTCAAAAAATAATGCTCTGGTGAGAAAGGGCAGATGTTACCCTTTGCTGTACCTTCACCTGAAAAAGCCTTGAAAATAAATAATACACGTTCAAAGCCGAACATTTGCTCTCTGGAAACTCAATTTTGGCTCAATCAGCTATACTTGACGAGCCATAACTAAATAACTATTTAAGGAATTTGAATGAAATTTTCCAAAAACGTTCTAAATACCATAACGATTCAGAATATATAATGTTTTTCTCAATTTTTATCACATAAAAAACATATTAGCCTGTCGAGGCCCTTGACACTAATTGTCCCACTAATTTGAGAATGTTTAAACTAAAATAAAACTGTAGTTTTATTTTAGTTTATACAATCTTTTCTAGTCAACATAAGTAATGAACCCTAATATAAAAAGGTATAACGAATTAGTTGGTTCCTACAAGAAGGTATATCCTGATCTGAAAATGGCATTGCAACTACCGAAAGCACAGGCACTTTGGAACGATGTCAAAAATGATGGGTAAAAAATATGAAGAACACAGCGATCTGGATCTTGAAAATTCTGAACTTTATGGACTCAGAGGAAGCCATAGATGTAAGAGCTTTATCATGTCGTGAGTCGTAAGCTTTTTCCAAGCTATGTTTCGAGAGATACTTCTCCCATCATCAGGCTACTGAAATAACTAGATACGGCTGTTTTATACTTTGGTAGTGCGGAACTACGTGTAGACAGGGCTCGAGTTGTTTCGGGAAGTGGCGCCATACCTATGTTGTGCTTGTTGTGCTTCTCTCTTTAGTCCTGGAAGCCATATTTCTGGAAGGGTGTAAGATATACTGTTGGTGTGATTACTGCATTGCAGGGAATGGATTGTTTCTTTTATTTTTGTTGTTGTTGTGTTGATATCCTTGGAAATGTACATTTCCTGACGAGTGAGTAAAATCACGAAACAGGCTTGTCGAGATGGACAGTGTAGTTTTTTTATTCTTTCCAACTTTATTATATCTTTTTATTACGCTCTGCATTTATGTATCGAGCACTCTAATACGGTTAACCGAATCCAAAGCACCATATATATATATATAAATAACTACTAATGTAGTTACAAGCAAATAATGTGATTTTTATTTCAATCGCGATATTCAAATTTTGTTCCACGAATTATTCTTCTGATGCTTTACTTTGTTTATTTATTTATATATTTATTAAAGATCAATTATTTAGAGAAGATGCAATGCTTCCATAAATAACCATTAATAAAAATATGCAAACAAATACTGTTATCAATTCGTGACCTTTTTTAAAGTAAAAAAAATGAAAAAGTACCATAAAATCTTGAAAGGTATCAAAAAAATAACTAAAATTGGTTAAATTAATTAATTTAATTTAATTAACAAAATTAAGTTAAATGGTATAAAATTTACTTAGAACTATAAGAGTAAAATTCTAAAAATTCCTTTAAAATTATGCTTTTTGAATAGCTTTAAAATTAATGTCTTATTTGTTTCGGATTTGTAATGGAAGTTTATCAGAAAACTTTACACCTATGTACGGTATCGATAGTTGACCATATTGAAAATTGACTGTAATATGCATACAAAAAGGTTTTTATTTATTTTATTGATTGTTGTGTTTGAAACTACGATCCAATTCTCCAATTAGGGTTTGTCATTATGTCAAAGAACTTGCACAAATAGACAGATTATTTTTCACAACCCACCATGTTTATTCAAATGTGCTGGGGGGTTTTTATCAGCAGCTAATACCTTACGAACTCAACATTTAAAGAATGTTATGCCATTGATGAGCATTTTCGTGAAAATAGACGATAGTAAACAGCATTACAAAAATAAAAATTAAAAAATTTGTATAAAATTGTATAAAATTATTTCTAAAATACATCCAATCAGGAAACAAATAAATGAAGATTAATCTGGCACGCCATTTAATGTTTTTATTTTAAGAAAATTAATAGTATGCAAGAATGATTGTGGTAATAGCAGTAATGAAGAAAAATCGGGGATGAGAAAGATAAGTATCGAATTTGCTAAGAAATCCATAGTGGTAATAATGCTAGCGATGGAACTGATGACAGTGGGACGAGGATGACTTTAAAAGCAATGACTTGCTAGAAATTTAACCCTCCAATATACAAGGAACTTCATGAAATATTCACTTGCATATTGCAATGTGAAATCGTAACAAACGCATACAATATTCATGTATATACACCTCTTCATGATGGTAATTCCAACCTTTTGTTGTTTTTTTAACTAGATGAAATGTACTCTGGCTGCTCTGCCATTTTTCGTTTGTTTGTTTTTTAGGTTTTTTCTTTAATAAGTCCTATGTTTTTACATTGTTTAAATCTCTCACCGTTGGATTTACCTCCACCCTATTTACATCAAGATTTATAAACTTTATCCTTTAATTGGATTCTATATTCTTTTATCATTGATTCTTAATCTTTGAATATTGACTTCTATTACAGTGAAGCGGTGACCCATCTCAAATTTCCTACCATCAAACTGTAGTTCTGGCATGGAAATTATGGCAATGATGCATGACTGCTTTCCAAGTCAAGTAGAAAGTTTCGTGTACAAAATATGGAACGAACGGGAGAAAAACAATGTATTTTTAAAGAACAAAGGAACTTTGTTTTAAAATTCAAACGTCATCTAGCTTGTCCTTTGAATTTTTTTAGTGAAAGAAGAGCTTAGTGATAAAGTAAGCAATGTTCTTGCTATTGTGATCATCCATAGTCAATTAAAGAAACTACCATTTTCTACTTATCACAGTTTGTTGTCTAAGCGATAAAGCTTTATTAAAGATTATTGTCTTTGCTGAAGAAAACTATTGCTATTCAGTTAAAAGTAAATTGATTAATTTAAAATTTTACCTTTAGGATTTACTTACAAAGAACTTACTAATTGCTTCAGCAAATAAAGGCCACTTGCCAAGAAAGCTTTGATTACTATGCTTGACCATATTCTTCACCACGAAGGGTTTGCGTATGTGTGTGTCTGTCTGAAACATCTTTTCAAAGAGGGATGGATTGTGAAGCCTTTCGAGGTAAATCAGTAATGATATGCAATATATTCATGAAACTTGGTACTTTTCCAGTTTCATTGGAAGGCCAATACGATAAAAAGTACAATATTGGCCTTGACTGAATTAACAAAATTATTAAGTAAAAGATAACCTGTAACAATGACATCATCAATGTTCTTATTTCGTCATTTCTATTATTCTTAAGTTTGAGAAAAATCTCAGCAACAAAATCTAATTAAGAAAAGCCAAATGCATCGAAAGCTGTTGTTGTTAGCGTTAACGTTAAACAAAACTGAGCTTACATAGAAATGAAAAGTATCTTTTGCACTGACCTGTGTTCAAGTCATTGCCTCTGATTTTTAATGATCTGCTTTTTGCGCTATCTGCACTAGTCTTAAGCAAATAATTTTACAGCCACACCTTTACTTCACTCATAAGCACTGAGCTGAAGCCAAATCAGCGCGCATATATTTTTTACTGATGTACCATCCAAAATCCATACCTTTAATATTATTTTCAATACTACGTTTTTGATATCTATTTTAGCGTATCACCCTGATGCACATTCAATAAGGTACTAATTTTGTGGTCATTTCTTCATGAAAAATCACTGTTACCTTTAGATTTGTTCTAAAAGTACCCATGTTAATTGGTCAGCTTTGTTTAGTACTCCTCCTTGAATACAATATTATACGAAATGTATCTTCTTCTTCTTTCGGCTTTTCCCTCAGGGGTCGCCACAGCGAACTAACGCTCTCCACCTCTGCCTGTCGGTGGTGTCGTCTGAGGAGGCTCCAACCACCCTCATGTCATCATTCACCGAGTCAGAGAACCGTCTCTTCGGTCTCCCACGCTTCCTCTTCCCCGGTGGTGTCACTTCCATTACCCGTTTTCCCACGTACTCTTCGTTCCGTCGCATTACATGCCCAAACCACTTCAAACTGGACTCTCTCAACTTCTCCCCCAGTCTGGCCACCCCCAGTCTGTCCCGCACTGTCTCATTTCGGACTCTATCCATCCTTGTTTTCCCAAGGGAGAATTATAAACATTATATGAAATGTATCATTAATAGATTAATGTCAAACTAATTACTTGGATAGTATCGGCTGAAATTAGTTCAGTGAAATAATGTAAATGCTTTTAGTGTTCACATTCTAATGAAAAGGAACGAGTCAAACATTTATAAAGGTTTCTATATTACTACCTGCCAAATACAGGTTTGTATGGTCCTATGACTAAATACCTGAATTCCTTCCCCAATAAATAAATGAGATAACACATAAGAATTCAACGAAAGTCAGTAAGTTTTATTAATCTTTAATCATCGTTCTAAATCTTTTTCACAAAAGACCAACGGGAGACCCCAGCGGCAGTGATCATGTACTCTTTATATTTTTCAAACTGACAAATAAAGTAAATCAGTCTAGATGTACAATGCAAGTGTAATGTAGACGTAGATATGACGATCGTAATCTCTGGAGACGCTCTTGTAAATTAGTTCATGACATTTGTAAATGTCATATAAATGCAAAAAAGTTATTTAGCCTCTTTAGATCTATCTCAAGCATAATTTACAAATTAAGACTTTGAAAAGGCAATCCCATCCTCCATCTAAAATTCCTCCACTTTTATGCCACCAAAGTCATCACCAAGAAGCAATCACAGTTTCCCCAAACAAAGCTGCAGTAGTATACGTTGTAAGTGGAGCGTTAAGTGGAAAAGTCAACCAGCCAGGCAAATTCATGAAAACATAACTTGAATTAAACTAAAAGAACCGACAAATTCAATTTGCAAATAAACAAAAAACAAACAAAAAACAAATATCATTTTTACCAGGCTTGCTTGCTTGCGCTCGCGCTCTCTCTCTCTCGCTCTCTCTCTCTCTCTCTCTCTCTCTCTCTCTCTCTCTCTCTCTCTCTCTCTCTCTCTCTCTCTCTCTCTCTCTCTCTCTCTCTCTCTCTCTCTCTCTCTCTCTCTCTGTCTCTCTCTCTCTCTCTCTNNNTCTCTCTCTCTCTCTCTCTCTGTCTTTCTCTCTCTCTCTCTCTCTCTCTCTCTCTCTCTCTCTCTCTCTCTCTCTCTCTCTCTCTCTCTCTCTCTCTCTCTCTCTCTCTCTCTCTTCTCTCTCTCTCTCTCTCTCTCTCTCTCTCTCTCTCTCTCTCTCTCTCTCTCTCTCTCTCTCTCTCTCTCTCTCTCTCTCTCTCTCTCTCTCTCTCTCTCTCTCTCTCTCTCTCTCTCTCTCTCTCTCTCTCTCTCTCTCTCTCTCTTTCTCTCTAAGAAATGAAATCGCTTTGCCTCCAGAGAACTCTCTGCGCCAATAAAAAGTGCTTCATCAAAATTACTAACGCAAATATAATACAATTCAGACTCATAAAAAAGCCTTGAAAAGTTTTCACAAAACAAAAAATATATGACAGGTTTTGCTTCAATAATTGACCCTTGCCCAGAAGGAAAACAAGCAATGCTATGTGAAGCAGGAGTTAATTTTTCATTTTCCTAAATATATTTCACAAAAGAACCCCGGGACCGAAAAATTCAATTGAACAAGCTTTTTCTCGCACTAATTATGTGGCCACAAAAAATCAACAGCAGGCACTACTGTGAAACAAATTACTCCTACAAAGTGGGTAACACGTTTAAATAGCTGGAGAGAAAACCATCACTACATAAAGGCAGTTGTCTCAAGCCTTTTAATCACAGGTAAACTGTAGGCTTTAATAATGTTTATGTCACATCATACAAAACCCCAGCAAGCAGCCCCAGCTCCTTTCCGTCCTTTGCATACTAGTTCAATTTTTTAAGTACCTTGTGTTCTTTTAACAAAACCCCTCTCATCTGTATCAGAGGGTCGCAAGAATAAACTTACAGAATGTCAAGCCCGCTTAAAAAGTTGTGGTGAAAAAGACCCATTAATGTAAATTCTGAAATATATCAACCTTCAACCCAGAGCTTTTTACCTATAAAAAAGACCTCTTGAGCGGATACATTATAATCCAAAGAAATTTAGCTAGTCTTTACTAGTCGTTACTCATATTCTAAAGCTGTAACGTTGTTGCTCTTGATATGCCTCGAGTAAAAAACCTATTTTGAAACTAAATAGTAATTAATTCAACTTTGACACTACTGAAAAGATACTCTAAAACGCAAAAAACGATAACCAAAAGGAATTGTTTTCATAAATTTTGGACTGCAGGTTTGCTCCTTGCTTATTTATTTTAACCTTCTCTCCTTTCTTTTTACATGTAATTTCAAAATGTTCTTGAATTTCTCAATCAATATTTTGCATGCATGAGCAAACGAGCGGCCCTCTATACTTGCCCATGGAAAATATAACGCCGATTATATTGTGTAGTGATAGCATATGCTCCTAAGAAAAGTAAAAATTATACCCTAATTACAAGGCCTCCCATTTTAGCCATTTAAGCCAGTTTCCCAGTTTAGCATCGCCTTTGATTAATATGTATCAAATATTAATTTAATAAATGATGGTTTTTATTCGCATACCTGATGGTTCTTTCTTGTATTCCTTAAATCTATGCAACTTCAAGCTCGACAACAATAGTAATACTTACTAATAAAATGAAGAGAGAGAAACAAGGGGGCTACAAAATTGTTTTTCATCTAATATTCTCCAGTAACGAAGACGTGTTTTCGTTCATTTCGTACACTTCTAAAAACTCTTGTTACAAATTCACATCTCCATAAACACATTAATATAAGTTTGGATATAAGTGTAACATAGATATCAAGTTGTTTCGTCAACAAGCAATTTGTCAAAGAGACATGATCCCGTTATATCAATGAAAGTCTGTTCTATTAAAGTACAGAGATCTCCGTTAGTATCATTTGAAGTTTGTATTTTCGGAAGATGAATGATGTCACTGCTATCAACAGCATCATTAAAGCCAACGTCTTCATCTACATCTTCTTCTATTTCATGTAGTCGTGGAGGCAGCGCTTAAGGCAAAAGAGAAAAAGTTCACTTCCAAATAAAAAATTTGGATTTAATATGAATAACGCATTTAGAAATCATGAAGCAAAAATTAACCCTGGTTAGCTATATTAATAACACATTAAAAAACAAAAAAGGACGTAAAAAGATAAAAGAAAATAGTAATAGTAAGTCAGAAATGTACAGGCACTTATGACATACGCTATGCCCTATAAAATGAACTTTTTCACACAAAACCACTCTATTCAAAATGGGCAATATTTACAGATATCCTGTGAAGGACATCATGGCTATTTCAGGAAAAATGCTTCTAGAATACATGCAAGCCAATACCTGACAAGTCGAGAACTTTGTTAAGCACTAACATACTTTTTTAGTCTTGTTAGGTAATGCTCTTTCAAATACTCTCTATGATTTTTTTAAATTATTGAGCTAAAACGCATAAGGAATCACTTTTGATGTATTGTATGAGAAGACACCAAAAGCTATTTATGTACCCAGGCCAGGAGGTAGTATGCCTTTTGCAATTTCAAGGGCAAAACCATGGCAATGATTACACTAAAACACTATGGCTTAAATAGTTATGTTGGCCTCTGCCTTACAGTCTCATGACTGTAAGAAAGATAATGAGACGAAAGCTTGCACAGCTGGTTACTGTTAGGTTAAATAACATTAGCCTTTGCTTATGTCTCTCTACATTACATATGCAGACAACTAACTTCCAACAAATAATATTTATACAAGATTAGGAATGATATTCGTGTACATTAAAGCAGATTGGTCTGTTGAAAATCATTCTGATATTTTTATCGATGCCAGACTACAAACCTGCCACAGGAACCACAGTTTCGGATATACATGGCAAATATTTAATTGATTTCCGCCTCATAATCTTGCCGAATAAAGGTTGATTTCTCTTCATAAGGTTCCCACACTCGATGCTTTTATGTTTTTATGGATAGGAATATAAGAAAGAGACCTTTATGGATATAAATATGAAAAATCCATGGAAATCAAATAAAAACAAAAGCACAAATGGTACCCAAAATTAAATATGGCAAGCCACATCAACTGTAACAGGTAGACAAAAGATCCAACTCTAAATTGGCTAGAACCCTGTATTACAAACATTAAATCTATCGGAAATGACCAGGAAAAGTTCCAACTAACATAACATTAACTTTAAAACTATGTACGGAAGTCTCTACACATAAAAAGGTGTACAGGTGTTTATCTGAATTAAATCGTAAACATGCAGGGAAAACTGGTGATTCTGTTGAATTCTGTGCTGAATGACTAAGCATGCCTGTTCTAAATCCGCAAAACCATTCACATACTTAACAGACGATCGCAGCTAAATAGCGGAATTCTTTGTTGTTCAACCTACAAAAGAGATTGTCTTTTTTAACTACTTCATGAACCAAATCATTTATAAATTGCCACTTTATCTATGATTTCATAATCTGTTTTCCTGTGATCAATTTGCCGACATAAAATTTTTAGCAGATAAAGACAAACAGAAATGCTGGTTTTACGTACATAAGAATGCTGATACCTTTGGATATATAAGGTGAAGATAATGTTTAAAACTTTAAAATTGCCTGTGTTATTTCTAAATGCAGATACCTTGGTTAAATGCATTCAAAAAAAACTATAACTTGAAAATCGTTTTAGAAACACTCCTGTATATTCTGTGGGGACACATTTCATATTTAATTTTCCTCTTAAAGGAAATCTCATTCAATTCTGGTCCCAGCTTTTGAAATTTGGATCCATTATTTTGATTATAAATAAATTTGGGGTATTTTTGGAGCAACAGTTCAGCACTGATGTCAATAATTTCATTACGTACATACAATTAAACAATTAAACAACTAAAACAATAAAAAGGCAATTGGAATCCAAACACCAACTAGATGTAAATTGGAAGTCCCATTACAAAATTCCAAATAAAAGAAATAGAAAACGACAGTACACCAACAACAACAATTTGTGAATTTTGATGAAAGTAATCTGGGTTCTAATCTCGATAAAGCTTTCCACTCCAATAGAAAAAGACAATTATTTCAAGGTTCACTTATTTTACAAATACATGTATCACAATCTCTTAGCTTATTGTCAATATACAACCACCTTCCGGTGGTACCTGATAATTTATGATAATTTTGATAATTTATATGATAATTTTCCAAAACAATATAGTTGATTTAAAGACTGAGAAATACGTTGGGAAATACCTTTCTCTTTTGTTTGACTACTGCATATCACGTTCCCATTGTTGAATAAACTGGTCTCCAGGTAGATTTTTAACTACAGTTATAAGTTCACTACAACTCTAAAAGTAATGCAAACCCCATACAAGTGACCAATGTTATCCAATATTCTTTTAGAGGCATTTACCCACCTACTATTTCCATGATTTGAGCAACAATGATTGCAAAAGCTGCATGATAATTTGGCTTCCTGCGGTTAATAATTTTCCCGAAAAACTAATCAATCGAATTTTAATGGTTACAGTAATTCTTAAGAGTTTTGATTCTACATAAATTATATAACGTGGTGTTAATTTTCGTAAACTTAACAAGTGGCAAGTACAGTCACTATTTTCCTTCCAGGGTAGAGAATACTATTGTTACGAATGGCGAAAAAGGATACTTTGGAAATGTCTATACAAAAGAAGATGCCTACGCAAAACTAACTGTTCTCGCTACTAAGATTCATGGTCAACATTAAAGAAAAACCGGCTGCCTTGTTTTGCTTGTAGCTTAATAACAAAGTTGCAATGATAACGTGTCGTACCGAAAGTGCCAGTGTTTAGTTTCCTAGTGGTTTCGGTCTTATATTGACCAAAGAAAGAGCGGTAAAAGGAACTCAAAAAGCACCACTAATGACTAAAAATAGCAAAACTGCAAGGTAACAGGTTATCATTAATTGTAAAGGTAAGGCGGGCACTTCTTTTCAAAAAGTAAAAATACTTCCTTTGAGGGAAGATAAAAACGAAGACGGATACACCTGCTAGTAAAATAAGCCACCAGCGGATAAGAACATTTCCAATGTTAAAAGAGGGTAATAATGCAGAAGAAGAAGAAGAAGAAGAAGAAGAGGAAGAAGAAGGAGAAGAAGAAGAAGAAGAAGAAGAAGAAGAAGAAAAAAGATTATGATCATGATGATGATAATGGCGGTGGTGACAATAATAAAACAATACTGATAATGTCACGGCGGCATTATCTTTTTCCATAGTTCTACATCTATTTCAAAAAGGTACCTTACATTTTTAGCTTTTATTTCTACTTTCAAGCTTGGCATTTAAAAATTACAAATAGGCTTCTGCAGAACAAACTGGGGTTAATTTATATCTATTGACTTACTTAACAAGTGGATTCCTATCTGCTCTTACCCTGCTACATCGGAAGTAGATTTATTAGATTCTAGCAAATATTGCAAAACGAAAAATGGCCTCAATAGTAGTATCAGTAAAACGGCTAGGCAGCAGCCAGTAACTTTTCGCTATCATGTGCTAGAAAAAATATATTCTGTACATCCATGATAATTACCTTATTTTAGGAGTTTTTCACTATCTGTAACAAAGCAGTAACAAAGAGTAAAATGTACATTGGTCGCCGAAACTTGTCCTACAGATCTTTTTAAGAAAAGATGTCTAAGAAACGACCTGCACCGATTAATGGGGTATACAGTGATAAATTACATCACCTATGATCTCTGTCTGTCTGTCTGTCTCTCCCTCTCTCTCTCCCTCTGCTTCTGTCTGTTTGTCTGTCTGTTGTCTCTGTCTCTCTCTCTCTTTCTTTCCCCTTCTCTCTCTTTTTCTAATCATCGTTTACGTTGTACTATATTTATTTCGAAATATGAAAAAGTTGTAATAATAGGGAAATACGTCAAAATATAAGATAAAAGCTGGTGAAGTGACACGGAAATGAACAATAAGAAATCGGGAATGCTCTGCAATTGTTTTGGGACTTAGTGCTAACTCATGGTAACCTAAAGCAAACTCTGATATGAGATACGATTTACGCCTAGAAAAGTGATATTTCGTCTCCAAATAAATACTGTAACTTTAACCACTTGCTAACCACACATATTTGCTGCAGCAATTGCATTAATTTTTGAAGTGCAGCACTCACGCATAAAATACTTATACGTGAGTCCTCTGATTAATTTGTCAGTAAAGAAAGTTAACTCGTTAACACAGAAAGTACAGCTAATAAAAAATAAAGAGTGCGCACTTCAGGTAAAAATAACACAAAATTAAAAACTAAAATTAAGACTGGAATTGACTCATTAAAAGTTACAGACTATTGATCAGTCTACATCGTCGGTGACTGTGCTGGGAGAAAAAGTGAAGTTGATCGATAAAAATGTGAACAAAAATTAAAAAAAACTTCAACCAAAACTAGCCTTTGTATTAAAGTAGCTTTTTGACTTAACAAGTTAGGCCTCACAAAGAAAATACAATCTTACTTTTGGCTAAGTTTTCAGTTCTTAGTTTAGCTACGTCATTTGTAGGGCAACGCCCATTCTTAACACTCTACAGGATTACAGGCGAGTTCTGATAAATTTTGACTAAGTTACTGTCACATTTAGTGCTATACAACAAGTTTGAGAAATTAACTTTTAAGCTGTTCAGTCATAATCTGCAGGATATGTGAATGTCACTGTCAAATGTATTAACTACCAAGGGAGGCATAATGGAATGACTAACATAGTAAATTCTTAGATCAATTTTATTTCACTTTCTCAAAGAATTATGTTTAATATTAATATGTCATGGCATGTTTACGTTAACCAACTTTGGTTATAAGAACAAAAAGGATTTTTAAAGACGGAGTACTGCTCAGTCTTTCATTGTTTATCAAAAACCTACGTTGACATATCTGGTTTTTAAGGCAAAACCCCTTAAATTTGACTCGGAAACTAATTTAACAAAAAAATGTACGAATGAATTAACTGTTTCAAGAGTAAGTAAACCTCTACCGACGTCTCTACCAAAATCACAGTTTTGTCTTAGTACTGATACGCCTTGATGGTTTGGTGACTTGCTTAGCTAGCATATGACACATTGTAGGTTCTTCCTGTGCAGCAGCTTTAGTTTGATAAAAGCTTGGAGCAACATGATTCGGTACACTTCCAGTCCCACCTATGGCAATAACGTTTTCGTGAATTTTGTTGTTACATGAAAAGCCCAAGGTTACCATTGAAGTCTCTACTGTTTTGTCATTGGTGAGATTAGCTTTTCCTAGTACGAAACAGGGTACACGTAATCGACGTGCAAAGATCTTCGGTTCTATCGCCTGCAGTTTAGCTTGCTACAAAGTCTAGATAACTACACACACAAAAATTAAATAAAATGTGGATAGAGTAGCTTTTCAGCTTCTCGAATGTCTGCAGCAAGTCGCAAACGTTTCCTATGATTTAAAGGAATTCATTACACACCAAAGAATCCAAGAAGATGAAATCATGGTCTCCCTTGATGTCACATCACTATATACAAGCATCCCCATTGACGATACCTTACGAATTGTAGAGGACATCCTTGAACATGATGATTCATTGCCATCAAGAACCACACTGAAACCTTCAGATATCCTGGACCTACTACGAGCACCCCCCACCAACACATGCTTCCTCTTCAACAATGACATCTACACGCAAACCAACGGTGTACCCATGGGAGCTACTATATCCTCGGTTATTGCTGAAATATTCATGGAAGCATTTGAAGCCACAGCATTATTAACAGCAGATCAAAGGTCAACTGCCTGGGAAAGGTACGTCGATGATGTCTTTACAGTCATCAAAAAGGACCACTTACAAGGTTTCTTTAAACACATCAACAGTCTACACTCAAATATCACATTCACCATGGAGAAAGAAGAAGAAAGAGAAACACCCTTCCTGGATGTCCCAGTAAAGAGGCAAGCAGATTGCACATTTCTGTTACCATCTACAGGAAACCAACCCACACTGACCAGTACCTCAATAATGCATCACACAATCCAGTCTCAGCTCGTAATCGTGTCATTTCCACTCTGTTTGAAAGAGCAAGAAGCACTATTTCTAACCCATATGACCTCAAAAAAGAAGAAAGACACCTTCAAAGGGTTCTCTTATCCAGTGGATACCACGCTAAGGATGTCCAGAGAGCCTTACACAGAACCACTGGACCTAATCATGAAGATAAAGAACCGCTGAAACGTATAAGTCTGCCTTACACGAAGAATACAAGTGAGCACCTAAGACGAACTCTCCGACAACACAACACTCAATGCTCCTTCTTCACTACATCCACCTTAAAGAAGATCCTATCAAAACCAAAAGACCCAGTCCCACTTGAAGAGAAGAACAATGTAGTTTACAGACTACAACGTAAGGACTGTCTGCCTCCTACATTGGTAAAACAAAGCGTTCCTTGGATCAAAGAGAAAAAGAACGCAAGAGAGCTGTTCAGAAAGATGACGCCAAGAATCATGAAATAGCCTAACATTGCTGGACACAGGATCATACCTTTGACTTGGTAAATAAAAGGGTAAGAAACAAGGATATCAACACAACAACAACAAAAATAAAAGAAACAATCCATTCCCTGCAATGCAGCAATCACACCAACAGTATATCCTACAACCTTCCAGAAATATAGCTTCCAGCACTAAAGAGAGAAACACAAAAAGCACAACATAGGTATGGCGCCACTTCCCGAAACAACTCGAGCCCTGTCTACACGTAGTTCCGCACTACCAAAGTATAAAACAGCCGTATCTAGTCATTTCAGTAGCCTGACGATGGGATCTCTCGAATCGTAGCTCGGAAAAAGCTTACGACTCATGACATAAATAAAGCTCTTGCATCTACAACCTTTACAGTGTACGATAATCAATGAAAAGCCTCCCCTGTTTTGAAAGGTGGGTAATTCCCACATCTAAAAATTATGCATTGACACCATCATATGAAACAAGGCTATTACTGGACATGAAAAAGAATGCATTAAGCTTATAACTTTTCTCCCGAAATGCTGATGCCCCATCATTATGCTCAAGTACATTTGAAGTCTTGACCCAGACCTTTCTGCCTTTGTTTTACTTAAGTTCAAACGTCGAACCATGTCAGTTACCAAATGGGAAGTCTTAGTCTTAACTTATCTTTTTGGCTCACTGATTTAAAACTCTTTCTCATCTAATTCTATATCTTAAAAATTTTAATATCATTTTAGTTTATTAGGTCATTTTTACCACCTGTGGTCAGATATTAGTACTTACTTACTTACTTATTTACTCTTTAGAAGTATGGAAGGGGAGAAAATTGAGGCCAGAAACGTTCCATCCAAAGATGAAATCGAAAAGTTCTGGAAAGGTTTTTGGCAAAACAAAGGAGATTTCGATAACGGCGCAGCGTGGTTAAACACCCTTAAAGAGACATACTGCAGACAAGCAACAGTAAAAGAATACAACATCACTAGACCGGTAATCGACAAAGTTGTTCGAAAGCTGAATCTAGACAAGGCCCCTGGACATGACAAGGTCGCTCCTTACTGGTACAAAAACATTACCTCCTACCAAAACACTTTGGCTACAATATTTGACTTAATGATTCACAAAGACCAGAAACTTCCAGAATGATTTAGCACCGCCCATACTGTTTTAATTCCTAAATCACGCTAAACACACATCGCAAAGAACTATCGCCCTGTTGCATGTTTAAACATACAATACAAACTGTACACCAGCTGTATCAATTTGTTTTTATTTGATCACATTGCGAAAAATAGGGTGATAACCAAAGAATAAGCTGCTGGCAAAAAGGGAACAACCGAACAATTACTTTTGAACAAAAAACATCTTAAAGGAGGTCAAAGGAACAAGGAGAAATCTCTACACGGTATGGCTCGACTACAAAAAAGCCTTTCATTCCATCTCTCACAAATGGCTCCTCCATGCCCTCGAACTTGCAAAAATACCGGAACATCTACGAAATGCCATAAAGAACTTGACCGAGTCAAGGTACACACGATTGCACCTTCAAGGCACAAACGAAACCATCACCACAGACCGAATCAAGATAATAAAAGGCATATACCAAGGAGATAGCCTGTCAACGATTCTCTTCGTACTATCACTTAATCCATTATTGCAAATGCTTCAAGAGACCAGAGGATATGCATATGAAAAAACAAAAAATCACCAGCATACGCACAACTTTTTTGTTGATGATCTCAAGCTTTTCTCTGGAAACCTCAATAATTTGAAACATCAAATGAACATCGCTACTTCATTCTCCAGAGACATTTCTATGAATTTCGGAACTGATAAATGCGCTTACCTTTAAATAAAGAAGGGAAAGACGGTCGAGTCAAACCAGCACCGAGAATTCAACGGCTTGAAGATACCACCACTTGCAACCGATGATCAATACAAATACCTTGGAATTAATTAAAACATTTCATACCTTGGTCAGTTGAATAAAGAACGATATCCAAAGAATATCTAGGAAGTGTGAAGAGGATCTGGAATTCTGAACTGTTTTACAACGACAAAGTGACTGCACATAACACATTTGCAGTACCAGTTATCACACCAACTATTGGAATAATAGACTGGACGATAGCAGAAATAGAACAGTTAGACGTAAAGACCAGAAAAATGCTATGACTAGAAACTTCCACCCCAACTCAGATGTTAACAGGCCATATATTAACAGAAACAAAGGAGGGAGAGGTTTAAGGAATGTTAGAATATTGTTCGAAAGCAGAATAATAGCGGTACATCAACATCTGAAATTAAACTTTACACCTAACGAAATCCTTGAATATATTAATGAATGCGAAATGGACTCGATTAAACAAATCGTTGATGAGCTACTGCAACAAACCAATATTATCCCAGAACAAAATCAGAAACCCAAAAATCTTAGCCGAAAATTCACTCTCCAGAAAATTGAACGAATTGAAAGATATACCAACTAAAAAGTACATGGCTATTTGCAACGAAAACGTAAAGATGACAACAAGATAGTAGACAGTAAAATTGACCAGGAACTGCCAACAAGATACCTTCAGCATAAACGCCAACAAATCAATGACAACAAGTGTAGATTGTGCCATATCAGCATTGAGCACGTAACCCATATAACCAATGGTTGCCCGAAAATGTCAGCAAGATACTATCTACCTCTACGACATGATGCTCTTGCAAAGTTCGTGCTGAAGGGAGTCATAAGAATGAACTACCTTGAACACAACTACTATGAGAAACGAGATCCCGTGTATGTGTTAAAAATAGACGATATCGAATACTGGTGAAACCTACCAGTCAAAACCATTACAAAAACACCACATAACAAACCTGACATGGTCACATGGGGCAAATCGACGACAGTTTGCTCTGTTGTCGAATTCAGCTACCCACCTGACATCAACATCGGAAACAAGATCGAGGAAAAGATGAACAACTACGCACCACTACTGAGAAACGTGCAGATAATGTATCCCGACTATCGGTTTAAAATGCTACCAATCATCATCGGGGCACTTGGATATGTCCCAAAATGTCTGCAAGACGTAATGGAAGAACTTGGTTTCGAGAAGAAAGAAACAGCAAAACATATAAATAAAATGCAAAATATAGTTACGAGTGGAACTGTTAAAATTTCCAAAGCCTTCCTTAAGTTCTAAATAATATATTTTATGTAATTTAAAGTCAGATGTAACTTGAAATGTATCATGCTGTAGGCCAGTCAGTATTTACTCGTGATTTGTGAATCGCGAATTTGTAACTTGTAATTCTCAAAGCGTGGGAAGCCTTTGATCCCAATGTAGTTTTAATCGGTGATCAGTTTTCTTCTAATATGATGCTTCTTATGTAGAAGTAGTCTTGTCTCAGTGTTTACTCTTTTGAATTGTATAAATGCTGCAGCAAAATGAAATATATATATATATATATATATATATATATATATATATATATATATATATGAAGCTTACTTACTTACTACCCGTTTATAGTCAATGGACATGTCATACGTGTGTTTGATTTATTTGGAAGCGTAGGGACTGGCGTTAAGGTATCAAAAAACCTGAACGAATGGGTGATGGAAGGTCTCAATATTAAATCAATTTTGCCTTTTTCTTCGACAACTCGAAATTCAGAAGAGGCGACGGACGAAAGGAAAAGTCTGTACTATGATTTGATGACCGTCTCCAAACAATTCGTACTCCAAAGGGCGTTAAAGCATTTCGCTTNAAATATATATATATATGAAGCTTACTTACTTACTACCCGTTTATAGTCAATGGACATGTCATACGTGTGTTTGATTTATTTGGAAGCGTAGGGACTGGCGTTAAGGTATCAAAAAACCTGAACGAATGGGTGATGGAAGGTCTCAATATTAAATCAATTTTGCCTTTTTCTTCGACAACTCGAAATTCAGAAGAGGCGACGGACGAAAGGAAAAGTCTGTACTATGATTTGATGACCGTCTCCAAACAATTCGTACTCCAAAGGGCGTTAAAGCATTTCGCTTTTGGCTTAGTAAAATTTCCACAAGCAACTTTTACAAGACATATCTGGTAACAAATGGCTATCCTCATCTTTAACTTAACGTCCAAAACAAAGATGGTACGCTGTCTTAATGAAACGTGTCTGTAATTTGATGATGTAAAGCTGCTAGAAATATACCAAAAATAAGTCAGCTTTATTTCTGCCCTGTCCGAGAATATTCTCCACTAAAAATTTCATAAAGAATGGTTCACAATCATTCCCACGAAGCTAAAAAACGGTCACTCCTGACGATCCTCGGTTTTCTTTCAAATTTGTATAACTTGTTTGGATCTGGGAGAGAATTAATCACAGTTTTTTCGACGACCATTTGAACATTTAGAGGATCTCTTAAATTTTGAAAAGTTTGACTTCCTTTGATTTTAAGGATCCTCCAATTCGAAAAGCGTTCTATGACATTCCCTCTGGCTTCCATTTCTTTTCAATTTCTGAACCCTCACGTTACCAACACAGTGAACCTCTGTTGTTATAAACTAATCATATCAAAAATTAGGTATTAAGATCGTAAAAAAGAAAAGAAAACTGTAGGATTTGGTGGCAAATTTTGAAAAATCTGAAAAATTTATTGCATAGTGATATTAATTAATGATGCCAAAGGAAATGAAAGTACAAAAAGTAAGTAAATCTGAAGCGAATGTACACAAGGAAAAGTTACCAATAATGAGTTTTCAGTGTAACAGAAAACTTTGGATGCAAAACTTCGATTGAATTTCCCTAAGGTGTGCATGGAATTCGTTTACTCAAATCTTACGGAATGATCTAGCTTTTAAGGCTTTCATATCCGCTTCCAGTTTATGACGTAGCAAACGAGTCGCTAGTTATTGATTCATATTCGCTTATAGTCCAGGTACATAAGCATAAAATTCACCAGAAATCTTGATGGCCAGTACAATTTTAACTAAATTTCTGCTTATTATTATAAACTTATTGGGCTAAACTTATGTGAAAATTACCATTTACCGAGCCACAGTGGTAAGTGTGTAAGGAAACTCATTTTTGTTCACTACCTGAAAATTCCCTTAGGTTGTAGTAATAAAATATAAGAAACACATTGCAACAACCACAAAACAAAACAGGATAAGGTTAAATAGTTTCCAGGTACTAAGAGCTCTTTAGGCTGACTTTCAAACTCTGCATCCCTACCCCAAAAAACACACACGACAACTACCATTTCTATCAGCGTAAATTTTTCTTATTACACAAAAGAATCCTACATGCAAATGTATAAGGGTATGAAGTCGTCCAAATCATACAAATCACACTACTTGAAACATCTTTCTCCGGGCCAGATTTTAAACTTCCCAGAATGTTAATCATATAGTATAATTTCAGATGGTAACAGAATTTATATCAATAAGTAGCAGTGGTTAGAACCTACAAACCTGCTCCATTAAAAATGTACATTTCAAAACTGTGAAGAGATTCCAGAAGAAACAGAATATTACGTAACCAGATGTGTTAGGTGAATGTTTCTAATTTTAAGCAAAAAAGAGTAGTTTGGTTTTCAAAAATATTTCAAAAATTAACAAAAGTTACCTGTTCCGAAAAGAAAAGAATCTTTTTTCCAGTATGAAGCTGTTTTCCTACCCAGACTGATTAGGAGATTAGTTACATCCTCTCTTAAGGGTGGAAATGCTTTGCAAAGTCGAACTACGGCTGGTAGTGTCCGAATAAAAAATTCATTTCTTTGCATAGCGGGAAGTGCAATACTCAGAGAAAATAATCTTTGAATAACTTGCTTTGCTAGACCCATTGACTTTGGCATGGGATATTCCAAACCCAAATATGACAGCAACTGGATGGCAAAATACTAAAAGGGCAAAATGGACCACTAATAAATGTTAAGAAAATACAATTTCAAAAAATTAGAGCTATTCTTGCATTTGTCCTAGACAATACCTGATGTTTCTATAGTTAAAAAGACAAAGCAGAAAACTATTTTGCCAGACTGCGTATCTTTCAATCAATGAGGCCACAAAGGATAAGACACTAATATTTAATCTGTTAGGCCTTCGCCAAGCTAAATATTCCGTTTGATAATGTCATTTTGAGCAGTGTTCTTTATATATTCCAGTCATTAAATCCTTATTAGTGGGTGTTGTCTATTGCTACATGGATTAAAAGAAAACAGGTGAAGCAGTTCTTGTCTCAGATACTTTGTAATGACATTTATTATCCCAAAACTACTGTACTTATCACTTTACTTGCCATCCTTAGCATTTCTGCCTTTTAATTGTCGAAAAACGTTTGGGAAAACATGAGAAACGAACACCTACACTTGGGTATTAAATAAAAATTGTGTAGTACCAGGCTATTTGACAGTGTCTACAGGTAATGGAATAGGCCCATTGTTACGTCTTACAGTGGGTTATTATAGTCGTTAAGTGAATGAATGGAGAAAAGGAGTGATAGTAAAGCTACCGAAGAAAGGAGATCTCTCAGACTGCAACAATTGGAGAGGCATAACCTTACTTTGTACCACCGGGAAAGTCTTTAACAGAATTATTTTGAGAAGAATACTGACAGCAGCAGATTGTAAACTACGGGAGGAACAAGCAGATTTCAGGGAAGGGAGATCATGTTGTGAACAGATTTTTGTTTTGAGGAATATCATAGAGCAAAGTTTAGAATATCTGTCATCAGTCGTATTGAACTTCATAGATTTCCGGAAAGCTTTTGATAGTATTCACAGAGAATCCTTGTGGAAAATCTTGAAAGTATACGGGATACCGGAAAAGATTATAACCCTCTTGAAGTCTTTTTACAATCATCCAACGTGTGGAGTGAGAACTAACTCAGGAATGACTGATGAATTTGAATTGTTCTCTGGAGTTCGACAAGGCTGTATATTGTCTCCTTTTCTATTTATAGTATGTTTAGATTTTGTTATGAGAAGAACGATGACGAATGAAAATTTTGGAATACCATGGAAGGATGATAGAAAGCTCACAGATCTTGATTTCGCAGATGATATAGCCTTATTAGCCCAAAATGTCACAAAGTGTCAACAGGTAACAGACAGACTCCAACTTGAAAGCTCGAAGGTGGGTTTGCGCATCAACGAAGGAAAAAGTAAGATAATGAAGGTTAACAACTACCAAATACAGCAAGTGAGTGTCAATGGAAATCCACTCGAAGAAGTAGAGAAGTTCCCATATCTTGGAAGCTATTTGACAGAATTAGGCGAGGTGGAAACAGATTTGAATGCCAGATTAGGAAAAGCAGGGGCGACCTTTAGAACAATGAATCATATATGGAAATCAAGACAAATCAATGTAAAAACAAAGATTAAACTATACATGGCTATAGTTGTTTCAACAGCATTGTATGCTAGTGAAACATGGAAGACCACCAAGAGAATAGAAAGAAAACTGGATGCTTTCCACACACGAAACTTGAGAAGAATTCTTGGAATTACATGGAGGGACAGGGTCACCAATGAAGAAATTTATAGACGAACAGAGCAAGGGCAATTACACAAGAAAGTAGAAGAGAGACGATGGAGACTTGCAGGACATGTGCTCAGATTACCACCCAGCAGATACGCGAAGCAAGTAATGAAATGGAAACCTGTAGATGGAAGCAGACGAAGAGGCAGACCTGTGAGAACGTGGCAAGCTACATTCAGGAGTGATGTGACTGTACGAGGGCTGTCTCCCAGAACCGCTCAAGCCGTAGCTGACGACCGTAGGCGATGGAGAAGTCTTGCTGCCCGATATCCTGAACGGGATTGGAGGACCTAAGGTCTAAGGTAAGGTAATTGATATTCAGCCAGCAAAAAGGACTGGCTATAAAGTAAGTGTATTATGTCAGTACTGAAGAGAGAATCAATGATATCCCAGCAAATATACAAGAAAATGTTGGTTATCTTCCTGGCAACCCATTTTTTCAAATTCATTTTTGGCAAGAAGCTTCGTGCGTTGAGTAAATCTCTTACAATGCGACTCTCAGTTTGAGTTAAGATTGAAACAAAAATGCATAACCTTTTTGCTCTTTCCCTCTACGCTGTTAACCTACCTTCCCGCAGTATAAAAAAGGTGCCATTCTTTCCACCTACTGCTCCAAACGTTTTGCAGCATTACAAAAAAATGTATTTTTGCGCTTTCACTTAACTTTAAGCTCCATTCAGCTCTATTAATCCACGGCTTAGCTATTTGCTATTAGTATCCCAATACTCACTAATGTCTAAATGTAAAATGGTTGTAAAAACGAATAAACATGATAACTCACATAACATCAAAATGTGAATAATTAGAACATGCAAAAATATGACGTCATCTGGATGTGATTTTGACTAGCGAAATTCTCCTTCAACAAATGGAGCTCCAATCCATTCATGCAAAATGTGGTAAGAAAATGGTTAAAGTAACACAAGCAGAAGAAAATGGCTAAAGTAACACAAGCAGAAGAAAATGGTTAAAGTAACACAAGCAGAAGAAAATGGCTAAAGTAACACAAGCAGAAGAAAATGGTTAAAGTAACACAAGCAGAAGAAAATGGCTATCTTAATTAGACTACTGCTGTTGCACAACTCAAAAGAGAAACGGTAACAATACATTTAAATAATTTAGTTCATTTATTTCAATTTCAGTATCAAAATATTGGAAGTCGAAGAAAAAGCAACACATTAACAAAACTAGAAATTATTCAAATTAGTTTATATTTTCGCAAAAAAACCCCGTAATGTTAAAATGCAAACTAGCACTGTATTCAAACAACAAGAAATAGTTGTTTAAATGAGATCTACTTGATTGATCACATCAGTAACGGAGAAATATCATGAGGCTCGGCGTCAAAATTTTCATTTCAATCCTGTCTGATGGCGAAGGAACTTTGACTTAATTTTGTGTACAATTAAAACTACTGAACGGCTAAATTAAAAATACATCTTCAAAAAGTGTTTTTCCTGAGACTTTAAAAAATATATAATATACATTGAGGCCTCTCTATAAGATTAACGAGAAAAACCTTGCATCAATTAGTTATTTATTAGTCACTTAGTAAAAGCTGTTTTAGTATTCCGATAAATATATAAAGACAGCAGCAGTCAAAATATTGAATTGAAAATAGAAAAGTCGCAATGTCAAACGAAATCCGACTTCTCGCATTTCAGTTTCTTTAAAAAAGGTAATCTCGGAAGGCTTAATAAGAAAAGTAAGGGAAGTATTTGTGTTCATTCGTTGTAGTAGTAATCGGAATATTGAGGGAAGCAAGACAATGTCATACAAAATACTGAGCAACAACCATTCCTTCTTTCAAATTTGTTAATTATGCACTGAGTGTTATAGGGCTTAAGCCAGCACTAAATATGAGACCAGCATTTGGTGATCATTTCAAATTCCAAAAATGAGATAAAAAATCGTTGTAATGAGTAGTAAATGCTTCTTTCTTCTGATTTAATCCCCTTAAAAACGCTAAAGCCAAGAAACCACACCTTTTTAATTTAATTCCATTAAAGCTTTTCGGGTACACCGCTAGCGGACTAGTAAAAAACGAACGAAAATATTAAAACTTAAAGAAATAAAGCTGAAGGGTGTATTATTAAGATTTGGTAAAAAATTTTTTCTAATTCTCTATAGGAGGCAAGCCTATCTGGATACACTCGTGCGTGCTCACCACGAATCCATTGTAATTTTTTAGCCCGACCCTCGTTATAGTTCGCTCTTTCTTCAAAACGTAACTACCATGTCTTGTAATATTCCTCTCCGTATGTTTTCGGGGATAAAAAGTCCAAATTTGACATCAAGAGAGAAATATAAATTTTGTTACTTTTATTATTATTACTTCTATTATTACTTCTATTTATCGGTTCTATAAAGTGTTTTTGACTCTATAACGTTTATGACAGCGCATGCCTATTGCCAATTTTACTTTCCCTCGTTTTTATCCAACACCATAAAGGTGTCAACAACCAGACCATTCGCTGATATTTTTTTGCTTCGCGGGAGGGGGGGGGGGCAGTGGAATAAAGGATTTGTGTCGTAGATCCTCCGCTTTACTTTACCCGATTACCCAACTCTTCGAGCTCAAACTTACAGCCGACATTCTCCAAGGCTGAAGCTTGAAGCTCGGTCAGAACACGATTCAAGAAGCTTATCATCAAAAATTGAACTTTGAGAGTTTCAATGTTGACTTCCAGTATAGCTGGAAGCATTTGGTCTTCAAGAAGGAGTAAACGTAGAGTTGTTTCGTTTATTCTTTAATTTTTGAGAGTTTCTGACGGAAAAAATCTCAAATTCAATTCCAAGTACGGCCACACTTTCCTGCTCCTCTTTCATCAGTACCTAGCGGCTACAGTAAACATCGATCACTTGCCAAAAGAATCTTTTGATTTTGTCCTGACGTTTCAAGAACGTTTTAACTGAATGAACAATTCTGTCGAATCTATTTGATACAAACTTTTTAATCCAGGTGGTACCCTCAGATTAAAGCCATTACTTCTAATGCCTAAATAACGAAACTAAACGTTCATAGTAATTCGGCAACAATTGCTTGGAAATAGTTATGAATCCCAAAGTGTGTACATTCTTTGCCTTTATTGAGATTTTCTTTATAAGTGCTCAGTATCTGGCACCCCATGCCATTTTTGTTCAAAGTGTTGAAAAACTTTGTTACAGCTATAGATGTAAGATCTTTATCATGTCTTGAGTTGTAAGCTTTTTCTGAGCTAAGTTTGGAGAGATACTTTTCCCATCGTCAGTGAGGCTTTGTTACATCAATGGCTTCCTCTGAGTCTACAAAGCTCAGAATTTTCAAGATTTGTTACAGCTGTCATTCACTCCGCGCAGCACAAAATTAAATCATTTTTTCCAAGCTCTATACTCAGTTTTTCGATTATGGTGCTGCAATCCCCGGCACAATGCGTAATCCAGACGTGAGTGGACTGGCTTTATATTTTCTACTGATGTGGTGGTCAACAAAGCTAAGGACTTCAATTAATGTGAGTGGGTGGATGCAGCATCCTTTTCGAAATATGCACTGATTTCCAAATAACCCGTTGTCAGTATCTTTTTCTTCTGCTCTGGGCCAGTAACTGTGATCAGCCTAAGAAACGGAAATCTAGTAATCAAACTGTACCATCAAGAAAATCGCGCCATCAAAAGGTAGAAAAAGCGTACCATTTCCACGATACACCAAACCATCGCTAATGTCAACAGTACTTTGATCAAACTGAGTTCCGAACCTATGCCAACCAAGACGAAAGATTGGTTCGTGGGATAGGAAAAGGATCTTGGGAGAAAAACACTGTCTCAGCATTACAAAAATGAAATTAATCAAAATTTTGCAACAATGCAGCCTATCGACCTTAACTTACACTGCCATTGTACTAGAATAGAATACGTCATTCACTATAGCTGAAATTGTATCGGTTATAAAAGACTTATACCCCGCTCAATGAATTTCAATGTTAGAAGTGGACAAATTTGAAAAATTGATGTTTGTTATGCCAGCAACAAATGCCATTTGCAACAGAACGTTTTCTTCATTGGGATCGAAGACTACTGATTCCCGATCAAATCTGCACAAAGATAACCATACAGCTGACAATCTCGATCTGTAGGCTATTGGTAATGGGTTTATGGGTAAAATAGAAACATGAAAGTATATTCTTTGAATAATACTAATTGTATCTAATGATGTCCGACGTGTTTACAGTGTTTTCGAATGTATCCATTTTTCAAGTATTAGCTCTTTACTACTTAAAAATTTGAAAATATTTTTAAAAAAACAACATTTATCTTTTTGGTGTCACCCCCTTTCCTAATATTCATAATTTTGTGGGTACACCATTGCTATGAGAGCTGCGCACGACAGACGGATCGGGGACCTTCCTTAGGAGGCCAAATCAAGTAAAAGTACAAGTACACCATTACCATTGCATTCTTTTCCAATATATGTTTGTCTAAGATGATTGCTTTAATTCTGTCTTGCTTCTGTCGTCCCTTGATACATTTCTTAGAATCCTTTTATATTATTTCTTGTTTCATTTCATGGGTTTTACTTTCATTTAAAGGTTTTCCGTTTGGTATCCAGTACTGTACACGTGGCTAACACAAAGCTGCCCTGCTCAACACTCTATTGCTCTGTGTAAATTCCAAAAAAGTTACTGAAAGGATTGTTCACCTTCTCCTTAATGAGTAGCCATCGTGACAGACAGAAGAGTACGTTTAATGACTGTTCATTGCTTGCTACTTAAATCTAATGTATCCGTTTCTGTCATCAGGGTTTTATCATTCTTAGTTGTTCTTTCTGTATTCCTGTTACCTGTGCATTTTAAACGAGTTTCAAAAGTTAATAGCTTGTGACCCGAGGCTAGTGGGATGAAGGTGCTGCATGATAGTTTCGTGGGCTTTTATGAGGTTCACCCCTTGCAAGACCAGAGGCTTTTTCACACAATATTTTAAATACTGCTACATACTGATAATTTTTTCACAATTTTTAAATGTTTTTTTCTTACTTCTTCTTATCAAAAGGTAACCTCATTGTTATTTTTTTTACCTTGGCTTTGGAAGCCCTCAAACGTGGCCTAAAATATCTTACACAGTGTTCAGGACTTAAAATGGACCTCGTTCAGTTCCAGCCAATTAAATATGTCTCAGCATGTCTTAGATTCATTTTTTCGCCATTGACAAAATGGGTCACAATTTTCTCTTCTCATTCTGCATATTAACCACTATAAGTGCAAACAAAAAGTGTTTTGTCATCTAATGTATTTCTTTCTTTCAATAAAGCACTCAGTTCTACTTTATGTTGTCACTCTGTAGTTGCAAATGTCAAAAAACAGTTTTACAGTAATTATATCTTTGCCTTTTTCTATCCCATGTGGAATTGAAGGTATGCATTTTAGAGGGTCCTGTGCTCTCACTTTATGACAGAAGACACCACTTTTTTTTGTAATATCTATTAATATCACTCGTTTTTACCATTTTTGAAGTCTCCAATTAAAATATCAAATGATCCGTCAGTACTCCTGAAATTAACAATATTATGTTTACACGTTCTTAAGTGCTAATTTCTTAACATACTATGTTAAAAGTGGCTGCTCTTGGAAGAAAAACTAAAATTAGTATACAACTATGCAATTCGACGTGCTTAGCCAAAAACATAACACAGTACCGCACAAAAATAGTCAGAACTGACCATTTTTATGTCCATGGCTGCCACCTACTCGGTTGGTTGTTTTTCAAAGGTTTTTTCTTGAACAATGTCCAAAATTCCAAAAAATTTTTCTTATCCGTTTCTTGTCACCAATATCCCATATTCGTAACACATAATCTACATATGAACTGAAATGGTTAGGGCCTCAATCTTACAATCTTGTTGTGATCACGCATTAGAGGCAATGTTTTCCAACTGGCATCTTTGATCACACTGTGTCAAGTCTGACAAGCCAACGATTTATACTTGGAAACAAGGAAATGCTGTTTATATAACAGTATACTGTAGGTGGGTACCTACAAACAAATATAAAATCTATCTTTCAAATTATCAAATAAGTATTTTGTGCATCGCGGCAGCAGTAACTGATCACAGTAAGCAAATGTCTGCTAGTAGTTTGTAATTACATTACCTGTTTGTCAAGCTCCGGTTGGTTAAGCAATTCTGGAATAAATTCCAGGCAAATGTGCATGGACGGTACGCCAGCAACAGTGACTTGCAACAGCTCAACTGGGTAGCTCTGTCAAATAAAAAGAAAAGAACAAAAGTCATGATTCCTACAAAATGAATTTTGCAGTCGATCATGCTTTACAACGTACCTTTGAAAAGGCACCTCAAAATATAGTACGAAAAATAAAAAAATATGTTGAGATCTTGGGAAGTTATAATTGATACCAAGAATAAACAAAACTATTTGACTTCCGTTGAGACATATAACCAACCAAACCAAAGTAACATTACGACGAGCAAGAACCAAACATTAAATCCTTTGTTAGCCTGGGCAAGTCTTTCTAAATGCCGTCACTGGAGTAAATGTCGATCCAACTGACCCAAAATAATAATACTACACCGTCATAGCTTAGAAATGAACCTAAAAAGAACCTTATCTGGTCGAAGGGCAAAATTCTATCCAACGGTACCCAAGATAACAAAAAATATCGTTAGGTCTAAATATTTGGGTATCTTCCATTCATGACATTCAGAAAACGGGCATTTTGAGTTGGAATTTAGTGGCGACATAATGAATTTTCATTTCATTTTCTTGCTGTGAGTGAAAGAATGTACAAGATTAGCAGCAAGGGATTTAGACCAAACCATTTACTTTTTTAAAATAATCTAACTCGGATGTCAAGACTCCATGCATTTACAGTGATGACGTAGCCGAGCAATTTCTCGTCAAGAAATGCATTATGATAAAAACAAAAAGGGAAAAATTTGTTGAACGTTGGATAGCACTATTAAAAAATGGAAAGAACGTTCAGGCCATAGTCCAGAGAAATTCAATTACATGGGGAAGCTAGTAGATTCACTTATGGTGCCCAACACAGAAATTGCCAAAACGTACAATATAGGGCTAAGGCTAAGACTAAGACTAAACTTAAAATAAATACGCCGAGTACTCACAGAGGTCTCGGTGCTGGATTTTTCTGTTTCAGCAAACGTACAAAGCACTCCTTCCGTCCGACAGCCTTCGGGTCATCCTGGGGCAAGCTGTATTACCCATGTGCCTCCCTACAAGGGTTATTTACAACCATGGAATACAGGTCGTGGATGGAAGATGCAAGCAGGCATCATCCAAGAAGGGCATAGCTGCACTTCCCAACGTTGGGCAGATGGAACACTTACTGATCTCTGGCAAGGGTCACCATTCAACTAAGGGGACTGCCACTGCAGAAGGAATAGGCCTTCAACTGCAGAAGAAATAGGTCGCCTACTGCAGAATCAAATGAATCACAACGAAAGAATATCTGGTAGCAGCGCTGGTGGTGTTTATCATCAAACGGTAAACTCCTCGCTCTGTAGGACGTGATGCCATGCAGGTAGCGCTTGACCATCTTCCAGCTACTCCAGCACATCAAACCAGTGAAAATGAATTTGGCAGTAACTCTTAGGCCAGGCAAATGGGCAAGATTAGTCAAACCTCATGTAGATGTAAGACAACAACGAAGATAGCTACATGAGAAATCAGAACCCTACTTCAAAAAGCAAGCTTGATAGTGTAATCTAAAAGGTAAAGCGAATGAAGACTGATATAATCGACATTTTGGAGATGCGGCCTGACAGTAGGAACCTCTTCAAGGATAACAACACAGTAATTTTTACAGTTAACAAACAGCACAAAAATAAAGTGTGCCTCACAATGATTCCTAAGCATGATGATGATTCCACCCTTTGTTCGGAAATATATTCTTACATAGGAGACTGGATCATATTCCCGTTCATGACATTGCTTGGGATAGATGAGAAACAGTCAATGAAACAAGAAAGCACTGTTGATCAGAGACAGAACTGGATTGGTGTTAAAGAGTTCTTCGCGAAGAAAATACCTGAAATGGGAGATATCACGAACAAATTTGATAAAGTTTCCGTCTGGTCCAGGCTGTGATCGACGAAATACTCGAGACTTTGAATCGCCAACTCAGAACGCCAAATTGAACTATGCTCCTCTCACCAACCTAGGATGTAAGAGCGAATTCGCTAAGCTGGACAACAGACTGAAAATGTGTTGGGGGGGCAACGTCTGTTCAAACGATGTCCAGGAAAAATGTGATAACTACATCCAGGCTCTTGTCTTCATCGTCTGTTCCAACATGTTGAATATAGTTCCTCTCTTATTAGGATTTGTGTTGTGGAGGAAGCTATGAAGACCCATTTGCTAATACTGAAGACCAGGGAACAGAGTTCTTGNTAATACTCCTGGAAATGAATCATTAGTTACACATGATGATGATTCCACCCTTTGTTCGGAAATCTATTCTTACATAGGAGACTGGATCATATTTCCGTTGATGAGATTGCTTGGGATAGATGAGAAACAGTCAATGAAACAAGAAAGCACTGTTGATCAGAGACAGAACTGGATTGGTGTAAAAGAGTTCTTCGCGAAGAAAATACCTAAAATGGGAGATATCACGAACAAATTTGATAAAGTTTCCGGTCCTGAACGTCTGGTCCAGGCTGTGATCGACGAAATACTCGAGACTTTGAATCGCCAACTCAGAACGCCAAATTGAACTATGCTCCTCTCACCAACCTAGGATGTAAGAGCGAATTCGCTAAGCTGGACAACAGACTGAAAATGTGTTGGGGGGGGCAACGTCTGTTCAAACGATGTCCAGGAAAAATGTGATAACTACATCCAGGCTCTTGTCTTCATCGTCTGTTCCAACATGTTGAATATAGTTCCTCTCTTATTAGGATTTGTGTTGTGGAGGAAGCTATGAAGACCCATTTGCTAATACTGAAGACCAGGGAACAGAGTTCTTGGAGGACACCGGAAATAAGGGGTAAAATGAAGAAAAGAAGATTGAACAAGAAAAACATTATAAGATACAACCAACTGAACAGAGAAATCAAAAACAAGTATGGAGAAGCCCGCGATCACCATATCAGTGATGAATGTGAAGCCATTGAACACCTACATAACAATAGCACTCCGGAAATTCATCAGGGTGAACGAGCAATTACAGGAAAGAACAAACCAGGAATACGATCAGGATGTTTTTTTAAGTCTGAGACTGGAGAGATGTTAATGGTGTAGAGCCAGAGCTTTAGAAAGATGACAGGAGTCTCTCCAGGAATTGTACGATGATTCGAATGGTAGGCATTAGCCTTTTTCTTTTGAACTACCATTATCAGGCCGCAATATCTCAAAGGACGAAGCCACGAGAGCATTAAAACAACAAAGAGTAATATAGTTAAAGGACCAGATGTCATCCAAACCAAAGTTCTTGTGGCACTTGACAAACTTGGAGTGGTTCATTTACGTTCACTAAAAACGTCCGTGAAACAGAAAATATTTCAGTGGAAATAATGAAACCCATTTTCTCAACATTATCGAGAAAACCTGGCACAACTAACTGCCAAGAACACAGTACAATCGGCTTGATGAGCCGCAAAAGCATGAAAAGAATTCGATCCAAACTACATCCAGGAATTTGTGAAAAGCGATTTTATGGCGGGTAAAGGAACAAGGAACGCTGTCTTCGTTCTGATAAAGTCACTTAAGATTCAACAGAGAACAAAAAAGGCCTACACCTTTGTTTCATAGACTACAAAAAAGCAAAAGACAGATTGAAGCATATCGATCTGCTACAAATTCTAAGGAGTACAGAAATAACAAAGATCAATGTCTGATACGGAAGCTATATTTGATTAAAGAGTAGCAATTCGGATGGACGACAACCTTAGTGATTCGTTTAACATAAGGAAGGGAGTAAGATAGGGATGCGTGCTTTCGCCAAACCTGTTTTCATTGTACGGCGAAATCATACTATATTATATATATTATATATATATTATATATATTATATATATATTATATATATTATATATATATATTATATATATTATATATATCATAATATATACTATCTTTCCTGTGAGAGAGGCGTGAGAGTGGTAGGAGTCAAGATCAATAATTTTGGATGTGTGGACCAAACTTTACTGGTTGTTGGCTTCAATAAGAATTGTTAGAACCTCATCGGCATTGTAAATACTAGTAGTATCATCAAGGGAGTAGTATTACATGAAAGAAAGAGAGTGCGCATAGTAGCAACAATGATGAAAAAAACGTTGCCCCTATTAATAATATTACTGTTAATGGTCACCGCTTAAAATAGGCCAAATCATTTAATCACTTATATTAAAATCATTTATATTTTGGGACATACAGGATATGGGTCGTAAGTGATGAAAGAAGGACTAAAGCAAGAATAGCTCAATCAAAGATTATCTTCGATCAGATAAAAATTGTGTTGAGAAATAAGAACATCTCTTTTAGAATGAGATTCACAGTACTCAAATGTTACATATATCCATCCAGAATGAGTAGAGAAGATCTCATGTAGAAATTTTGAGACAGCGACAAATGGATTTCTTTGGCCATGTCATAAGAAAGGTAAGGTTAGAACACCTATTTCTTACTGGTAAGATCGAGGGGAGGAGAGATAGAGGCAGACACTGAGAGACGTATTTACAAGAGTTTTCAAAAAGGGGGCTCAATTGGTCAAGAGAGCATAAGAACGAGCACAATAGAGGGTTGCAACAGATGAGGCCGTCAATGACTGAAACAGCATGGCACTTAAAAGAAGAAGAAAAAGAAAAAGAAGAAAACTCGCAAAGTGAACAGTTATTTACATGGAAATTAATTGCTAGTAAGGTGTTGACTGGTACTTTAAAATTATAGAAGAGAAAGAAAGAAGTAAAACAGTAAAATTTAAAACAAGCAAACTGATAACAATGCATAGTTCCTTATAATACAAATAGTATAAATTGGCTTTATGTCAAAAAGAGAAAAGATGACAATGTACTACTCGAGTGTTACGGATTACTTTCCCTATTATTTGTATATAACAGGAAACCTACTGATTACTTACTTTTCCGTTACCTTTCTACGTTTTACATGTTTGATGTTATTCTGTTTCATCTTCTGTGTGAATAAATTGAAACAATTCTCACTCAGTTTGTATTTTTCCTTCAGCACATCTTCTCACTATCTTTGAAATTCGTGCTCACATCGATTCTTCATGTTTTACATTCAATTAGTCAAAACAGCTCACGTTCCATGCATTCCACTCTTCTGTAAAATGCCCTCGCAATAGCTAGTCTCCTCCTGATTTCTTTACTTGATCCTCCTTCTTCAGTAATCAAACTTCCAAGAAAGTTGAAATCATTTACAACTTCTATCTTCTCTCCGTCTAACATGAAATCTTTCAGTCCATCTGTAGTCATCACTTTTGTCTTTTTAATGTTCAAGTATAGGTCAGCTTGTGCACTAGTTTCCTTGACCTTACTCAGCAGGCATCTTAGATCTTCCGCATTCTCCGCCATGAGAGTTGTATCGTCAGTATACCGTATATTGTTAATAACTCTTCCTGCAATTTTCACCCCCAATTGGTCTTCATCTAAGTTAGCCGAGCGCATAATGGATTCTGCGTATAGGTTGAAGAAATAAGGAGATAATATGCAACCCTGCCTAACTCCTTTGCCTATGTTGAACCACTCTGTATCTCCATGGTTTGTTCTTACAGTGGCTTCTTGGCTGTCATATAAGCTTCTCATAAGTAGTATCAGGTGTTCTGGAACTCCCATTTTCTGCAGCTTACACCAGAGTCGATGATGATCAATGCAATCGAAGGCTTTACTGTAGTCAATGAAACAAAAATATACTTTTTTCTGATATTCTCTTGTTGCTTCCATTAGCCATCTCATGTTTGCTATATGGTCACCAGTTCCTCTTCCTCTCCTGAAACCTGCCTGTTCTTCCGGTAGCTCTCTTTCCATATAGGGTTCCAATCGTCTTTGGATGATCCTCAGCAACACCTTGCTGCAATGAGAAATTAG
Source organism: Morbakka virulenta (assembly GCA_003991215.1). Lineage (NCBI taxonomy): Eukaryota > Metazoa > Cnidaria > Cubozoa > Carybdeida > Carukiidae > Morbakka > Morbakka virulenta. Next base: position 664,508 of record RDPX01000267.1, read on the forward strand.
TGCGATCGTTCTATTATTCGGACATTCCATGACGTCTCCTTTTTTAGGCAGTGGTAAATAAACTGATCGCTTCCAATCTCTAGGCCATTCAAGTGTCTTCCAGATTTCTTGGCACAGCATTGTCAGTTGCTTCATAGCATCTTTTCCTGCTGCTTTGAATAGCTCAATCGGTATATCGTCTATTCCTGGGGATTTTTTATTTGGTATAGATTTAAGAGCTGATTCGACTTCTTCATGTGTGACTTGTGGCTCCGGTATGAAATGTTTGGAAATGAAAATGTCGTTTATCTTTGGATCGCGGTCATACAGTCCGTAGGTATATTCTTTCCACCTTTCCTTTACTTCTGCTCCATTTGTTAAAACCTTTCCATCTTTTGACTTTATAACTCCCAGCCTTGCTCTGAATTTCCCAGACAAAGACTTTATTTTCTTGAAAAGCTCATGCGAATTGCCCGTTATGTTGTGAGTTTCTAGGGATGTACACTCTTTGGACAAATAATCATTTTTGTCCCTTCTAACAAGTTTTCGAAAGTGCTGATTTAAGCGTTTGTAGTTATCTGTATCGCGTTCATTCTTTGCTTTCCTTCGGTCGTGAGCGGCACTTATAGTTTCATCTGACATCCATTTAGACCGCTTTTGTGGTTTCCTTACTGTCAAAGTTTCTTTCGCCGACTCCATAATGATTCCTTTCATATCTTCCCACATCTTATTTGCAGGTTCGTCGTGAGAAAGCAATTCAAACCTGTTTGATACAGCGACCGAGTAGTTGTCTGAGATGTTGCTGAGATCGTATTTCTTCTGTTTCGTTGATTTACTTTTTATTTTATTCAACTTCACTTTGATCTTTGCTGTGAGTAATTCGTGATCTGATCCACAGTCAGCACCAGGGCGAGTTTTTGTGCTTAGCACCATGCTTCTCCATCTTTGCTGGCATATGATGTAATCGATCTGATTTCGGTAAGTTCCTCCGGGCGATGTCCAAGTATAGAGCCTTCGGTTGGGCTGTGCAAAACACGTGTTTGTGATTGTCAAGTTGAAATCCGTGCAGAACTGGATTAACCTGTTCCCTGCATCATTTCGTGACCCTAGACCATGTTTTCCAGTGACATTTGTTGTTGTCAGGTTACCCACTTTCGCATTAAAATCTCCTATGAGCATGATGGTATCTTTATTTGACGTGCCGTTGATTGCTTCTTCCAGCGTTTGGTAAAAATCATCTATTTCTTCTTCATCTGCTGCTGTGGTTGGGGCATATACTTGTATCACTGTCAGGTTGATTGGTTGTCCTTTGATGTGGATGGTGATTACTCTGTCAGAGATAGGGTTGAAACCCATGACACATTTTTCCAGATAGCCAGGAATGACAAAAGCTACTCCATTCTTCCTTTGTGATTCATGTCCTGAGTAGTAGACTACATGTTGATCTGAGCGAAAACTGCCTTTGCCTGTCCATTTGAGTTCACTAACGCCTAAGATTGATATGTTTGTCCGCTCCATTTCCGATTTTACAACTTCAAGCTTACCACTTGACATACTGCGGACGTTCCATGTAGCAACATTGTGCTTGTCAGTTAGGCGCACTTTCCTCTTAGCAGTACTGGCGACATCAGGTGAGAGGCTTCCATCTGGGTTTGGCCCAACCCCGTCATTTCTGCCAGGTGCCTGAAGAGAGGCTACCTCTTCCCCAGTAGCTTGGTAAGTGTTTTCTGACCTGGGGGGGGGGGCATCATCCAACAGTATATCTTCTCTCGAATTTGTTCTGTGCATAACGTTTTCGTGGCATTTCAACTGAAGTGGTTTGCCATTGCCTTCTTCAGCGCAGTACCATGTTAATAATGGTCGGTATCGCTAAGCCGTTGTCCTTGTAGATCTTCCGCCTGACCGAATAACTGTCAAACCGTTGGTCCAAGTTAGACTCATCCGCCTTGTCAGCATTCATCATCCTGCTTCCGATGACTTCACCGTTACCCTGGCATGGGAGGCTACCAGGTACTGCACCTGGCCCAAGGGTGTCCTGTAACTATGCATAGTGGGTAGGGTAGTTTAACTCCCTAAGACTTCCTTGTCCGCATACCCAAGTAATTTACTACAACTGTAGATAAATTCTACAATTTTAGGCAAAGTAGTTCCACACCACATCCCATGCAATGGCGTCATTTTCCTCAGTGAAAACAAAACCTTCACGAAATATATATATCTTAGCCCATAATCTTTTATTAGGATTAACATAATTTTTAAAAAAATTAAAATGACTATAAACGATGATATCACCTGAAAATGCACCAGCTTTGCAAGGTTTGGATCCAACTGAAAAGCTTGGTGAAGATATGAACATACCAAGCACTGGATTTCTCGGAGAGTAAGGGAAACAGCACCTGTTTGAAACTGTAAAGTAAAATAGCACTTCAGTCGTTAACTTTGATGGTAAATGAAAATGACCATTGGAAGCCTAGTCATTAAACAAATAATTAATTGAATTACTAACACTGAAATGAAGTATAAAAATGAAAGCAAAATTTAGTAATTTTTGAAAAAGGTTCAGTTATAAAAAATTTAAACTCAGTGTCCTTTTATCTCAGAATTTCAGTAAGCGGTATTTGCTATCTGGATCCTGCTGTTTAGTACTTGGTACTACCACATAATTAGCTGATGCAGAAGACGATTAAATTGAGCTGACCAAATTTCTTAAATATTTTCTCTTAGGCTTCTAATGTGTTAAATAACTTTTGCACACAACATTCTTGTTTTCCCCTGGTTAATAATTTGCTACATATATCGTAATGTCACAAGCTGAAGTTAATATGCGGTTATCTCGTGCAATGCTAAACATAACACATACAATTAGGTTCACACTTAAAAGTATTATGATAAATTTAACTACAAAACAACTGTGGCAATAGGTTTGGCCCTTTGGTTGCTCGCCTAAAATGTATTGATAGAGCACCAGTCCTGGAAATTCAACCAATAATGTTTGGTACATCTGGCTGTGGGCTGAAGTAAATATTAATGTAATCCGTGTCTAATGAGCTGCTTAATATCTGTATTTTAAGCAATCATCATACCATAAATACCACTTTCTCCAAGGTATGATGTGAAGTTGCACTAGAAGTGAAAGGGTTAAGCCTTTTCGAGATTGTTCCTGGAGTAAAAGATTGAGAGAACCCGAGTCTTATACAAGAAGTCGGGGCATCACCTAACATTAAGTGACAATATGTCTTCATGAATTACTATGAAGATATTTCAGAAAAATGGCTCTTTCTTTATTGTAAAAATAAATGCATTTATTAATTAACAGTCAGTGTTACAGTCATACAGGCATTGCTCTACCTTACAAGATTTTAAGCATAAAACAGAATATACACTGCAGGCAGTTGCAGAGTAAGGTAATTCTTACTTTAAGGCAAAACACGGGCAAGTAAATAAAATGCTTAAAAACAAATACAACTAAAGGACCTGAGGTTTTGAATAAAATCTTAAAATATAACACTTTTTAGTATTGATTTTTGCTTTCAAAATGGTCTTTACGTAAACGATATATACCCTTTCTTCTTCTTCTGTTGCAAGGCAAACCTCAAGCAAGATTTGTATCGCAGAGGACTGTTGTGCAGCCACCAAAGCATCTTTGAGCTCCTCTTGTTCTCTTTCGAGCTCCAGATTTGCTGCTAACGTTTTTCCTAGTGAAATAGGCGGGTGTGATTGAAGGTGATGGACAAGAAGAGAGCGAGAAGCAGCCAAGTAAGCAGTTAAAACCCTTATCAAAATATCAAATATTGGTGGGCATCTAAAAAATAAAAAAAAGAAATTGTTAATCGAAACTGGAGTATCTTTGAGGTGGTAAAAACAAGAAATGCTTTTCTAAATATAAAGATAACAAAATGTCCGAGGATGACTAGCCTAGACAAATCCATTTGACTATTTCTTAGAAACCGGGGCTATCCAGTCGCATAATAATTTACAGCCAAAACTTAAATATCCAGTTAACAGATTTAAAGCGTACGCTACAGATTGCCTTCCGTCTCTTTCCAAAACGGCGTTAAATAAGAGTATGGAGTATGGAGTATGGCGAGTAGCGATGACGCGAATGGTTATCTGGTGAAGAGCAGCTGACAGAAAGGAAACGAAAAAGTCCATAATAAACTGAAGAATAGAACTGAAGGCAATATTTTATTTACGTTATGAAAATACCAGCACTACTTGCTCGCAATAGATTACAAGCCAAAAATGAAAGTTTCAGTCTCATTAATTAAACAGTCTACTCAACATAAAGAATATTATATTAATTGCAATGTACAAAGGCATAATACTATGCCAACACATAAACGTCCAAGCAAACATGGTGCACTAGTTTCTACAAACAAAACAAGAATTACTTCTCTTCACAATTTCAAAGCAATAAACTTATTAATGCCAAGAGTATATTAACGTCAATCTACAATTTCGAAACTATTGAATTTATGAAATTTCTTAAGATGAAGCAATTTACAGGCAGAACTTAGTTTGACTGAAGACTGATAGCAAACCAAGGGCAAAAGAAACTGGCAGGAATGCGATACCATGCTATCAATGAATTTCACGAGATTATTTTATACAATAACAATGGACGACGTCATACGAATCTCATACAAGTGCTGTTTTGTTATTTTACATTAAGATTGTACTTTCAGTTTGCTTTTAAAACAATGTCGGTTTCCTTTTTCTTTTATCACTCACAAAAATAGTTCTTCTAAGTTACTATGTATCATCCCCCTCCCTTGTGGTTATTCCACTCTCCCGTTGTTACATGAAAACAAAGCAACTACTTATCTAAATATAATTTTAAATAAGTACAATTGTCTCTTCCAAAATAATATTGTGTTTCTTTCCTGTCCAAATTTCAGCCAGTTTCAAAGAGTAATGCTGGGAGGAAGTTGCTTTATAGTACTCCTTTTCTGGTGTGACGTCCTTAACTTAATAGAAAATTAGCTGATGACATCATATTTCTAAGTTCAGGCTAGTAATAAATTGAGATCCCCTATTACCCCAGACAGTAGCGAACCCTATTTAGCACCGTTATCAAAATAACAGCGCAAAAACTTTGCTAATAACTTCCTTGCTTAAAATAATGTGTATACGCAACAGCTTTTCCTTCCCTTACAATTCTTTAAGCGTACCTGTTGTTAACCTCTCCCTTCTAACTTTCACCGAAACGTTCTTACGCAATTGACGGTGTTTAAGTCTCTTTGTATATATGATGTCGTGCAATGTAGCTCTCGAATTCAAATGAATACGATTTGTACCGCATTGTTCAAGCTATCTTAGTTCCAACAGTTTATATTCTTTGGCAAACAAGTCCTTGGGAGAACAGTTTTCCATGTTTAGCGACTGCTAAGGTACCAAACAACTAAGTTCGACCTCCAAAATTTGAACCAAACAATTTCATTCGTGACTGTGATATCAAGTAACTTGTGATCCGAGCACGATACTCGAACTCGAATTCGGAGGCGAGACTCCCATTAGCTTGTGGTATTTAGAATATTAATAAGAATTCGCATGACTACAACTTTGAAAAAGCTTTAAAGCACCAAATATGGGAGTAAATAAAAGAGAAAAGCTGACAAGCGACTCTCTAAACTTCAAGGTGAAAGCATTGTGAAAGCTTGCCGAAAATAAAAACCACAATTCAAAAAGTTGCACGTAAATTAGCAGTATAGTAGTTGGGGGTACGAGAGCATTTTTGTAAAAAATTCTCTCTTAGCCCCTTTTACTATACTACTATCCAAATAATTACAATTATTTTATAGAATCTATAATTATATAGAATCTATAATTATATAATGAGAAATATTTTTTATTAATCAATCATTTTATGGATTTTATATATTATTAATCATTTCTTACTAGTTAATCATCTTATGGATTTTATATAATAATATTCATTTCTTACTAGTTAATCATTTTATGGATTTAATATATTAATATTCATTTCTTACTAGTTAATCATTTTATGGATTTAATATATTAATATTCATTTCTTACTAGTTAATCATTTTATGGATTTTATATAATAATATTCATTTCTTACTAGTTAATCATTTTATGGATTTTATATATTAATATTCATTTCTTACTAGTTAATCATTCTATGTATTTAATATATTAATATTCATTTCTTACTAGTTAATCATTATATGGATTTAATATATTAATATTCATTTCTTACTAGTTAATCATTCTATGGATTTTATATATTAATATTCATTTCTTACTAGTTAATCATTTTAAGGATTTTATATATTAATTTTCATTTCTTACTAGTTAATCATTTTATGGATTTTATATATTATTATTCATTTCTTACTAGTTAATCATTCTATGGATTTAATATATTAATATTCATTTCTTACTAGTTAATCATTTTATGGGTTTTGTATATTAATATTCATTTCTTACTAGTTAATCATTCTATGGATTTAATATATTAATATTCATTTCTTACTAGTTAATCATTTTATGAATTTTATATATTAATATTCATTTCTTACTAGTTAATCATTCTATATATTTAATATATTAATATTCATTTCTTACTAGTTAATCATTTTATGGATTTTATATATTAATATTCATTTCTTACTAGTTAATCATTTTATGGATTTTATATATTAATATTCATTTCTTACTAGTTAATCATTTTATGGATTTAATATATTAATATTCATTTCTTACTAGTTAATCATTTTATGGATTTAATATATTAATATTCATTTCTTACTAGTTAATCATTTTATGGATTTTATATATTAATATTCATTTCTTACTAGTTAATCATTTTATGGATTTAATATATTAATATTCATTTCTTACTAGTTAATCATTTTATGGATTTAATATATTAATATTCATTTCTTACTAGTTAATCATTTTATGGATTTAATATATTAATATTCATTTCTTACTAGTTAATCATTTTATGGATTTAATATATTAATATTCATTTCTTACTAGTTAATCATTTTATGGATTTTATATATTAATATTCATTTCTTACTAGTTAATCATTTTATGGATTTAATATATTAATATTCATTTCTTACTAGTTAATCATTTTATGGATTTAATATATTAATATTCATTTCTTACTAGTTAATCATTTTATGGATTTAATATATTAATATTCATTTCTTACTAGTTAATCATTTTATGGATTTAATATATTAATATTCATTTCTTACTAGTTAATCATTTTATGGATTTAATATATTAATATTCATTTCTTACTAGTTAATCATTTTATGGATTTAATATATTAATATTCATTTCTTACTAGTTAATCATTTTATGGATTTAATATATTAATATTCATTTCTTACTAGTTAATCATTTTATGGATTTAATATATTAATATTCATTTCTTACTAGTTAATCATTTTATGGATTTAATATATTAATATTCATTTCTTACTAGTTAATCATTTTATGGATTTAATATATTAATATTCATTTCTTACTAGTTAATCATTTTATGGATTTAATATATTAATATTCATTTCTTACTAGTTAATCATTTTATGGATTTAATATATTAATATTCATTTCTTACTAGTTAATCATTTTATGGATTTAATATATTAATATTCATTTCTTACTAGTTAATCATTTTATGGATTTAATATATTAATATTCATTTCTTACTAGTTAATCATTTTATGGATTTAATATATTAATATTCATTTCTTACTAGTTAATCATTTTATGGATTTAATATATTAATATTCATTTCTTACTAGTTAATCATTTTATGGATTTAATATATTAATATTCATTTCTTACTAGTTAATCATTTTATGGATTTAATATATTAATATTCATTTCTTACTAGTTAATCATTTTATGGATTTTATATATTAATATTCATTTCTTACTAGTTAATCATTTTATGGATTTAATATATTAATATTCATTTCTTACTAGTTAATCATTTTATGGATTTAATATATTAATATTCATTTCTTACTAGTTAATCATTTTATGGATTTAATATATTAATATTCATTTCTTACTAGTTAATCATTTTATGGATTTAATATATTAATATTCATTTCTTACTAGTTAATCATTTTATGGATTTTATATATTAATATTCATTTCTTACTAGTTAATCATTTTATGGATTTAATATATTAATATTCATTTCTTACTAGTTAATCATTTTATGGATTTAATATATTAATATTCATTTCTTACTAGTTAATCATTTTATGGATTTTATATATTAATATTCATTTCTTACTAGTTAATCATTTTATGGATTTAATATATTAATATTCATTTCTTACTAGTTAATCATTTTATGGATTTTATATATTAATATTCATTTCTTACTAGTTAATCATTTTATGGATTTTATATATTAATATTCATTTCTTACTAGTTAATCATTCTATGGATTTAATATATTAATATTCATTTCTTACTAGTTAATCATTTTATGGATTTAATATATTAATATTCATTTCTTACTAGTTAATCATTTTATGGATTTTATATATTAATATTCATTTCTTACTAGTTAATCATTTTATGGATTTTATATATTAATATTCATTTCTTACTAGTTAATCATTTTATGAATTTTATATATTAATATTCATTTCTTACTAGTTAATCGTTTTATGGATTTTATATATTAATATTCATTTCTTACTAGTTAATCGTTTTATGGATTTTATATATTAATATTTATTTCTTACTAGTTAATCGTTTTATGGATTTTATATATTAATATTCATTTCTTACTAGTTAATCATTCTATGGATTTAATATATTAATATTCATTTCTTACTAGTTAATCATTTTATGGATTTTATATATTAATATTCATTTCTTACTAGTTAATCATTTTATGGATTTTATATATTAATATTCATTTCTTACCAGTTAATCATTCTATGTATTTAATATATTAATATTCATTTCTTACTAGTAAATCATTTTATGGATTTTATATATTAATATTCATTTCTTACTAGTTAATCATTTTATGGATTTTATATATTAATATTCATTTCTTACTAGTTAATCGTTTTATGGATTTTATATATTAATATTCATTTTTGGTTCGTCAATCATTTTATGGTTTCTGTACAGTCTTTTTTATATAATGGGGTGTTTACATTCAGTCAATCATCAGGTGTAAGTCATCTAGTTTAATCGATAGCATAGTGGCCACCTGATGCACTTTTTGAATTCATGATCTCGTTGTGTGCTTAAAATCCTTGAACTAAGAGATTCCTCACTGCCATGCTTAAATATGTTTCCACTTGCTTTTGTATTCAAGGTCAGTAGAAGTTTCCAGATGCTCTTAGAGCCGTGGCAACGGAATAATATTTATCGTACAATCACAGAACGTCCTCATATATTAGCAAAATTTGTGGTATCGTTTACTCGAAAAGTTTGTCGGTTACGTTTGTCAATGAGATCGCTTCAAGATTCCGGTCTTCCAGTTTAATTAACAATCCTATATCCTATTATTATACCCTATAATGTCCGTAAACGTAACTATCTATTCAGATTTCTAATATATACCTTTTATCATCAAATCAAATTAGTGATACTTTATTTACTTCTTAACTTACAAATTGATGATTTTGACCTTTTTCATCGTGTGATTTATATGTTTATTATTCATTAAAACATCTTTAAAAACTTCACGTTAATTTTATTTCTAATAATGTTCTTTATAATTCCTTTAGCTGTTCTTCCTTCTTTTTTGTCATCTTTAATGTAATTATACACTTTCGACCTCAAACCTGCGAATTCAGTGATTGTATTCCCACCAGTACCAACTTCAAATTTGCCTGCTACTTTTATATTTAGTATATCTTAATATAGTGATGTTTCTGGTATCTGTTTCTTATCAAATTTCTGTTTATCATTCCAAAAATCTTTTTCAGTCATTAATCTAAGAAAGCCGGTGGAAAAATACTGACTCCAGGCCCAACCGTAAAGATTGTTTGCATCGAGATACAGAAGATACTTTGAGAGTGTCTTCTCATTATACTCTTTCATGTAACTATTATATGTTAACATTAATCAATAACTCTAATTTGATGTTAGTCATTTTCAACATAAGACAATTCACGTAGAAATGTTTCCTTCCTTTATGTTTTGTTTGATTGATTATCATAAATCTGTTAAAATCTTTAATAAGTATGTTATGTTGATTTTCATCTTTACTTATTAATAATAAATTCACCTGATTTGTATATTTTTCTTTTGAGACATAGATTGGATATCCCTTGGCGAGGGAATTGGTTTACACCTAAACGCTGCTGGAGGTGGGATGATCAAAGACTGAAAATCCTGAAACATCTGTCTGACACTCTTACGTGGTGCTGGAACCGGTTTGTAGGTTTTTGCTTTTTGGAGGATCTTTGTAGGTTTTTGCTTTTTGGAGGGATTTTTGCAGGGTTTTTATGGGGGTTATGTAGGGGGGTTTGGGGGGGAGGTTGTTGGTTTTTAACCTTGAAACTCTGATGGAGGTGGAATGATCAAAGATTGAAAATCTTTAGCCATTTGCTTAACACTCTTACGTGGTGTTGGAACCGATTTGTTTTTAATGGTTTTGATTTTTGTACTATTGTAATCTGAGCTTCATGTTCTTTTACTTTATTAAATCCATTCTCTGATATCTTTATATTTTCATATTTTTATATACTGTCCATTGACCAAGCTGTATGGTGGCTATGAGATTGTCCTGGACTGCGACGACACCTTCCGAGACTGGATTGACAAGCACAATTTGGAGATGTAGCCCCACGAAACTACTTTATATTTTCTCTTTGTTTTAGAAGTAAGTTAATGCGCTTTTTCTTGTTGAACTTCTCGAGATTTTTTTATTCATATTAGTAGATAATCCACCATCATATTTAATCATTAAATTAATGTACCTAGTATCAGTCTTAACTGTTTGTTTGTTAAGATCTTTATTTTTCTTACTGATTCTATTCATTGACCTTTCAAATGGATCATCTGGTAAATCATCATCTATGAATTCATACTTCACTGGATTTTTATACGTTGCTTTAACTTCACGCCCTTTATCATCTCCTATTTTTACAAGAGTATCGCTCTTTTTATTTATACATTAATGAAATAGATACAAGACCATTCATTCCATAAACCTTTTAACTGCTCGCATAGCCTTTTTATACTATTCTTTATCTTGTGCTGTACGTTACTAATATTAGCTATTGCTTTTTTTATGTTCCATAAAATAAAACTTTATAAATTGTTGTTCTAATTGCATGGTAAAATAGTGCAATTCCATACTTTTTATTAAATTTACCTTAATCTTACTTACGTCTTTTTTTTTTTTCTACAAACATCTCCAAGTGTTGGTTTTCAGACTTGGTTAGTTTAATGTTAATTCTCAAAGTAACTGAGTTATTCTAACTGCTAAAACCATTTTGGTACCCTTCAAGTAATTCAATTTATATATATATATATATATATATATATATATATATATATATATATATATATATATATATATATATATATATATATATATATATATATATATATA
>RDPX01000267.1:684160-708646 GCA_003991215.1 Morbakka virulenta
TGCCCTTTGGCATACATAACAACATGGCTCTTTTTGCCTGTGCGTTGTTGTTTTTGTCACCAAACAGGGCAATAACAAATATCCAGTCTGTATTCAATGCTGCAATACCAGACTTAGTGCTAGTACTAAGACATCTCTCCATGTATTGTCAGCTATCAGGCTAGGAGTGGGGAGTGCTGTAGTCATGAGTTGTTGTCATACAACAACAACCGCTTGAGCAATGTGCCTTTCCTCACTTGTTGTGAGGCGCCACTTGCAAGGTTGAAGTGATGTTTCCATTTTTATTTGGTTATTTTATCTCACTCTTGTGGCTACAGTACATGTGCCTGCATTCAACTTTCCTGGCTTGTTGTTGGGCGCTGAATGTGGGTTTTTCACCCATCCATCACTAGATGGTGTGTAACCACTCGATAATAAAAATAATGATAATGATAATGATGATAATAATAATAATAATTTTTTTCTTATTTTAAACCACATTCATATATCTCATAATCTCATAATCGAGAGGTTATTGGATGGATTTACATGTTGGATATTGTCAATAATAATGACCTCTTCTGTCTAGTTTGGTTTACATTCTTTGTCGAACGTCTTTTCATATTTACTTATCCGGACCTTATCGCCTAATTTCAATTTCGGTTTCTGTTTTACTGGTTCCATATAGATTAAAGTAAACAACTCCTTTATTCATTTTATCAGATCCTTCTCGTGGTACATACATCATTTTTATCGAACCATGTCTAGTGTTATTGTACTCTTTTACCAGTTTAGGTAGCATATCAAGATACTGTGTATTACCGTGGACAGTAAACTGCTTCCACATTTTTTTCTTCATTGTTCGGTTCCATCGTTCAACCACTGAGGATTGCTCCTCATTCTCGGTTGAGTACATCCGTATATTATGTTTTTCTAATAGGTCTTTCAACTGTTTGTTATAGAACTCAATATCCTTGTCAGTTCAAAGGTACTTAGGAATTCTACCTTCTTTAAAGATGGTCTTGAATGCTTCAGTTATAGTTTCACCATTCTTATGTTTCAGCAGAACAATCCATCCATATTTGCTGAACAGGTCAATTACCACGAGAAAATAAATGTATCCTTTGTTCCATCTACTAAACTGTTGCATATCAACTAGATCAGCTGCTTAAATATCATCAAAATGTCTTACAATTATACGCCGCCGACCAAAATTTAGTTTTATGGGTGTATGTAACTCATCAGCTAGTTTTTCTTGCCAGTTTTCTTCACTCGAAAGCTTTTTACGTTTTTTGACTTTATTCAAAATCCAAGCTTTTGTTTTGTGTTAATCAAAAATCGTGATGTCTTCCCCCATTTTGGTATTTTACCATACGAATACCACCTACCGCGTTGACCATTTTCTTATCACATTCATCTTTATTGTTTCCCATATCATAATAAACATCACGACGTGCTGCTATTTCGTGTACTTTGTTATATGGTTTTACATACCAATTAATAATCTCTCCAGTATCTTTGTTATACTTCAACTGTTGGTTATGTGGACTGTTCGGACATAGGTATTTATAGGAACCAAATACCCTGCCACTCTTCTTCGTGCCAATGTTTATACTTACTTGTCATAATTATTTTATACTCTTTGTAATACGTCAATCGTCCTTTCAATGTTCGTGTCATCTCTCATAATGAAAGATACGAGACCTCTAAGAAGAAGAGGTCTCGTATCTTTCATTCAAATCACTAGTTTGTTTTTCGCATTTTACACAATAGCCAGTAGTCAAAAGTTTTTTTATTACTTTTTTCATAGGTTTATCAACATAAATAAACGAATTTGATTCGCCCACTCCTTTATGATATTGATCCTTATTGACGCTTAACTCTCATTTATAGCGGGAAAATAATATACACAAAAATGAGAACAACTAATATTCTTATCAGTCTGATAAAACGATTGAGATAAATAAACACAGCACCAAGTTTTATGTCACGCCTGTATGAAAGAGTAAATAATCGGTTTTGTTTTTTTTCACAGATAAAATCGTCAAAAATCACAATTTTCTGACAACCTTTTCTGACGTCATCAATTGGGATAATTTTCTCATGACTACATTTAATACCTCATACCCGACTTTAGCAGAGATTGATTTAAATCTGTCTATCAAGTATTTATACTTTACTTGTTCTACGTTTTTGCATACAAATATACACCATAACAACAATAAACCTGTTTTTCCACCACCAAAAGGATAACCTATTAGTATTCTGAAAAAAACCCTTTGGGATGCTTTAACCTGCACACTTGAATTTATTTGTTCTTTTTTTCACTCACAATATTATCATAATTATGAAACGTCATATATGTATATATGCCTGATGAATGAAATATCGTGAAATTATTAGTTGCAATCATAGTTCTTATTTTTCATGTTTTACCTTATATACATTGCTCTGCTATATGCATTAAGCACTTTTTGATACGAATACACAAAATTACATATATATATATATATATATATATATATATATATATTAAATACATACAATAACTCCAAAAAAGAAAAAAAGAAAAAAGAAAGTAACCAGAATACTATTTGGAAAGAACGGCCCTTTTAACGCTGTTCCCCTATTAGGAACGATATTTTAAGACAAGCTTTTCTTGATATTCCACTGTCAAACACTGATTTGAAGAAATGGATTAAATAGCTACATATTAAGAATTTAACCGGTGTATTCTCTAAAGATAAGATTATCAATCAAAGTAAAATAGGATTCTATATTATTAACCTTGACGATTCTGTATGATGTGGAACCCATGGGGATGTAACAAATATTACATCAAATGTCCTAGCACATTTCGATAGTTTTGGTTAAAATTGCCCTGTGGAAGTTGTTCATTTGAGTATAAAGTTAGGACTAAACTATGTTTATATACAAACTAGATCAAGGTATTTCTTTAGAAGTTACCTATGATATTTCAACAAGACAAGTACAGAAGTTGTTTGATCAATCACTATATGGAAATGATCCAAAGCAAATGACTATAGTTAATCAGCCAACAATGTGTACTTAAACAAATACAATTAATAATCTTTATTATTCTAATGTTAACGGTTGTCAACGAATGATAAGTGATATCAGTCTTAATGTTCTAGCGGCAATGATGATATTGTTAACAGATTTGTTTAAAAAATGAACTCGTGGTACATACTGCACCAGAAACGGATTTTACGGTCACGAAGATGCAGGTTTTGATACATTCGTTGTATTTTCACCATCTGATCACTTGATTGTCAGTGGAACAACAAATGAGCACATCGTTGTTGGACGAAACAGTTAAAAGCATAAAATACCGAGTGGTAACTACCAAACAGAAGTAAATGCTGGTGAGTTAAATAAATGCCGTTAATTATCTATTCACTGGAATGTACCAACAGGAGCAAACAAATCTACTGTTTGGTGTAATAAAAAGAAACTATGGGATCTTACTGCAAGAACATCAATATGATCAAATCAAATAACATTCGAAGACGAAAACCCTAATGGGAAAGCTCCATTATATGGTTCTACAGCATTTTTCGGCTTGTATATAGATAGAGTCATTTCAGATGTAAATTTTAAACTACACTACCATATTCTATGTAAAAACTGGTATAAATTGACCACGATACAATAACTTTAAGCTGAAATTTGTATACGCTAATATATATGGTTGATTTTTAATTATGTTTAAAATGCATAAAAGACAATTTTACAGAATGAAAAGTTTAATTCCAACAATTAATAATCAGATTTAAAAAGTGCACTAATTTATCAATTTTTAATATACAGAATACTCGGGGAATTATTAACAATTGATTCTATTATGCCAGAATACAATCAAGAGGTTGGTTTAATTGGACCGGGAAATGGTTGTTGTCCACATGTATTAGAAATGTTATTTGGTATAATAAAATGTTATCATGTGCATAGTGCATTTCATGGTGCTTTTGGTCTTTTCTAAGTATCAAAAAGGTCATGGATACTGTTATAACATACCTGAAAAACACCCCATTCTTTGAAATCATCATCATTGATAGGTCACATTTCAGGTTTTGCGTGAAGCATGTTTGATAGTAATCAATATCAATTAAAACTCACTTCTTATAACCTTCGATATGCTTTTCATCCTTTTCCTGTCTTCTACTTCAGAAATTATAGGTAAACCACATCTATTTCATCGAATGTTCTCAATATTTTAGACCTCTGATTTGAGTGAATATCTATTCCTTTCTCAAAATTAATTTTCATCATGAGGTTAGCAACATGATGTTTTCTATTATTATTTTTAACAATTTTATATCTATCTTCACACAAAACTATAAATTCGTTTCGATTTTTATAAGCATGAATGTATCCGCAAAAAAACACGATCATACTTTCGTTATCAATAATTATTTCCTGATTACCACACACAACAAACACAATAATGTATTCGTTTACTAGATTCTTGTATTTGTTCGTCACTAGATTCTTGTAATCTTTTATTAGTAAACGGACAAATTACAAGTTTTTCCATCAATGCGTGATGAATATATTGATCACATTGGGGATGTTTATCTTGTAATATTCTTTAAAAAATTATCTTAAACTATTTTTCACGGCTATTATCACAATCTTGTATAACAGCATAAACTCTCCCTATTTATGGTGTTCTGATTGTGATAAACCCATATTTTTCAATAACATTATTTATAAATAATCATCTATTATTTTCTATGATGTCAAATGACACTTTGTATGGATTTATATTCCTTTCTTTTCATAATTTATCATAGATACATAATTCAAATTTTTTTATGATAAATTGAAAATAAACATACCATCATAATAAAAGAAAAGAGAAATCATAAAATGCTTGACGAACCAACAATTATTGTTATTATATGATAGACTTCCATAAAATTATATGACTAACCAAAAATGAATATTAATACGTAGAATTCATAAAATGATTTACTAACCAACAATTATTTTAATTATATGATAGACGTCCATAAAATTATAGGACTAACCAAAAATGAATATTAATATGTAGAATTTATAAAATGATTTACTAACCAACAATTATTGTTATTATATGATAGACTTCCATAAAATGATATGACTTTCATTAATTGATTGACTTCCATAAAATAATTGTCATCATATTGATTGAATGTCACTCACACATTGGTCTCTTCAGTCACAGACGACACTGCGCACAAGGTTAGGACCATTATCCATGATCAGATATGATCGAAGGAGGCCTACTATATGATTGACTTCCATAAAATAATTATCATTATACGGATGGTAGTATAGTAGTTGGGGATAATAGTGAGGGTTTTTTTAAAAAAATCCTCTTTAATAAAATTTAAAAGAAAAATGCTCTTGCCCCCCTAACCACTATACTACTTAAATAAATTATCAATGAAAAAACACTCAGCGATGAAAACAACAGTAGGAATTGATAGAGATAGCATGTGCGAACAACGAAATACGTTCAAGTAAACATCGGCCTATTTAATCTGGTAAATCTTGTTATCCTGTGCCAGATAAACCTATCAAGTCAGCTACTGAAAAGCAACAAAAGAAAAGGATAGCTGTTACTGATAAGAGAATTTGACGTGAAATTTTGGTAATATACAGGATCGGTACCCTGACCTGAACTCCAGCGTTAGATCTTTTGTGGGTCGTTTATGCGCCTCTGTAAACACAACAACTTTGTTTTCCGACGTGTTGCAAGCGTTGGTAAAAAAATACCAAGTAATGCAGCTGACCCATGTGAAAAATTTTTAAAAGGTATGCAACTGTTGAAATATCATGATGCAATGGCTAACATGGATGAAACACCGTGTTGTTTTAACGTTTCGAGAGGCTCAACGATTGATATCAAAGACGTATCAACTGTAAAACTAAAAACAACTGGGAACGAGTGCCTACGCTTCACTGTACCCTTCACGGCAGGGATTAGGTGCACAAAAGATGGGTTTACTTCATTTCGATTGCCTTCTCTGGATTTTTTAAAAAATCTAGTTAAGGTATCTGCTTCCAAATTTTCCCCCGGGATGCAAGTTTTAGGATCCAAATGTGCCACTATGAAGAAAAACTTTATGACTAAAAGCTGTATACCAGGAAATAAGAAACGAAGGCCCGGAGGTTATTTTAATTCCGTAAAGTTTGTATCAATTATGGTCTCCGTAAAAAGTAATGTTGGAGGTCTGACACAAAACTTTATGAGTGTAATTCAATTTCTGAAATAACTCATGCAGGTAAGCCGCATTTGTTTCTATTCAAGATACACGTATTGAAAAAAATTGGTAGACTGCAAGGAGCAGCTGAATGGATGACTTGAAAGCAGTGAGCTAGAGTACACTGAGATGAGTAACAGAAAGAGGTATTCGTAAAAGCGTGTATGGGAATGGTTAGGCTGTGCAAGGAGGCGAGTTGCAACAAACGAGCTCATACTAAAAGAGTTTCGTCAATGTAGCTACAGTAAGTACAACAGAGATCTGAGCTTGCATCACACTCGCTAATGATATGCAATCCATTCTCGTGACCTTTCTTAAAGAAATGACTTGTGTGCAAGCCAAAGGGGCAATGACTGTGCCTGCTAGTGCTATTTTCAAACCATCCTATCTGGATCACGTATTTCATCAACTGTGATGATAATGTCTTACAAAAAAAAACTCTATTTAATTTCAATTTGACTAAAATGGAGAAGCCGACGGTGTACTGGTTTTAGGAGAGTTTGTGGGAACCCACAACAGCCGCATGCAACCAAAAATCGACGATGACAATTACCAGAGATGGTAATTTTAAAAAATCCACATTGACCAATTTTACATATTTCCAATTACCTTGACAAAACTGACCATTTCAAAAAAGCCCTGAAAATATTGTGATTATCACGTTCATAAAAACGGTTACCATTTTTTGATTTCGTTTGGATAATTTACTTTAATTGTACAAATACTGGTCTACATCTATTTCCTTACTCCTAAAGAAATTACAAATATCCTCTAGATATACAACGCATACTCTATCAAATTTTGTCGACGATGGGTAAATTTGGATTTAATTTTCAAAACAGATGTAGATTTAGTATTTAATGGTTTAAATAAATTAACGATAAGAAATGAAATGCCTTCATTTCAAAATCCTGTATTGTGTAAAGTTTCGAATTTTCTCCTTTAATTTGTCACCATAGTATTTAAAAATTTAGACATCCAAGGAATGTAAACCATATCATCTGTGAAAAGGGTAATGTATTGGAGTACAATGTTTACTGGGTGTTTTGCGATATATACATAAAAAATATGACTGTTTCCTTGCTGACTTTAAGCACTACGCTTGCAAAGCAAAATATCAAGCCAGGTTAGTTTTTCAGTTCATGTTCTTATCCCTATGAAGAAGGTAAGTCGCATATTTTAATGAATTTCAATTGATCTATGTGACCAAAGCCACCTATTTCAACACCAAGCAAAAATTGACACCGACGTAACCAAAAGATATAAAACTTCCAAGAACTGCGATATTCCTATTGCAATTTGAATTTTGTTCTAAACCCAATTTATTATTGAACTACACATTTATCTGGAAGGAACAAATGCGCCGCCATTTTCTAACAGCGTCTCTACTCTTATGAAAACAACACAATTAGCTGTATCACTGTGTGTACGAAAACAACACAACTGGAGTCAAGGTTTAGATGTCGAGACTAATATTCATTCTATTTGATAACACTCTCCATACATTATTCTATTATTCAATTTCTTAATACTGTTTCATACCTGAATACTCTCCTGTCACACCGTAGTACAATCAATGGGTCTTTGGATAGCTCTTCTTCAGTATATGGCTGGGGATAAAAAGATTCAGACAAATCTCCAGTCGTACAGAGGGTATTGACTGTTTTCAGCCAGAGCCTGCAATCAAGGGCAACAAAATATTAACATCATAATGCGCTTATTTTATGTGTTACTTTGATCAAAATGTTTCAGTAACGAATTAAATATACACTTGATTGTTATTAACTCTAACTCTGGTAGAAATTTAGTAAGAACAAATGAATATCTTAAGTAGAAAAGATTGCCTTCAAACACGTGTGAGAAATGACGTCACAAAATTTAGTCAACACACTTGCAATACAACTGGTCCCAGAGATTTCTACCAAAGCAACTTTTTAAAAGTACTAAAAAGTACTCTTGATAAACATTGCTGTCCGTCAATGGCCAAATTTTAACCAAGTACAAAGCACAATCGCGTCCGCCCTCCCTTCCTATTTCCTTCTGGCTTCAGGTTTGTACATATTTTGGGTTTTTTATGTTATCAAATTGGATTATAAAAATCGGCAGCCTCCCCCCATCCTCCACCAAACAAAATTCATTTTGTTATTTCTGTACACCTCATGTCCACCATATATTGCGGCGTATGAAACGTATTTTTATTCCATTAGCTTTACAATTTGATAGAGACCTGTGAAACAGCACAAGATGAAACTTTAAAAACCCACAAGCATGCAATGTAATTTGGGGCCACACTGGCCAAACAAAATTTCGTCACCAGAGAAAATTCGAAGAATTTTTCGGTAACTCTCTCTACAAGTAAAACTGGCTATTCTGCTTTTTCAGAGAGCACCCAATAATGGCAGTTGCAAAAACTTTTAATAATTTCATTAAACGGTGTTCTGAATGTTACGACCAATGAGTGCAACGGTAAATCTTTCTTCCAGGCATCATTATAGCCGTTCCGGTGTTTGCTGGCTTTCTTTTTCGCCGTCTATAGATTAGCAGAAGGGGCCTACTCCTGTAACCGAAATTCGAGCCCAGTCCTCTTAAGAAATCTCTTCATCATTCCCCCTTGGTATAACTAACCTTTAATACCACGGTCTTTTTAGTGACAGACTGTTTGTCCAAGTCGAAAAATGTCTTTTTTTTCGTTTTATTGCTCGGCCAACGCAATTTCGATAGCTTTTGGAACTGTTAATTTCACTAATGACTTTTATGACTAAGTGAGACCATCCACACCCCAAAGTGATCTTTGTTACGATATTGCATCATGGCTTTGCGTCAAATATTTCTTCCATAGCTGGTTACGTACACTTACAAAGAGTGTTCATTCATTCTACAATTGGATTACGTTATCAATAGAAACATCTCTTAAACACATAATACCTCAACTGCATAACGGTTTCAGACCTAATAAAAACAAAGAAATTTACATTTCACAGAAATTCAAATTTACAAGCAGGCACATCATTGCGATAGACGTTGGGTTGAGACAATGAATGTAGCGTTAAGGAAAATGACCTTAGTGGAAGAGAAAGTTCGATAGCGACAAGATATCGTAGCATATAAATGTCAACGCAAAAATGTGCCAGGTAAAACCCTGACGTCCAAACCCAACACTGACACTACTTCAGGTTCATGTTTTCCACTGGTTTTGCTGATTCATATCGTGGCGCAGTTACACCACTTCAGAAAAGATCACTTTTGAAATTAGTCGCTTTTACACTCTAATTTGTTATTTTCAGGTATTTTTACATGCAATCCGCTGGTAAGTGGAAGTTCCCGTAAGATTTAGTTATTTTATAGGTCAATGTACTATATAATTCCCAGGGCCATTTAGTACCTTTACAAATCAACAATTAAACCCTGTACGAAACACTACTGTCAAGGCTGGTATACCACCTTGTCATTTATAACTGGTCCCTCATTTGCTTCGATGCAAGAAACCTTGTCACATCGACGTGGAGTTGCTAGTATTACTCTTTTCCACAGTTATTACCACAAGAAGTCCTTTCATCAGTCTTTGGTTCCAAATCACCAAGTATTATCTTACCTGATTCTCTAGCCATAGTGTCTAAATCATTATGCTTTTATGGACTCACATGCAAGGAAACAATTATATTGCTAATTCTTTCCTAGAAATTCCCAATTTGAAACTGCTGTAGTTTATTTGTTTTTGCCTTTCTTTCGTCGGGACAACAGTTCTTTCGTCTATACTACTATATTATACTACTATTTTCGTCTATACTGTCTATATTACAGGACAACAGTTCTTTCGTCTTAAATTCTCTCTTAATAACCGCCTTTACTTAGTAATTTCACGTCTTGTTTGGGGGTTTTCTTTAAAGAAACTAACAACAAATGCCGGCCTAAAAAATTATAGACAAAAACGAAGAAGAAGAAAAGAGATGGCAAAGAAAATGAAAAAACATTTAAATAATAGGTTAACAAAAAACAAGAAAAAAGGAAGGAAGAAAGAAACAAGAACAACAGTGTTTCAGTCATATAGGCCTATGTGTTATACAGCAACTGCAAATAACATATCCCACAATACCTCCGAGGTACAACTGAGTTCAGCTTCTTCCAGATCTGGCAAGTCAGGGTCTGAACTTTTCTTGGAACCGAAGCATCCAACATTTTCAAAAAATTTCCTGTGATGACATCAGCATACGGAACAAGAGAATCTGACTTCTGGGAGGCAAGTCTGGACAAATAAACAATGGCATGTGTCCAAGACTTATCTGCCCTCTCCAAGGCTAAAACAAAGGGATCAAATGATGGTATGAATCACTTTCTGATTAACTATTATTGCATTAGAACAATTTTAAATCCTTTTTCTTTTGAAATAAAAAATAAAGAAGTACGTATAACAGAAACGAATTGAGGAAAATCAATGTTCAATTTTAACTGGTGTGTTTTTAATAATATGCAGAAATTTGAATTATAATACAATGCAAAGAAAGAAAAGAAAGAAAACTAACATAATAAAAAAAGTTAAGTCAAGAGGAATTCGGTTATCGAATAACTAAAAAATAATTCAATTAAAAAAACCGGTACAAATCCTGCAAAATACAACATTTACGAAATGGGACCATATTACAACTTCGGGCAATATCTGTCCCCAGCTACAGATGGAAACGTCTTAGTATCTCCTTTTCTTTAACTGACTTATTTTGTAACTATTCAACCATGGATAAATAGCCCCTAAAAGGTGTCGACTACTTTTTTTGCCTTGTTGATTTGATAAGTGAATAGGCACCGGGTGAAAAAGCTACCATAATATGCTGCAGGGATAAAACCAGAAAACTATTCCTAGTCTTCAGTTACGGTAGTATACCTTTGGGAATGCATTGTGAAGTTTGTCATACTCTTGTCTGCAGTCCAACGTTGCAAGTAACCGAATGGTACGTAAATTCCACCAGTTGTCTTCCCAGATAAAAAGCCTTAGTGAAAACTGTAATTACAGTCATCAGTATTGCCGTACAACTATGAGATTTACTATGTTTGGTTATGAGGGAAGGAGCCTAATGCTCGACGTAAAGGTTACCATAGTGGGCGTTGTGGCAAAAAAGGTGTTAAGAAGATCCAGAAAGCCATGGGAATTCTGTGTGAGATGACCTACCCCAAGTGGAACTGAGCAGTATCAATACACAACATTGCATAGATATGTGTAAGGCTGGAGGAATTCCCGCAATTCTTATTTTCTGGCAAAGCGAATTTGACATTGAAAAGGATAAGTAGGCTACTGTATTCTTGCCATAAAACATCCAGATTTCATAAGTCAAACTGGCTGGATATAGATGTATATTTGAATGTTAATGATGTCTTCAGGCATTGTACTGAGTTTAATCAAAAACACAGCTTGTGGTAGAAAATCTTATTGTCATTCTTTGATCAAAAACATAAAAAAAAGAGTTCAAATACCATAAATGTGACAATGTAGTACCTGTAACCAATTCTTCCGGGGTACATGTTTGCTTCTTGGAAAACTCGCTCCTGCACGACAGAACCATGCCAATCTTATCTTCTTTTGTGCGAGCTTCTTCCTCCTCGATGTAATCTTCGACAAGGCAAAGATGCGGGTAATGTTTCGAAAGCAAACGAATCATTGGGGGATATAAGTCTCCAAAGGATGCTTGATACGTTGTTGTCTTTAGAAATAACTGTTTCATAGGAATTTTCGTGTAAAGAAGTGGAGAATATTCTTTTGGACTGTTGGAGGTTGAAACTAATAAAAGGCAATAAAAAAGCAGATTACTGCAATTAAAAAGGTATATCTATTTGTGTATCTGTAAAGTTTGATAAGTGAAAGGAATGCTATACCCTGACATAAAAATGTTTCAAAGTGCTCTAACCTGAAGTTAGAAAACATTGCAAGCTCATTCTCTGTACTATTTTGTACTTCAAATCTCACTCTAGTTTCAAGTAACTTAAGCAGTAGTCGCCAAGTTGTTAAATCAACAAGTGGTTCGACGCTTAGCCACGCAACTGAACGTACTAAGCAAAACTTGTTTCTGCGTTATATGTGGCATACAGCTTAGACTGCGTATGTTTTTAGAGAGAAAATTGCGAATTGAAAGAATGCCAAAAATGAAATGATCAAAAAGTACAATGCAAAAACTTAAATGAGAAAAGTAATTTCCACTGAAATGGCTTCCAGTCTTCCTTTGGGTGAAAGAAGGGGGAAAAAACTAATGTAACTCTCCAGTATTGCAAGTTTTTTGCCAGACAGCTTTGTTTTTCAATTGGCTATAAGAGAGAGAGAGCTCCTTTTAAATGATTAAATACTAAGGTCAAGCAAAATGCATTATCAAAATATTCCAAAATTTTAACCACCAAATCCAATAATTTACAATTACAGTACTACAATTACCAATTCTTTTGTTGGGTGTAAACTAAAATACTAAAATCTATTTTGTTTGCTAAGTAAAAGTAATTATTTTCAGCTGCACTTAAACTCAATTTGACAAGTTATGATTCTGTCACATTAAACTAACATCCAAACATTTACCTGAAGTACTAGCTCGTCAGGGGGTTCGTATTTTACGGGGCGGCGAGTGATTTAGGCTTTAAAATTAGAACGAAGCAAGCAAATATAAACAGAAATAAGTAAAACTGTTTACCATTTTCAGGAATAATCAGAAATATATAAATGATTCTTTTGTTATCAATAATTGTTTTTCAAAAGATCAGGTTACACAATTATTTGTATAACATCTTTGTAAAAAAAATTTTTCAAGTGATCATTTGTATACAACTGAAGATCGTGAAAGGCATGAAACTCTGAGTACTGTAAAGTGAGAGTTTATCTTACTCGTATATCTGATTATATGACAGCCCCTATATTTTAATGTGGTACAGCACTGTTGCTGATAACATTTTATATTCATTTGTTAATAAATAAATAAATAAATAAATAAATAAATATAAATATATATATATATATATATTGTATTTACTTTCATGAGTATATAGGGAATAAAATTTCAATAAGTGCACGACGTTAATCAACTAACTTAGTCCTGTCTGTGCCTTCATAACCTACTACCTGCCCTAATGATACTGTCTGACGACAGATTTGAAATCTGTAGGTACTAATACTAAACTGGAGAGTACTAAACATTAAAAATAAAATTTTAAGAAACCACAACACAACGCATAATTAAGTACTATTAGGATTTAGATCCATTATTAATAGTAATTCCAAAGAAAAGTGCTCACTTAATTGTCTCATATTACTTAAAATTGCGTCTTGGTACATCAAGCAATATAGCATTATAAGAAGCCATGTTGTATCTTTACAAGCCATTGGAATGTCAGTATTATTCTGCAAAATAAAAGGAAGAACATAAAGACACCACTAAATTTAAAACTGAGAAGAAATGTGCTATAAACTATTGGCGTAGAAACTCTTTCGATACAATATTCTAGCTACAAAAATTACCATTAGTACACAAAGGTAGTTTTGGCATTTAGCCCAAGGCTTGTTCATTATGACACTCATCAGTTCTGTATACATAATTGGGCCTTTTCAGTATAAGTGCTTCAAAATGTAATAACTTAACAAAAAGAAAATGTAAGCATACAAAAACATGAACAGCATAAATGTTTCTGTCTTCAAGGACTCAAGGTTCCTAGGAACAGTGAGAATGCATCGGCATTGTATTTGTAGTTTATACAGGTGTGAAGAACTTGTTATATGCACGCCATGGATATTTTATTTCAAGCATTTTCTTATTAAATACCAAAAGTTATATTACTATAAATGCATTGAAAGCAGTACCAGTTTTTATTTCTACCGTTTTGCCAAATGTTTGAAAAATTGGTCTTGGGGTTTTATTTTTAAGTTAGACTGATAGAATATAGCTTGAAATAAAGAAAATGATACATAATCATGAGTCAATCTGGTTTAGCACCATGATACAACACGTTCTGTATAGATGAACTTTAAAGTACTGTAGTGTAATCAAAAGTATAGACCCTGTGGAAGGTGTTTCAATGCAAATAAATACCGGGAAATATTTAAATACTATTGACATAAAGGCTCTTAGGTACTGTCTGTACACCCCATATCCTTTGAAGCTGTGATAACTTCATAGTCCATCAAAAACTTATTAATATGAAATTGTCTTAAATGGTACTTATTTCATGTACGAGCATGTAGGAATAACTTAAACTTACAAGGCATTCTGTGCTGCCTCGTGTTCAGCTTTCTTACCCCTTGTCTTCTGTTGAACAACTTTGTTTTGCCTTTCGTGAACGGTATCATATGTACAAAACGGCAATACTAGGCCTCACTTTTTCACTGACACCCCACCTACCCACACCAAAAAACCTTGGCAAAAATCACACAAGCAAAAGTACTAAATATTTTTAAATTTTTAAGTAAAAAGTAAAGGTCTTTAGTGCAATTTGCGATGTTGATTGTCTAAACGATGCAACATCCATTACGTTACTATGCTTCAGCGACTGTTACATATTTCATAATCGAAAGTAGCATTACATAATTCATTACAAAAATGCCTATATAAACGGTTACAATATTCAGCAAGATTTTTGGTGCTGATTGATTAAAAATGTGTTTCTCTTGGCTATTTTTGAGTAACTTAATCTGAAAATGATTTTCTTGATTAACTATCACTTTTGCAGCACAGGCCTCTCGTTCTTTAAAAAAGCACGTTTTTACACTTTTCAAATCTACTAAATCAAAGCAAGATACTGCCCGAAAACGAATATCAATTAGTATTCTTTTCAACTGCACCACTGCTAAACGATCTTATGTAATTATTCTTGAAATCGATGGAGAGCTCGAGTATTTCGAATAATGTCTGATAATGTCTCTGTATCAATAGCCATTACATAGGTGATTACAAGAATTACTCTACATATAATTGGGTTATCCATGTATATTTGAAAATGGTTGCTTTCTTACTTCATAAATAACCTGGCTACACAAAATTCTGTATTCAGGAATACATCCCTCCCTATCAAACCAACACAACAGTAAATTGAGCTCAAAGATTCGACAAAATTGGGCTACAATAGTGGAATTACATATAAAAGATTCTGAGGACTTATTCCACCTTAAAAAATTGGGGGCTAAGATTAACTTTTATGCCCCTCTATCCATAAATATCGTCTTTTAATGACCTTAATACCTTAAGCAAATTTGTAAAAAGAAAATTGTCAGGCTCGAAATATCAGTTCTAAAGAACTATTGGTCCATGAATGGCGGTCTATGTTACAAATAATTCGCCTTGAGATTTTTGCACACCAACAAAGTAAGTAAGGTAAAAAAAGTAAGGAAGTTAAGTACGTAAGTACAGTACGTCAGTAGGAAAGAAAGTAGCCTCCATTAGTCTGTATGTAACTTTATTGTAAACTACCCCAGTACTACATAACATATCTCCCCTTTCAAAGCTAGAATATCTTATACTTATTTTAACCCACCTGTACACTACAATAGTACAAAACACATTTTCAAAGTACAGTGAGTTATAGAAACCAAAATAAAGAAGCGGAAACATCTCAAATTAATGCAAAATGTATTCCTTACATACCTCGGCAAATAAAGCGAGCATCTGCTCCTCTGTAAAGCCCTCTAAAGTAACCAACTTTTGCTGTTTCAAAATTTTGCCGGAGTGTATGGGTACAATGATAGAATGTATAAAAGCTTCAATCAATGGTATCATAAGAGTGTGCAAAGGTTTTGTTGCTGCACAAATTTGTTTAAAGATCCATTCCTATATAACAAAAATGTGGAAGGTGATTTCTAATTTACTTTTTTTCAATGAAACTGGGTACTAAGTTTTATCACTCAAAAAGTAACAAAAATGATATGATAAAAAAAACTAGTACAAAATTGTAGAGCCCCCATTTGATAGTTACGTTTTTAGTTTCCCTGCTTTGGTCTTTGAAATTCGGGTTTCTTAAAGTGTCTGTAGCTTGAGGATGAATTCCGTAGTCGCGTCTCGACGTTACGTTAATGTGTGTGTTACTATGGAGGCATGCGCAAAGGTGAACATAACTTGGTTGTCAAAAACACTGCATGGGCGGGAGTGACCAGGGCGATAGTAAAACAAGTCTTTATTCAAAAGGATTTCCGGGCTAGGGAGGTCCGGCAGGGAAGCGGTAAAACTTGCTGGAATACGGAAAATTATATTTCAAATCCGGGCAGATAGAGCTCATGAACGCTTGCAACACTGCAATGGTCCAAGGAAAGAAACCCCACCTCAAAATCATCTCATTTAGGTCTTGAAGGTTGAGCATTTTTCTGGATAGGCCAATCACCCTATCCAGAAAAAAGTTTTGAATACAGAAACCTTAAATACTCAAACAAATTCACAACACCCTGAAAAGCCAATAGTTTCTAACCTGGAATGAAAAGGAGGCATGACGCGCTTGAATGAAAGCCATAAGAAAGCTCAAGAAACGCTTTTACTACTTGTTAAAACAAGGCCCCAATTCTCTATAGGTAACTGGAATGTGAGAATCATGAACAACTCTGGAAAAGATGCTCAGGTTATTAGAGAAATGTAGAAGGCCCACATTGAGATACTAAGCCTAAGGGAGAGAAGACGGGCTGGTTCTGGCAAGTCAATGCTCGCTAACGGTGAGATTATCTCGTATTCAGGTAAAGATAACATTATTTACATTTTGGGAGTCACCATCATCATCATATCATCATATTCCGTTTAACGTCCGTTTTACATGCTAGCATGTGTTGGACGATTTCTTGAAATTGACTTCCAAGTTATCCTATCCTTCACCAGGTCTCTGCTGACACCTTTTTGTTTCAGATCTATCCTTATCACTTCCTCCCACGTTTTCTTTGGTCTTCCTCTGCCAGTGGTTCCTGTCACCTTGATTGTTCTGCATCTACTTGCCCAAGCATTCTTGTCCATTCTCTCCACATGACCAAACCAACGGAGCCTCCAATTCTGCATACAGCTGCCAATACTGTCCAGATTCAATCTCCTTCTGAGTTCATTAGAACTGAACCTGTCCTTTAGACTTACGTTGCACATCCATCTTATCATTCTCATGTCATACCGCTCTATGAGGCTGACATCTTCAGCTTTCACTGGTCACGTTTCACTGCAATACATCATTGTGCTACGTACACATGCCTGGTAGACTCTACCTTTGGTAGGTAATGGCAGAGCTCTGCTGGTTAACAATTGCATTAGCTCCCTGAACTTACTCCATCCACTGTTAACCCTTGCTGTTACACTTGCACCAGCTCCTCCCTCGGCTCCAAGGGTGTCACCAAGGTAGCAAAACTTCTGGACAACCTCAATATCCTCATCCTCCAAATGCACTTTATGTAGGTCTAAGTCACAGGTTGCCTCTCCTTCTTTGCACCTCTTGCAGCTAAAACGGTTAGTTTCTGTCAGTTTGCCCTTTATTCCACTGCATCGTTTATGTACCCAGTGCTTGCAAGTACCACAATAGATTGAGTTGCTCCCAACTCCCTTCCCACAGACTGAACAGGGAAACTTTCCTTTCTCCAATGGCTTTCCTAAATTGCAACCACTGACCATCACTTTTGTCTTGCCCATGTTCACTCTCAAACCTTTACCTTCCAAACCCTTCTTCCAAGTCTCTAACTTAGCAAGTAGACCATCCAATGTCTCACTGGAGAGAACCAGGTCATCTGCATATAGCAATTCCTCTGGGCAACCCTTTCGAAACTCTCTTGACAGTGCTTCCAAAACACAAATAAAAAGCAGTGGACTTATTACAGATCCCTGATGAACTCCAACTCTCACACCAAAACTCTCAGTATAGGAACTGTTGACCCTTACCTGACTTTTAGCATTTCTGTACATTGCCTGAACAACCTTAATCAGCCATTCACTTACTCCTAGTTTCCGTAAAGCCCACCAAACAACTTCTCTTGGCACTCTGTCAAAGGCTTTTTCCAAATCCACAAAGGCAAAGTACAGCTTCTTGTTTTTCCCAAGGTACTTCTCTTGCATTTGTCTAAGGATAAAAATGGCATCAATAGTTCCTCGTCCAGGCATAAAACCAAATTGCATGTCATCAATGTTTATTTCAATTCTAATTTGTTTTTCCATAACTCTTTCAACAACTTTCAGGACTTGGTCCATTAACTTTAATCCTCTGTAATTATCTCTTTCTAGAGCTTCTCCTTTTCCTTTGTAACAATTGATAATTGTACTTATTTCCCAGTCCTCAGGAATGACACCATCTCTTATGATCTGATTTGTTAGATCAGTGATCATCTCTATACTTCTTTCACCTGCAGCTTTGACCATCTCTGCCACAATTCCTGAAGGACCAGCTGCTTTGCCTTTCTTCATTTTCTTTACAGCTTCCCTCACCATTTCTTTCTCAATGAAAATGGCTGGTCCAAATACTGTTTCTACCTCTCCAAGATTTTCACTATCCCAAGAAAACTCTGTGTTCAACAATCTCTCATAATAGCACTTCCAGGCATTCTTCTTTTCAAGTTCACTTGTTGCAAGTTCTCCATCATCATTCCTGATACACTTTTCTCCAATGATATCCTGATTAGTCTTGATCATCTGCTTAGCTATCTTGAATACTTCATTCTTCTGGTCATCTCTATGCATTATGTCTGGAAACCTTCTTTTCTCGGCATCCATCTTTGCTTTGTAGATTGCTTGCCTAGCTGCTCTCTTGGCCTCCAGATACCTTTCTTTGTTAACTAACCCCTTTTTCCATTGACTCCACAGCCTTCTCTTCTCTTTCACATAATTTTCAACAGAAGCATTCCACCACCATGTCACTCTATGATGTGGAGGCCCTATTGTCTTTCAAAAGTGTATCATTGATCTTCTCCCATTGCCCACACTTCCTAGGTCTTTTCCTAGACAAGCAACAACAATTGCATTCACTTGATCTTCAACGACCTACTTTACTTGTCTATCATTTAGTCTCCACACCTTTCTCCTTGGGATATACTTTCTTTTCACTTTATATACTTTCTTAATCCTTAAGTCACAAATTACTGGTTCATGCTGGGTCACAAATTCTTCACCAGGTATCACTTTTACATCTTGCAAATACTTCCTGTCTTTTGTCTTTACCAAAATGTAGTCCACTTGAGTCATACCTGTCCCAGACTCATAGGTTACCAGATGGCTATTCCTTTTCTTAAAAATAGTATTCGCCACCAACATGTCCATGGCAAGTCCAAACTCTAGAATTTGTTTACCCTCCTTATTTCGGTCACCATATCCATTTCCTCCATGGACTTCCTCAAACCCAGATGCTGTTCTTCCAACATGGCCATTTAGATCACCTGCAATAGCAACAACTTCTTTCTCTGCCAGCTTACCAGTGACTGCAATGAGACTGTCATAGAATTCATCCTTGACTTCTTCACTTAAGCCACATTGTAGCGCATACACTGATATTGCTGTGAAGATTGTCTCACCTATCATCAGTTTAATCAGCATTATTCGATCACTTATGCGTTTGACATCAATCACCTTGTCTATCCATTTCTCTGCAACAAAGATACCTACTCCACCTGTGCGTTTTTCATTACCAATTCAAAACAGCTTGTATGTTGCCTTTTTACCTTCTATCATTCTTACAGATTTCCTTCTCCATCGTGATTCTTGGATGCGGCACAAATCAATGTGTCTTCGCTCAAGAAACTCTGCTACTTCACCAGATCTATCTCTCAAACTTCCCACATTCAGACTACAGAGTCTGAAGCTTGTAATCACTTCTTTCGGTTGATGCAGTAGCTTGATAACGGTCTGATTTTGCCTACATCGAACAAAAGTCCTACCGTACGCGACACCTTCACTTAAATTAGTTCCAGTCCCGTTTACGCAGTTATGCAGGAGATCTTTGGATGTCATTTCATGGTATGATGAGGCAGTGTTTTTATAGGTCGGATGCCCTTCCTGACACCAACCCATTAAGGTAATGGGGACCAGTGTTTTAATTGAGACACCATCTCTAGGTGATTGCCATCCAAGACTGAAGAGCGCTTCACCTGCCCATGAGAGAAAGACTATACCCCGCCAGTCCTCAAACTGGTATTTCATGCTTGAATGACACCAAGCATGGTCTTCGGGGTAAATGTAAAACCATCATGATGTCATAAAGCGCAACTGTATCACTTATCATTTGGTTGCCAGTCAGTGATAGGGTTATAAAAGAAAGATTACACTCCAACCCATATCAAGCTGACTGTCATTTATGCTCGCCAGCCAACGAAGCTGTTGAAACCGACAAAGACAACTTCTATGAAGCACTTACTATGGCACTGCAACAAACGCACAGGCACGATATGCTTGTCGTAAAAGGTGGTTTCAATGCCATCTTTGGCAGCGATCCAGTGCCTCACAATGAGGTGATGGGCAGCCACGGTGTAGAAGAACGGAATGAGAGTGGCGAGAAGCTCCGTCAGTTCTGCTCTATGAAGGCTTGTCATCACAGGGACAGTCTTCCCCGTACAAGACGATCCATAAGCTGGCATGTCACCAGACGGCAACACATGAAACCAGATCGACCACACCCTGATCAGAAGAAAGTTCTGGCCGTTGGTCCTAGAAACCAGAGTTTACTAAGGTGCATAGGCATACATAGGTGCATTTTTACATAGGTAGTAAAAATTACCTAGTAAGAACCACTATCAGACAAACTGAAGAAGGCAGCAAAGATCACGCAACATCGGTCAAGGTGAAGAAGAAGGAAATTAAGAGATCTTTTTGCTTGTAACTATGCAACATTATCAAGCACTTTAAATGAAAATACTGGTACCACACCAGGGCAACAATACTATCAAGGCTCTGAATGTAAGAATGGAAAAAGCATAAAATGACACTCACAAAGAAGTACTAGAGGAATAAGAAGAAATCCAAAACCTGGATTTGAGAGGCTGAGAGGCTGTTAACTGATTGCGGAAAGTGGTACACTTCAAGATTGAGGGAACCAGGGCAGAAAGGTTCAAGAAGAGATACAGTAAAGAAAACAGTGAAAAGGCTAAAGCGGTGAAGAAGTAGATTAAAAGGGACAAGAGAGAAAAGCTGGAGAACATTGCACAGGAAGCTGAAGAAGCAGCAAGGTGTCACCACTATCCCACTGACTTACTAAGCAATGAAAGACCAGGCAAAGTGCAACAATTTCGAGTTGTTTATCCAGTCTTTTCATATTATGACAAAAAAGTTAATATTGATATTACTTACATTCACTTTAATGCAATGTTTTGTGAAAACTCTGGATTTCAGCAGCTGATGAACACAGTGAACCGGAAGAAAACCTGTCACCGATGCATTAAGATTTGGAGTAACGGAAACTGTCAGTGCTAATTCGCCAACAATCTGAAAAAAATTATGGTAGGAGTAGCAAAGTAATGATTATTATTTTAAGTTTTTAATGGAACTAAAAAAAATTATATGCATTTGTTAGTGAAATCAAGATACGATTTAAGAATAGTCAATAAAACAATCCTAATATCGTTTTCAAAAAAAAACCAAGGGCGTGGAGACATCGAAAAACGACATCTGACTTACAACAGGCTATTTTGGAAGTGCATAGTAACAAAACTGAGGGCGTTCAGATTTTTTAGTATGTGTCACAAAAAAATTATACTTTCATAATTCACAATGACCATAAGGGCAATCTGAAACAGTCTTTGACAGGTCTTCAAAATAAAAAGTTAACAATAGGGGCAACAGAAGCTCAATTGAGTTATTCTGACTTGTCTGGTTTCATCAAATATTGACATATAGGTGGCCAAGAAGAGAGAGGTGGTGGGAGAAACAAATGGATAAACCATACCTTTTCAGGAAATAGCTGCTGCGTGAAGAGTATTTTCATTTTCGTTAATGAACTAGGGCGCAACTGTACACCAATGGTGGTGCTAACAAGATCCACAATAGCTTCCAAATTAAAACTATGAAAGTGGATTGCCATCAGCAGCAACATTTCACCGAAGAGAGCGTGGACTCCTGATGCTTTTTCGAAGTTTATTTGTTCCGAGCACAACCATTTAATCCAATCAGTAGCTTTCTGTTCCCTTTCTGGAGTACTAAAAGGAGTAACAAAAGATGGTAGTAACAGAAACATAGAATAAATGTGTATGCAGTAGCATTTTAACTGGAAAGATGCGAAATGGAGATGGGATATTTATGACATTACTAGCAGTTAAACGAAATAATACTAAACAATCATCAAACATTGTCTAGAATCTGTACGTTTACATTACCAACTGTACTGTGTCAATGATACCTCTCCATTCTTGTCATTCAATACAAAATGACAAACAAACCAAAATTGGCAGTGACTGTAAAAGAAATGAATACTTCAAAAAATAAAATATCATCAGGAAGTCCCCATCTTTTGTTCTTTCCTTTCCTATTAATATAAAAAGTATGTTAACTGAAAAATACTCACTTAATTATAAACGTGCATGCAACCAATGTACACAAGCCCATTACAGCAAATCGGATGCCAGCCGCAGTGGCAGGTGGGTGAGCAACTATCAAATTCAACAGAGCTTCAGATTCTTCACTTGTAATCTTGAAACCTACCAACCCTTTTAGGGTGCAGTATAACCTTAGAATTGCTGTCCCATACACAACGTCTTCATTTTCACACGAAAAATCCATTTCCATTGATTCTAAAAAATGTATTAAGAAAAATTATATTAAAATCCATAATGGAGGTTGACTTTACCCTCACTGCTCACCGCAATGTATATTACCTATTAGCCTCCCAATACAGTTACTTAAAGTAAAAGCCACAACTGTATAAGACGGTGGTGTCACGTTCGTACGAGAGTGGCGCACCAGAGCAGTAAAATGCTATGGCTTACTTACTGCTTTAAGTGATTGTTGTACTCATTATATTGCCTTTTCTCTAAAACTATGTATTGAGAAATACTATTCTGGGACCTTTCTTTTTCAAGATTGTTATAATTAATCTAATTAATGTTGAAAAATAAAGTTACGTGTCTATGAAAAGCTCAATCAAATTTGACTCCAAGCTGGTACTTGGCCAGCCCTATTACATACACTAGGCGCGGTACAACAACTTACAGAATGCTGGTCCTAACATTAGGATAAAATATTTTATTCCTGCAACCATGAGCTTCTTTTGAAATTTTACCGGGCATTGCATATCAGTAGATCAGCCTAAAGCCCGAGGAGTTAATCTCTCATGGCATTAACAGCGTTCCAATCAATATCTTCTCTCTGCCTAAAAATCAGATCTTTTCAGTAGCACTTTATGTAAGAGGTGCTTGCAAGATAACTATTCTTGTTTCATTCCTTCTTGTAATTTTCTTCAGATTAAACGTGGCACTGCAATACATACAAGCTAACAAATACAAATAACGGGAATGTATGCACATACATATATTATCTATAACGGTGAGCAATAACACTACACCAAGATGTTCTGCGGTGAAGAAGCAGGACAACTCTAAGAAAATGTCCTGAATTTGGAAAAACCTCTATCAATGTTCTATTAACACATAATGGCATATCCCATGGCTGAGTTTTTAATGGTTTAATCGTTCGCAAGCATTTTAGATCTCCTATATTTTCAATTCAGTACACCTAACGTCTCCGAGTCAAAAAGCAATTTTGCATACCTTCGTTGTTAACAATTGGAAAAATTATATTGTGTCCCGACAACAGCTGTGTCACGCTTCGCATTTCGTGCATCAGCGTTTTGCGCAGGGTAATCAACGTCGAATTTGCAACCCCTTCCTAAAGATAAAGATGGGATAAACAATTAACACTCCTTACCAGTTTTACGATTTATAATGCTGCTATACATCAACAAAATAAAGACTAAATTGCTTCGAAAAATTGATGAGCCGTTGAACGGCATAAAAGATGGCGGGGTTTCCTTTTGGGGGGGATACAAAATACATAATAGTAATTTAATATGTTTAGGGTAGATAGATAGATAGATAGATAGCTAGATAGCTATAGATAGATAGATAGATAGATAGATAGATAGATAGATAGATAGATAGATAGATAGATAGATAGATAGATAGATAGATAGATAGATAGATAGACAGATAGATAGATAGATCGAGAGAGAGAGAGAGAGAGAGAAAGAGAGAGAGAGAGAGAGAGAGAGAGAGAGAGAGAGAGAGAGAGAGAGATTGAGAGAGAGAGAGAGAGAGAGAGAGAGAGAGAGAGAGAGAGAGAGAGAGAGAGAGAGAGAGACA
>RDPX01000267.1:708872-756372 GCA_003991215.1 Morbakka virulenta
AGAGAGAGAGAGAGAGAGAAGAGAGAGAGAGAGAGAGAGAGAGAGAGAGAGAGAGAGAGAGAGAGAGAGAGAGAGAGAGAGAGAGAGAGAGAGAGAGAGAGAGAGAGAGAGAGGGGGGCTTAAAAATTGACAGAGAATTAAAATCCGTTTATTTTTTATTATTATCATTACTTAATAAAAGTATTAAACTACTTTCTAGATCTTAACGTCCCCAGACAATCCATCGAAACCCAAACTTTCTCAATTTTGTTGAAAATACTAGAAATAATTATCACAATAGTAAAAAGCCAACGAAAGCATGACAACAAAAATGAAGGCCTTTGTTACAACAAGAAAAATCTGATTTCCATGATAAATTGATACTGTTCTTTTCGATAGTATTTTACGTCTTCGTCACTATGGAACACTGGGGCACACTCAAATGACGCTGACTCCACAAACAGGTAGGAGTGGATGGAGAGGAGAAGAGAGAATATCTTTTTCTACAAAATGCCAACCTTGCTTATAATAAAATACTACGTCATCCTCTTTTTAATAAAATTATTGTGGCATTCAAGCCTGATAAGTAATTTTGAAAATAGTAAATCTCTTAAGGTCTGCAGTGTGGTAGAGTGGTCAAAAAAAGACGCAAGTGATTTGGGAATTTTTCAAATGTTTGTGAAAAAAGCTCTGTTGTATCAAAAGAGAAGTGTGAAGCAGCCTCATTATTTGTAACAACCTGGAAGAAAAAGGATTTGACAGATCATGTGCGACTATTGTCAGTCTTTTACTGAAAAAAAACCCCAAAAAGCACACTAAGAAAGACGTCAGTACGGACATTGCATAGAAAGGGAACATAAAAAGGGAACAATAAGACAGGCCTTGTGGCGTAGTTAAACGAAGTACCGGTAAATGGCTCCATAGAATACCAATACGAGACAGTATACTACACCATAAGATGCTTTGAAAGGGAAGGTAAAACCTTAGAAGTTACATTGGCAACAGATATGACACATATGTTGTGAATAGGTGAGGCTATGAAATATTAGCTCAGTGAATGTGCCGAAATACTGTTGAGGGAATACAAATAAAGGAGTGGGTATTTTAAGTCATATCAAGCCTGTAGAACATATCCAAGTCATGCAAACATGTCAAAAACATGCTTCAAGGTTCACGAAAAGTAATAAAAATTTAACCAATGTGAAAGATATTGTCCAAAAGATTGGGCCAAATTGCTGAAACTATTCTGTAAACCGTAAATGATCGAATTAGCTCCCGGGGCTTAATTTTCAAAATCTGTTTTTCAGGTTGGGACTTATTCGGGAGGGGCTTATTCGGGAGGGGTTCATAAATTACGTGTATGTAACATTTTTTATTGTAAAAAATAAAGACTATTTCAATCACACAACATATCTTTCTAAAAATTATAATAACAATGTTAACAAAAGTTCCTCAGTTTCGATATCACTATCTTCTTCCTTATCGTCGTCAACGACTATTTCAAAATTTGTCGCATCAATTATTTCTTAGAGACCTGCGACAAATGAATTAATTCTGCCCTGTTAACGAGCTGCTTTTGCTACGTGAGCATTTAAAGACCAGCATGGTAAATTTGTTTACTGACTTCCCGAAAGAAGCTCCTGAAAACAAGTTTGATGAGATCGTAGTTGTGAAGAGAAAGCGTGAATTTGGACTTACTGTCCCGGCAAAGAACAAGACATACCCAAATATTATTTTCAAAAAGTTTTCAAAACAAATATATCATCCAAATTTTGCAGTGGCTATTATTGCTACGATTGTAACTAGTGTGACAAAATGTAAAATAATTAATGTTATGTTTAATACAATATTAAATAAAAATAAAAGGAAATAAAAATACCCACCTCCCCCAGACCTATTGGAGAATAGGGGCTTATTTGTTAAAATAAGGTTCGTAGTGGGGTTTTAGGGAGTGGAGCCACTGGAGAGTGGAGCTTATTCCATTATTTACGGCACCGATGATTAAAAACAAAATATTTTGTAAAATGGTGACATTACAATGGCTTAACATAATAACATTAATCAAATGAACAGCAACAGATTAAGAAAAACTTAGTACTGCAGAGACTGATCACATCTACAGGTTTTTTCCCTAATTATAAGTGACGAAAAGAGGTAATTTATAGCGGTAATTAAGTAATTATCAAATTTAACAATACATCATTCTGTTTGCTGTTCTTCCAGTTTTTAATAATGAAAATAAAAAGAATACCTTTTGTGATAACTTTATGTACTCTGCAAGCCAATCCCTAACTTTTGTGTCCCTTGAAAAAAGCAAACCACTTAAAAAGGTGACTAAATCTGATCTTCCACCTGCAAAAAAAATGTCAGAT
This sequence comes from Morbakka virulenta, assembly GCA_003991215.1. NCBI lineage: Eukaryota > Metazoa > Cnidaria > Cubozoa > Carybdeida > Carukiidae > Morbakka > Morbakka virulenta. The sequence goes on from RDPX01000267.1 coordinate 711,224, forward strand.
GTATTATTGTTTTTGAATACTGCAGTAAATTGACTTCAAAAAGACATAAAAAAGCATACCAATCTACGGTGTATTGAAAACTATATTGACTGATGAATCATTGATAGAGGTAGCAGTAATGGTGATCAATGACCAAAGCTAGGCCTAATGAATGCAGATATGTTAGGATCACAACAACAACAAAATTTGCTATAGGTAATTAGCTACTAAATGCAATGCCTTTATTGATCGCTGCAGGTTTTATAATGGGTACCAACCATAACAGGAATAAAGCCACTAGTAAATGGGCCAGACCTTGCTTGCAGTACTCTTATCATCTTTTGGTTGAACGGCTCTCTTGGCTTCTTCAATCATAATAACTGTCGCATTGAGTATATCGTCAAACCTTCCTTGATGCTCAGTTTTACCCCCTTTCTTATCATCTTGATGTTTAATATTTCTCTTTATTCTACAGCTACTTCTCTGGGAATTGTTCCAACATGCTTTCCTTTTTTTGTCCCTTAAAGAATTTCAAGCAATTTACACGTCGTCCTACAAGTGCTCATCCGAATATTGTTTTGGAACCAAATTGCAAAAGATGTTCCTATTCTACTGACTTCTTTCCGCGTACATCGCCATTTTATAACTGTCTTGCGTCCTGTTATTTAAGAAAGAAGCAAGATTAAACGTATTTTAACGTTCTTTTACATCCACAGTTAAATGTCATCTTTCCCTTCTTTAAATAACCTCTTCCTTTCCCTATTTAAAGTGCTGGCTAAGATAAGTAGTTGCTTGCGGCCTTTCCCAGGAGTAAGCATAAAAAATATATATTACACATTAGATCAATACTAAATACCGCCACCGTTGACAAAATGTAAACAGCCAATTGCATAATTTACGCAGCAAAAAAGAACACTCTGGCGGATCGGGTACAAGTCATCCTTGCCAAGTCGACAAGAACAAAAAAACCTTCTCAGAAATACACAACAATGAAAAATGGTGAAGAAAACTGTGAAGAAAAGAGAGAGATCTAAAAAACTCCACAACGTTCGACGAGGTTTAACATCAAAAAGGTAGCCTGTCACACTTTACCAAATACCTTGGAAATATCAAATGCTATAGCTCGCCCCTCACCAGACTTATTCCATTAACTTACACATGGGTTCGGTAAATACAGTCAAAAGGTCACCAGTGGAGTAAAATCCTTTAAGCCCGTACTGAATACCAACAAAGAGACCTGAGTTTTGTAAGTATCCTACCAGTGCATTTTTGTTAAAGACCATTCAAAGAGCTTACTAATGACAGAAAGAAAACTTACAGGTTCAAATCTTCCAGAATCAGATGCATCACTTGCATTGTAGAAGGCAGGAAAAACATCAGAAACTTCCCGGGAATCCACAAAACAAGAGCCATACGCAAAGATTGAAAAAATGTTTGCAAGGAAAACAGCTCAGAAACACTCTTTCAAAACAACTACCGGAATCAAATCTGGGCCATATGGTTTAGTTTGATCAAACCAATGAATAATTTTTGCAACCAACTTTCGATTTACGATTTTTAGGCCGTGTAAAGGAAAACCCAAAATAATGTCTTATTACGTTGAAACTCAAAAAATGTCTGCGATGAGCAATGGCAGAAGAACAATTGCGATGTGCCATGGAGGAGAATCAGGTTTGATTTTGTTACTGAGATCATGTATGTTTTAATGCCAACTTGTGCCTATTCTGTGAATTTAGTTGCAGCATCAAAAGCTAAATTGCAAATGACTGAGTCCCAAGGAATATCACTAAGAAATTGACGAATCCATCTCAGTCAGTCTGGCCAAATTTCAAAGTCTTACGATGACATGACTTGTCGACAAGATTTGAAATTGTTACCTTAACCTCAGCAGTGACAACAACATGATCAAAAGATTCAAAAGGAGGTCATTCGTTTCATCAAAAGGCTAATACTATTGGCATTGATACTCGTATTCGTATTAACATTAGCATTAGTATTGGTACAGGTATTGGTATTGGTATTAGTATTCGTATTAGTATTTGTATTAGTATTTATTAGTATTAGTATTAGTATTAGTATTAGTATTAGTATTAGTATTAGTATTAGTATTAGTATTAGTATTAGTATTAGTATTAGTATTAGTATTAGTATTAGTATTAGTATCAGTATTAGTATTAGTGAGTATTTTCTGTCTAACATGTAGCCTCGTCTGCTACTGGCGGCTGTCACAAAGTTGAAAAAAACGCAATTATTTAATAAATATGTAACAATTTTCAGGTCGTTGTGTTTAATAAAATTTATTGTTTAGTATAAACCTAAACAACAAGCAAGGTAGTAATATTTATTAGTTAATATGTTCGTAGTACCGTCTTCAGACCTTTCCACGATTTTGTTGGACACCAGCTTCTAACTTTACAATCCTCATGCCCGCTTGAGCCCAATATCCTCATAATTAGTCGGCTCAAATTCTTATCAGTTAATCTGCCAATAAATTACCGAAGACGAAGCAAAACCATAAAGGCGACCAATTTCCATTTGAATAAAATACTGAACATCTCTTACTTATAGTAATTTCACCCAAGCAAGGAATTGATCCAAACCTAACTTATACGACGTATGTTTTACTGCTCCACGTATGAAAATATTGCGCTTAAAAACACTTTCTCTGTTCAATAATTTTTTCTGCTCCGCTTCTATAAATGAAACCTATTTATATTTGAAAGCTGATCCTAACAAAATTGAGAATTTCTTGAAGACGTTTATTTCGATCAAGCTAGCAAATGGACTTTGGCATTTTTAAGGGAAGTAATATATATTATGTCAGTAGGTCTCCTAGTTTCTGGTGTGGTAAAAGCCTTTATGTCTGTACGGCAGTATGAAACAATACTGGCAACAGTTATAACAATAAGCACTGCTATCTATGCCAGTGGTACACAATTGAACAATAAATTAGACCAGCAGAAAATACGTAGAAGACGTACAATACGCCATTTAGTCTGAAAATGAGCAAGGCAACTTTCATATTCGTGAAAAAACCAAATGCAAGGTCTTTATTTCTAAGATTTTCTAGCAAATGTCTTGTATTTTTGTTTCTTTTGATTACCTGGTTTTCATGCGCATGTTCTTTCTATTGTACTTTTATAGTCCCCTGGTGAGGCTGGATTTTTAAAAAAGTCAAATTCAATGGGCTAGTGATTTCCATTTATGGAAGATAAGCCTGTTAAATTTCAGTTAACGGTAACTGTTCATTTATGGACAAGTGAAATTTTTAACCAAAAAACACTTAAAAATAAATTTTTATCAAAATATCTACCCCAATGTTAAAAATATATGGCCAGTTAAGCACACTGCTTATTAACTATTATCTCTACCATTACAAACGATATTAAAAACCTCTAGGTATTTTTCTTTCTTTTCAAGCTTTATTTCTCTCATTATTCATCCACAGTTATCTATTTTCACTTATTTAAACAAAAACATGTGACCAGAAATAAAAAATGACAATAATCAAACCTATTTTTTGTGCTAGAGAAAGCTCAATAACCAGTCCAGGTACTTTGTACTTCTGTACTGCTTCCATGCGAAGTGCCAGCTTATGATTTGGGTTCATTGTACACAGTAATTTCAGTGTATGAATGCGTTTTCTTGTGTCTTCATTGCAATCGTCAATTGATTCTGCGTTATCAATCAAACTTGAACAAACTTTTAAAAAATAACAAAATACTAATATGATAATATATTCTTAAACAAAATCACCGATTAAATACATTTCAGTACATCAATAATGAACATTAAACAAGCAGGCGTATGTTGCGATTTGCGTCTTCCAAATTATGGCTGAAATCAAATCTTTAAATAATATAATATATTTTCAAAGCTCCAAAAACTTACATATCGATTTGCATCCTTTGTAGGTTCCCCCAACAACCTTATATTAGCAATCCTCAAAAATTCTTAAGTTAATTCAATTTATGTGTAATAACTTATAAGGTGCAAACTTATATAGTGCAGGCATACGACAGTTGTGTAAACACTGTTCTCTGGATAATTATTTTTACATAGTAAACAGTACCAGATAACCTCTTGCCAAGTCAATTAAATGAATAGAGTTGTACTCTTCCTGTCATTAGTTTAAGAGTGCCTTTGAGTGCAAGTCTTCTTCATAAGTCAAAAAACTGGAAGGGAAACGTTGACATATATGCAACATTCGTACGGATAGTTTTTCTACTTTACATACTCTTTCAACGCACCGTGTGGGTATCACCACTGCAGTTTGCAAAGCGTGTCACGCGCGAATTTCGAATGCAGGTGAGGAACAAAAGGCTTCCTAATCTTACGTCAAAGTATCGTCAAATCCTAATATACTAACATACTAATTCTTTCTCTCTGTCTCTCTGTCTCTCTCTGTCTGTGTCTCTGTGTGTGTGTGTCTGTCTGTTTCTCTCTCTCTCTCTCTCTCTCTCTCTCTCTCTCTCCCCCTTTCTCTTTCTTTCAGATGTGTTAACGTAACAAGGCATAGGAATACTTAGACCTCCTTTTTATAACTGTGCCTCCCTTTCATTTTTGGTATTTTATAGGGGTTTTTTTGGCTTTTTATCTTAGACANTCATAAGTCAAAAAACTGGAAGGGAAACGTTGACATATATGCAACATTCGTACGGATAGTTTTTCTACTTTACATACTCTTTCAACGCACCGTGTGGGTATCACCACTGCAGTTTGCAAAGCGTGTCACGCGCGAATTTCGAATGCAGGTGAGGAACAAAAGGCTTCCTAATCTTACGTCAAAGTATCGTCAAATCCTAATATACTAACATACTAATTCTTTCTCTCTGTCTCTCTGTCTCTCTCTGTCTGTGTCTCTCTCTGTGTGTGTCTGTCTGTCTGTCTCTCTCTCTCTCTCTCTCTCCCCCTTTCTCTTTCTTTCAGATGTGTTAACGTAACAAGGCATAGGAATACTTAGACCTCCTTTTTATAACTGTGCCTCCCTTTCATATTGGCATTTTATAGGGTTTTTTTGGCATTTTATCAAGACAAACATTTTACTTTTCTGCGAAGGTTCAATAATGATAACGTTTCATCATTAAGGATTACAGGCCATCACGGTAAAATCTTTCTTTAAAGATTGAAAAGTTTTTATTGCAGTATTTCATTTACAGACATATATTTTCACAATTAAACAGAACTTATGGATGTTATACTCAATATTTCGTTTCCATATGATATTTCTTAAGTATTATGTAAGTACTATGATCAGCGGTTACTAGTTCCCAAAAATCTTTGGTAACCAATTGACATATTCAATATTATTTAAAAGGTGGAGAAAGTTTGTGTACACTAAATTAAAACCTCAAGAAAAAGAAAAATTGTGTAAAACGCTATATAGAACACAGGCATGGCAGTAACAGAAACTGTGTAGTGAAGTTGAAAAAAAACAAAGAATTCATTTAAAGACACCAAATGACAACAGCAATGAAATTTTAGTGTTAAGTTATGATGGATGCAGATTTATAAATAAATAAGAACATTTTTCTAAGAAAAACTAAAATCACTTATAAGTATATCCTCACAATCATTTTGTCTTACAAATATCCCAGTTTTTGTTCATTGTTAGAGAGGGCAGTAAATGCTTGATATTTATTGTCCTTTATACATATTATCTTGGCTTTAAAAATTCTATCAATGAACAATTCAATTACCTTCTTCAAAACAGTCTGGTGCATTGCAAATTAGTCTGCAAAGTAGCCATGGTCCATATTTAACTTTCAATAAAGCTTCAGAGAGCTTCTTGATTGGTAATAATGCAGGCAATTCTGGAAAGAAAAAACATGATTGTATCACAACAAATAATACTATTTAAAAACTACAATCAACTTTATTTATGAGAAAAAGTACATGTAAAAGGAGATAAAATTAGTATGGAGCAGAACTGATCAATTTTTAAAAAATTAGTCAATGTAAAGAACATAGAGCTGCCCTGGTCATCTAGAAAGCCAAACAATAAGATACATTTTTAATTGGTTTTCTCTGGACTAATAACAGACAGTAATCTCATGTCAAATCCCCTTACAAGTCACTATGCACAACCATCTGTTAGCTGCATGTCTTATACACACCAATCTTGACTAGGTTATCCAAGAAATTACCTCTTTGTGTCAATTTTTAATTTTTTTAATAATTCAAAACATTATTTTTGATTTTTTTTTAAAGTTTTAACATCATTTTCTCTCAGCAATTGGGGCTCAGACAGTGCCCTTCAGAGGGACTTTGATTTGGCAGTGAGGAATTTCTTGGCCGGTTGCCCTTCCAGACACCAACCAATAGCATTTTTCTTTGTAAAGTTCCAAATTCTTCTTGCCAGCTTGGGGAATCGAACCCAGAACTCTTGGTTACCATTAAGCCATGGCTCCTCATTATTTTTGATAAAAGAATAAAAATTCAAATAGTAATTTAACTATAAACCAAGCCACTCCTAACTTCTATATACTTGTACTTTGAGACATACTGTTTAGTTTATGGTTATTTAATTATTACCAATATCTATCAGTGAATTATCTTTTGTTGAGTCCTTTCAAATTTACACATAACCCTTTTGTCTGGATATTATCTTTTATACAGACTAAGACCTGTTTTCTGAAAATGTACTTTAGAAAGCTTGACAATTTAAGTAAAAAAGTTTGACAACATATGGCAATATTTATGAAGCATGAGACAAACTTTGTAGCTGAAACAAAGATGTGAAATATATTCACATAAATTGACTTAATGGTAATAAAGATTATTATTGTGATGAAGAAGATGAAAATGACAAAATTAACTCAAATTACACAGTACATACCTGCAAAAGCAACTGCTAACACATCAGATATTTCTTCAAGGTATACTGCACATCCAAAAAGTTCTGAAACATCCATTGTATTTAACTTACTGCAGGCATCCTAGAAAAAACCAAAAAAGTAAATACAAAAGAATGCTCAGGAATAACTAACAAGCAATAATAATAATAATAATAATAATAATAAACTTATGCAAAGAGGGCTAAGGCTATAACTATATGGCCCATCTCACTTATGAGATATAGTGCAAGAGTGACAAAATGGTCAATTATAGAGCTAGACTATTTAGGCCACAAAACACAAAAACTTCTGATACTGTAAAGGATGTTTTCATCTATGAGTGGTATGGACCATCATAAACTGAAAGACATAGAGTAGGAAATGAGCTGGCTAGTTGCAAAAACAGCAAAATGGGAGAAGAAAACAGTATGGGATGGTATTTTAAAGATGCAACAGAACTACTACTTGTAAAGATAAGGAGATGAGAGCAAGAGAGATTTTGACTGCACTGCATGTTTGCTTTGCAATCAAATGAAAAGATATGATCAGACAAAAAGATCAGGGTAAGAAATGTGTAGACAATTCAACTGGACCATTGAAAAAGCAGACAAGAACAAAATAATACAAATGGCACATTTATTGAGTGATTTGTAATCAGAAAGAGAAGCTTTAATTTGGCACAAATTGAAGCTTCTCTAACTAACTACATAAAACACAGAAAAAATCATTCATTGGACAATGATAAGAATGGAATGTGTGACTAGAGAGTAGAGAAATTATACAAGTCACAAGGCAATGCATCCTATAAGGCTAAAAGAATAAAAAGCATCCACATGATAAAGTTGAATGAATATTGTCTTGGGTCAATTTGCTACAAATAGTAAAAACATAAGATGTAAGAAATAGCAGAAATGAGCAAGAAAAAACTATTAATCTTTATGCTTAAGTGTGATCATTTTATGGTCCATAGTAAACAGGGTATTTCCCCAATCAAAAATGTATCCAACAAATGTGGGTTATAGATATTGCACACCCTGCAGACATAAGGTCTGTCACAGATAATATCACAAATATGAACTTTTGGCATTGGAAATAACAATTGCCAATTTTTGAGCTAGCTAAAAATGATCAACATTAAATGTCCCTGTTGAACTGCTTCAGATAACAAGCTTGTTAAAAAAGCAACAGTTCAACTAAAAGTAATGGGTATCTAAGGCTACAGGCTGTAGCTTGCTTGTTATCAAGATGTAAAACTGCAAGTTGAAACCACTGTGTATTTAGGGGGAAAAAATTCTTGTTTATTCATCAAGACTAGTCATGTCTTCACCAAAAATAATATGATTGAATTAAAATCTTCAGTAGTTAAGAGACTGTCAATTTATTGCTAAAACCTTTTTTTCTAATCTTTCCCTGCCTTGTTGCAGTGTATTGACACACATAATTAGCCAAATATCATCTTCAATACCAATATTGACAGTCATGATTATGACATTTGTTCATTTCAAGTTTGCAACATGATCCTACCAATTTTCTTCAATTAAGATTTCCCTCAATCTGGTCTATCTCCCCTTTACAAATTTATATTTTGACCTACCCATTTTAATTAACTTTGGCTTTCTTCCTCTCTCTCACACACATCTTGAATACACCAACAATCTATCTTTTCAGTCAACATGTCTACAACCTCAACACTTTGTTTAATCATCCAAGCAACATTACAACTTACCATAGACCTTAGTTTTTCCAGGTGGTTGCCCACATGGGGGCACAAATCTCTGGCAATGGTTCCTGCCTTTCACTGGTGCCTCCCTGTCCCTTCAAGTCTTCCCTCCCTTCTCCAGGTCTTTCTCTACAGTGTCCCTTCATGTCATGTTTGGCCTTCTTCTTCCTCTACACTCAAGGGATCCATTCTGTTACCACTTTTATTTTTCCTTTACTCATTCTACAGATATGAACCATCCATGTCAACCATCTCATTTTAAGAGCAACCTTAATCACTCCCATTCCAGCTCTTCTTCTCACTTCTTCATCTGATACATGGTTCATGTATGGTATTGATCTTCTTCATGCACTTATGATAACAGGATTTCAATTTCTTATAGCCTCTTCCTTTTAATTTCCATATTTCATATGCATATAGTCATATTGGCATAACCATTGCCTCATAGATCCTTATCTTTTCACATTACAACTATCTAACTTTTATATTCATAATAATTTTGATTAAACCCAGTGATTCTTAGCATACTTTAACCATTTCAGGTCACTTTGGAACTAAGGTAAAATTGATCTGAGATTTCTAACATATTTGCTAAAGTCAGAGAAAAGTTAACATCATATACCCTTCCTGACTTAACCCTGTTGTTATTGTTATATATCATATACCCTTCCTGACTTAACCCTTTGCTCAACCAAGTGCTACCTACAAGGTAGTGGGGGATGGGCTTATTAAAAGATAGTCTACTCTTGCCTTAACAGATGCCTTCACAATATACAAGACAAGAATGAGTCTTTATCTTAGTAAAACTCAATGTTCAGTTAAAACTAGTTGTTAATGAGTGATGTAATATGGTTGTTGCAGAAGCAAGTTTTCAACATAACTAAAAAAGATTGTGGTACAGAATGCTACTGATTTTGCAAGAGTTTGAAAAGATATGATGTCAAATGAGACTGCTCACTATATGAGTCTGGTCAACTTGCCAAAGCCTGGCAACTTAACCCGAGGTACACTCTTATGGATGTCAAAGAAATTTTATGAAGCCATCTTGCTGTGATGAAAACTGGAATTCCTAATGATATCCAAGCATGTAAATGATGAAGGCAACATCCCAATCAACATTATAACATTGCAAGTCCTGACAATACATATCTCAAAGTTCATTAAAGACATAACACTTTTCAAAAGTTGTAATGGGATAATGCACAGATTTCTATGATGTTGTCATAGGAGGAAACTGAAAAAGTAAAATTGAAATTAATTTCTTTAAAAAGTGAGAATGTTATCAAGGTAAAGGAGAAAATTATTTGTATTCAAAAGAAAATGATAATTAATAACTAGTGAAAGGAACAGTAATAAACACTAGAGTTTATAATTGTTATAACTGTACACCTCACATTTTGACATTCATTTAACAGTTTGGTTTCATTGTGCTTAACATTTTATATTTTGTTGGGTCAGTACCAGACTTTCCCTTTCTTACTGTCATCCATAAGAAAATTAACATATCTTTATTTCAGTTTAAATTATATTTCAATTTTTCTGATAAAAAAGTACATAACTGTGAGTTTCTTGCTCATGCATTCATCAGATGTACACAGGTATATCAGATATATCAGTTGAACATCTGGCAAATGTGTGAGCAAGAAACTCAGAGTTATGTACTTTTTTATTAGAAATATTGAAATTTAATTTTAACTTAGATTGACTCAATTTTAGTAGATATTGAGCACTCTGCAATTATATTTGTTCATCTGTTGATGGGATGTGATATATCTTTATTTCAAAAAATAATATTGAATTCATTGAGTAAAATCCAGTTGTACAGGAAAGTGTTGGCTTTAAAACTTTGGTAAAAAATTTGTAATCCTACGTTTAAATTATTATTGACAGTAATAAAAACTACTATCAGGCTTATCTTGTCAGTATTATATAATGCCCCTGAGCCCAATTCATTTCTAGCAACAGATCAATGATTTACAACAGATTTTATTGTCAAGCATGCACAAGTATCAGCTACTTTTCATGAATAAAGGAAGGAATGAAATGTACCTATTGCAATATACAAAGTAATAAGATAAATTTTAATTAAATTTTAATAAATTTTAATTATTGTTTCGGTCTTTTAAGGTACTTTCTTCAACAATCTTTGGTTTCCATCTTTATTCTTTATTACATTAAATTTGTTAGCCTACAGGCCTATTTTACATTATCTATCCGCTAATCATTAAAAACCTATACCCTAATTGTTATCTGCACCATTTCTTTTCCATTCATTCATATCTTTATTAATTGGCTAACTTACTTGTTCAGTTCTGCCCATTTACAGTTGTAATTGTAATAATATTCACATCTTTACGGCTTTCTCATGGTGACTATGACCAACTTATTCCTGGTCATTAATGACATTTGGATTATTTTGTGTGTAGGAATTGCTAGAAAAAGTAGTTTTTCAAGCAATTACTAACTTTTCTCTCATGTATACACCAAAAAAGTAAAGCTGATACCAACCTGGGCACAAAGACGTGTTATTTCACTTAACACAAGCCTTATTCTTCTCGAAGGTTCGCTTCGTTCAAACTCTAATACGAGTCCAGTTTGGAGAGTCTCTGTAAACGATGTATCTGCATTGCTGTTCGGTCCTAATTTTCTCCTTATTTGTTGTTCTTTTAAAGCATCTTCTTGGACGGCAGTAAAATCTACCGAGAGTAATGACACAATGGAGTTGACGGCCTCGAGGCGTGATAACAATTTCTGTATCTCCCTTCGAAAAACTCTAAATTGGTCACTCACATCTAGCGGTGCACATAATGCTGTTCTTGCCAGGCACGGTATAATGGTTCGTAATTCTTCATCCTGCAACGCACCAATATCAACAGCATTAGCGCTTTGTACAGCTTTAAAGGCCTTGCAGGTAGGAATAAGTTTTTCAACCAATTCATCCATCAAAATTGTTTATTTGCCTTCCTTGGCCATTCTGACCTGTGCTTACCCTATAATATCAAAATTTTAGTATAAAATCCTCCTGATTGTTACCAAAATGTAACTAATACTTTGGCCTTTTAAATCCACTCAGGCTAAGCGAGAAACTATCATGAGCTACGGTAGGCAAACGGTATTGCTGCTGAACATAAACTAAAATTTTGTGACATCATTGAACGAAATACTTGTTTGTAGTCCAGGTCCAGTGCAGAAAACATTATATTTATATGCTCTTCTTCAATGTATTAATCCGAATTATGTGCCTCTTGCTTTCTTTATTACATTATATTTGTTGGCCCATATTTTACAATAAAATCTATTCGCTAATCATTATAAAACCTATACCCTAATTGCTATCTACACCATTTCTTTTTAGAATACATGGATTTTTATTGTTGCGTTATACTACTTCAAACTTTCAAACGTGCGGATCTTACAGCTAATAGAGAAGTTATATTTCATGTGAATCATACTGCCTTATCTGAATACCTTTATGTGAATGGTGCGTAAGTTGTTGTTGTTCCTTAGATACCTTTTTGTTTTAGCCTCAGACAGAATAAAATTAAATTGAGGCCATTTTTTGCACAGGCGCAATCGCAACATTATGTTCTGCTGAGCCCAGATTGCCACTCGTTTTTGAAGTGACAAATCCACATGGCGGGAATTATGAAGTGCCTTTTTAGTTCATGTTCTTGTATTGACAGTAATCGGAAAAGCGTAAAACAGCAACAAAATGGTTAATAACAAAAAACTGAACATCCGAACAGTAAATTTAAGAGGAATAAAAGAGGATTATCAAGAAAAGGACATGGCGAATGCTGTACAAGAACATGACCTTAGAATTCTAAAGGTGCAGGAAAAGCATCAAAAGGGCACAGAAAACTAAATAATCAGAGACAGTTTAAGTAACAATTACGAATTATACTTACTGGAGCTGAAAATAACTCGCACTATGGTGTTGGCTTTCTAATCAGTAGTCATATAGCACCAAGCTTCAATAGAATAAATAATAGAATATGCACCATGCAAGCCAAGGTGAATGGGAAAGCCCTTGTGATATGTTGTTATGTACCAACCCTAATTATAAAGATCCCAAGCCAAGAAAAGATGTTAACGCAATTCTAGGTGGAACTGTAAGTAGAGTCAAGAGTAACAAGTCATAGGTGGGAATTTCAATGCAAAAACTGCCACAGGCCATAAAAGTAAGAAATTTTGATAAGGGACCAGTAAACAGTAATGGTGAAATGCTAATGAAAACCTGTGCAAACAACAAACAAATACTTACAATCACTGTACGCACTCAAGATGGCACACAGAACCACCTCGAAAGGTCCAGGAATAAAGCAAGATAGAAAACACCAAAACAGAAATAAGATAGATGACATCATACTTAGAAGTAGACAAAGAAAGTCTGCCCTGAGCGGCATAAAAACTGATACACCATAGGCTAGTGAAAGCAAAACTCAGGTCAAAATCGCATCATCTGAAGAAGAAAAATACTACAACAACCATCAACAGAAAAGTTTAAGGACAGATAAGAAGAAGATACCAAGAAACTGAGAGAGAAAAAATGAAAAGCAAAAAGGTCTATAACAGGGGGGAAAAGCATATGGAATAACATAAAAGAATCATACTAATTAAAGAAACAATGTTAAAAATGTTGAAGTGCTCTCAGATAAACAGAAGGAAATCAGGATGAAAATTAATACAACAACGGACGACAACAGGAGGAAAGCACTAATACAGGAGAGGAAGAAATAAGGAAAGAAATAAAAGCTAAAATAAATTGAAGCCAATAAATCATATATGAAGGACTGATAGTTGGGATAAAAACAGGAAAGACAATTCAAAAACACAAAGGAAGAAGAAGAAATGGATGGCGGACGAGATTTTAGAACTAATGGAAAAGCGGAGAGCAGTAAAGAGATGGTCAGATGAATATGACAGATTAAACAGGAAGGTGCGTATAAAATGTCGACAAGCAAAGGAGTATACGTTTAGAAAACAGTGAGAAGAGCTAGAAGAAATGGAGAGCACCAACCCACAGAAGTTGCATGACATGGTGCGACGGATAATATCAAGTAAAAAGAGTGTTACACGCTGCATTAAAGCAAGGGATGGGAGTTGTTTGGTTAGTCAAGAGGAAATGTTACATCGATGGAAAGAGTATATAGAAGAGTTGTTTGCTGATAACAAAGGAGAAATAAGTATTTCCAGAAACAAGGATACAACCCGATTTTGAAAGTGGAAATAGAAAAAGTTGTAAAGAACATGAAAAGAGGTAAAGCTGGAGGCCCAGATGGAATTGTGGCAGCAACAATTTTGGCAGTAAAAGAGTTTGGAATTGAACAAATAAAATCTATGAGGAAGGTCATTTTCCAGAGATGATGTGCAGATCTATCTTTATCACTCTGTCCAAGAAAACCGGGGCTACGAAACGTGAGTTTTTCAGAACAATCAGCTTAATGAGCCAACTAACAAAGCTGATTCTTAGAGCTTTTCTTGGTAGGCTGCGGGGTCGAACAGTTGGAGAGGTAGCAGAAGAACAGTATGGTTTTACAGCCGATAAGGACACACGAAATGCCATCTTCGTACTGAAAATATTAGCAGAGAAGGCAGTTATAATGCCAAAAGTAGTACATGTTTGTTTCATTGGCTTTGTGAAAGCCTTTGATCGAGTTAGACATGAGCCTTTGTTTGAAATCCTGGAAGCATTAGATCTGAATGGACAGGATATTGAGCTATTGAAAAACTTGTACTAGGAACAAAAGGCAGCTGTGAGACTCAATGATAAAGTTAATGAGTAGGTCGAAATAAGGAGGGGAGTGAGACAGGGTTGTATACTATCTCCTGACCTGTTCTCACTTTACACGAAAATGATCATGCGAAACATTAAAGACATGAATGGAATATCTATGGGTGGAATAAATGTTAACAACATCAGATATGCAGATGACACAGAGTTGACAGTAGACAGTGAAAAAAACTACAAAATATTGTGGATACAGTGGTAGAAGAAAGCGAAAAGAAGGGTTTGGAGATAAACAGAAAGAAGTCATTTGTGATGGTATTTTCAAAAAAGAAGGAAACGAGATGTAAGATCCTGATTAAGTGCCAAGAACTGGATAAAGTTGAACAATTTTTTTTTGGGTAGTTTGATTTCAGCAGACACTAGATCAGAGGTGGAAATAAAGAGAAGGATTGGCATTGCAAAAACAAACTTCAAAAAGTTTGAAAAGGTTCTACGGTCAAGTAGGGTGACAATCGAAACTGGGATTAGGGACTTAAAATGTACGTGTGGTCAACTCTACTATATGCTTGCGAGAGTTGAACTATTACTAAAAGTCTGGAAGACAGGGTTAGAACAGTGGAAATGTTGTTTCTGGGGAGAATGTTGAGGGTATCATGGACAGACAGGATAACCAATGTGGATGTTCTTTGTACGCCAGGTACTAATAGATGTTTATTACAGACGATCATGAACAGGCAGATTCGGCTTGTAGAGCATGTGATGAGGAAGGAGAAGCTTGAAGAGCTTGTACTGACTGGTCGTATTGAAGGAAAAAGATCAAGAGGAAGACAAAGAACTATGTACTGAACATGGTTAGAAAGTACAACTGGCTGGAGACCCACTGTGCTTATTAAGGGTCTGAAGAACCACCAAGAAAAGGCTGTTATGGCTGTTGCCTACGCCAGAATTCTGGCACAGCACCCAGATTGATTGATGATGTCTAATGAAGTGAAATTATTGGGCAAAATATCTCTAAAGTGCAGTTATGATAGTTGATACTTACGTGATGTGTTTTAGTATAATATGAAATACTATTTGTTGTGAGATGGATTATGAAGTTCACAGTTACACTCACTTCAATGAGCAGCTTGACTCTCCATCAACTTTATACTGTGGTGGCAGACTGGCTCTACATATTGAGCTGAAGGAGTGTTCGCTTCCAGCAGTGGTCGCAAAAATAACAAGGCAATAGTAGTATAGAAATTAGAGGATCTGGGGATTTTTAAGTGTTTTTAAGAAAAAGGCTCTATAGCCCCCAATTACTATATTACTGCTATTATGCAATTATAACATGTAACAATAACCATTTTTATGTTTATATTTTCTTTGCATACATTTGTGATCATGCAAATATTGCAATAGTTGTATACAATACATTATATTCGTTGCATTCACACGATTAAAAAACATCATTTTATCATGATCATATTATAACAATCATAACATAATATTCATCTTATTTTAATCATCATGTATTAATCATATTATTTTGATCATCAAATAGTTAAATCATTTTTGGTCAATCATCTTATGTCGATCACCTAGTAGTTAAATCATCTAATAGTTAAAAGTAGTATAAAAATGCCAATTCTGGCACATTTTTATTCAACCATCAAAATTGCAAAAATTCAATTATCAATCAACCACAAGTCAATTCTGGTGCATTTTCCAAAACTCCACCCATAACAAGGTTAAAATATGTCCCAAAATGCACATCATGGTTAAAACAATGTTATATAAAGGGATGTAGGACTAAACTTTGAAGACCGTCGGATGTCTACCCTACGTCTGATATAATCCATGCGTTTTCCATAGACAGAGTTGTTCATGAGCTTGAAGAAATCTTTTTCAAACTTATTGTTTGCCTTTGTTCTGAGGCTTATGTTTAGATCAACATACTGCTTTCGCAATGCACTTTTCTCCAACTTGATACCTATGTGGATATTTGTAATCTTTAACCCCCAAGCTCTCATATAGTTTGAGGTTCTCATAGTGTACCACATACTTTGCTTTGTCATTAAAGTTGGGGATTAGCTTAACTTTATTCACTTTAAGGCTTTCTGGAGAGGAAGGATAGTCATTATGTAAATCATGCAATTCCTTTGGGTATTTCATATCAATCTCCAGTATGCATGGATGATTTGTCTTATCTTATGGTTAGTTCACGTCCACTCATCCATTTAAATCGATATGTGGGGAGAGGTTTGCTTATAGCCCATTCATAAAGATTGTTAGCATCTTAGTAGGTGATGTATTTTGTTTCTTCGTTTTTGTTGAATTTTGAGCCCATGTACGGCTTCTTCCCCTTCCAATATCTGTTACTTATCATTGAGATTTCTCTTCTTATACCTTTCTCAGCCATGAGTAACATATCTGGGTCTGATAACAACTCCAATTTCAATCCAGTAATCTCCAAAGCAGCATCCCAGACCAAACCAGGGGCTGTGTAATGGCAAGTTGGGTCTAATAAAAAATTCTTACTACATACATCTCGAAGGTTTACGAAGACATCAGCTAAAAGCAAGACATCAGACTGATTGTACAACTCATCATATTGCCTTATAGTATCCATTTGAAACTCTTTCCATACCATTTGTGCATGCTCATAGTCTTGATCATTAATCCCATCAACACTAAGTTTAGAGTAGAATGCTTCTTTAGATGGTAGTTGAGTCTCATTGAGTCTTGTGAATGAATTCATGTAACAATAGGGGTATACTCCTTTTCTAAGGAGGGGGCTAAGGTTTTTTTTATTGTGAACCTTACAAGTGTTGTGAAATTAGCTTTTATTTAGATTTTTCATTAAGTTATCCAAACTAGATGCCATGAACCTGAAGGTGTTAATGAATTAAAACTGTTGTTTTACAAATTTCTTCTCACCATTTTTGTGAGTATACGACCTAACTACAATCTCTCTGGTGACGTTTATGTGGATTTTTTTCTATTATTAGGAATACAGTTCATGTTCCCCTCACTTGACCCGAGATTTTTGATTAATAGATGACTCTCGTATCTACTTAGATTATGAAACACTACGGTAATGGATTTTGGCTTCTTGTATTGTAGATTACACTTGTTGTGGGTTACTCCTCGGTATTTCCTTGTGAAGTGGCAATAGTCTCTAACCTTTCGGTACACGTAATCCCCATCAAAGCCACCACGACAAATCTAACACTTTGTAGTAATTTCAAACTTAACCTGTTCTTTTCTATCGAATGTCATCTACTTCGTTTTATCAAACTTCCGATGCATGAGCTTGATATTTTACAGACGATCGTGAACAAGCAGATTCGATTTGTGGGGCATGTGATGAAGAAGGGAAGTCTTAAAGAGGTTGTACTGATTGGCCGTGTAGAAGGAAAAATATCGAGAGGAAGACAACAAACTACGTTCTGGACTTGGTTAGAAAGCTCCACTCAGGGCCCGCGATACCGTGGGGGTGGACGGGAGGGCCATGGCCCCCCAATATTTTTCTAACTAATTAAATTTGTTTTTAATCGTAATGAATGTTTGAATCCAGTTTTTTAAAAGGATAATACACAAGCAAATATTTTCAATTTGATCTTCTATTGATTTCATTACCCTGTTGGCATGCTTTGAATATTATTTAATAACAAGTTCATTCCATTAAAATTATTTCATTTTTTATTCGCATGATAGTATGGCGTTCTAAATAGAACGTTCTAAATAGAACGTTCTAAATAGAACGTCATGCATAATAGCTGTTGTTTCGGAAAAGTTTAACTCCGACCCCACAGTATTTCACTGTGGGTTCAGAGTTATGTTGAAGCACGCGAAATGACAGAAAATATTAACAGTAACAGAAAATGAGTACAAAGCGGGTGACAGATTTTTTTCAAACGAAGAGATAAAAGACAAAACGAAGAAAGTAATGTACGAGAACAAGAAAAAGCTAATGTGAAAGATGAAATAACATCCAGCCTAAGTGAAGAGCCATCGTCGTCAAAAAAACAGGTCAGAATAGAACAATAAGAAAATAGCATTGAACAGCAAATAAATTATGAACAATTTCGACCGCCTTCAAACTTTCTTTTCCAAAAACGAAAGCAGGCACTAGAACACGTTCCTGTCACCATCATTGGTTTGAGCAATACCCGTGGTTGCATTACGACACAAAGTGAGTTAACAGATATTTTTAGTTTTTCTACATTGTTTTATTTTTATTGCTTTTTTTTCTGATGCCTTTGTAGCTTTTGGTGACATTCTGAGTTTCAATCTCTTTTCTAATGTAAAATATTTGATTAGTTAGGGTCCTCAGGTCAAAATTTAAATGGGCCTGAATGGTCTTTATTTTCTTTTTTTTATACATACCCGTATAACAAATGCAAAAATTTAAAACAAAGAACAAGACTATACACCAATGGACGGCTTCTATCCTCTTCCAATTGTCTTCAATACATAGAAGACATAAAAACATAAAAATAAAGACGAATGCTCAAAAGAACTGGAATTCAGCAAATAAAGTGAAGTCGGATCTAATACGTGTGAAGAGAAGGAAGCTAAGTAAACGCAGAGAGCCTTCCAGTTTAATCAATAAATTTTTTTAACGTTCCAAAGAATTTTACCATCTACTTCATCAGATAAAGCTTGATCACTATATAGTAGCAATCGAACAAAATCCTTTTTTGGCACAAGTAGAACATTTATGTTTGAATCAAAAAATATATCTCGACACAAAATTTGACGGTGATAATTAAACAAACGGCAATGCATCAAAAAATGAATAGTACTTTCAGGTTCTTTTAGTTCACCGCGTGTGATCGCGGTGAACTAAACAACTTTTTCTTGAAACTTGAAATCTTGAAATTTTATTATGAAATTTTATTTTCATTGCAATAGAAAGAGCTGATTCATGCAATTCCAGCGCGGGGTAGATCATCAAATTTCATTCAGTACTTGTAGAGTTATGGTGGTCTAAAGGTCAAAAAATGAGCCAATTTTTGACATCATTTTGTTAGGAAACTAGTATGGGAAAACATCCCACTCATCACGGCCAGATCAGCGTTCTTGAAAAACTGTTATGTACCCCTGAAGCTGACTACATTAGAAATTTGGAAATACTTCTATTATATTTAAGACTTAAATTGTTTAACAGTCAAGCCCAGCAAGACAAGACTGACAGACGTCTATCCAAATACTTGCATACATCGAACCTACACACATTTGGACAAACATTGACAGACTATTCACTTGCCTCATACCGACAGACACTGCCTGTACAATTGCACACACTAGCGGACATATATACATACAAAACTTGGAAGGTATGGATGGAAATGTGGAAAATATATCTTTTGGGAGATAAACGAAACTGGAATTTAACCTGGAGTGGCTCCCTAGAAGATGCAAGGTAGATAGATGTGAATGAGCCTCACTCAATTTTGTTCAAATGACCGTGGCTGAAAAATAATTCTGCCATGACATTTTCGGACTGAGAACCCTAAATTAGTTTTCTTTGCCTAGAACATCGTCGGCCACACCAGCGAAGGGTATTTGCAATTTCTATTTTACGTTTAGAAACGATTCTGTACTTTGCCACTATTGCCGAACTCAAGAAAGTAAAGATAATCTTCGAGATCAAGGAAAGAAAGAGGCATACATCATCAAAGGCTTTTCAAGTTGGGAAAATGCTCCAAAATGCTTTGCAGAGCACCAAGGCACTGGTTGTCACCGTATTGCAGCTTCCTATCATTTAGTTATCCCAGAGTGCGAGGACATTGGTGAAATGATTGACAAAAATACCGTGCAGATAAAGAAAGCTAAACGCAAATATTTGTTGGATGTCATCAAATGTTTGAGATACTTGTCATGTCAAGGAATTGCCCTTCAAGGCAGTGATGAAAATGATCATTTTAACCCAATTGTTACGCCTACTTCGAACAAAATATAAAAACATTTTATAGCACCTGGATGGCAGTACAGGATATAAATACACCTATTATGACATTCACAACGAAATCCTGCATATAATGGCATCTCATGTGCTGCGTCGCAAGATAAAGGACATACCGGAATGCCGATACTTTGCTTTGATTCTTAACGAATATACTGGTGTTACAAATTTGGAGAGCTGTCATTCAATATAAGAACAGCTGATGGGAAGTTAAATGTCAACGAAGACTTTCTTGGATTTTATGAGATGGATGACATTGGAAGCTCCACTGTAGTGAATGCTGTCAAAGTTATTTTGGTCAGATTTAATTTGAGTTTGTCAGATTACCGCGGGCAAACTTATGATGGTGCCAGCAACATGCTAAGAAAACGTTCAGGGGTTGCAACAAAAAGTGTCCTGCAAATAACCAAAAGCGGTTGTAACACATTGTCAAGGCCATTCATTGAGTCTCACCGTATAGTTTTTAACAAATGATTGTAAAATTCCCAGGGATACGATGAGTACAGTTGGAGAGATTTGTATCCTCGTCAAATATTCTCCAAAATGGAAGAAACTATTGGGAAAGATAGTCGAGAACATAGAGTGTGAGTTGGCAGAAAATGATTTCAATTCAGAAAAATTAAATAGATTATCTTCTACTCTCTGAACACTGCGTGTTACATGCTCACAAAAAGTAATTGACAACTACTAACATTTGTTGAAGTTATGGAGTGAATCTTTAACAGAGACATTAGACTTGGAGACAAAGTCACGTATTATCGGATGCCAGAACCAGATGACATCATTCTCTTTATATTTTGGTCTAGATTTAAGCCAAAGATTGTATGGTATGACAGATAATAATTTATCTAAGACACTTCAAAGGGAAAAAATTTCAGCACTTGGTGGAATCAGTTAGTCCGAGCTAACCATCATGCTGATTACTTCAAACAAATCTATTTCAAAGCTTTAGATGCCATCATCAACGCCATCAAATATAGGTTCAATTAGCCAGGCTATCAAAATGTTTCTTACGTGGAGCAACGTCTTAAAGCTACTTCTAAAGAAAATTATGGAGATGAATTAGATCGAGTTTCAGAAGTGTACGCTGGTAACTTCGATTCGCTTGGAATGAAATCAGAGCGTGATTTCCAACAACCTTACAAGAATCGTCATCCTGCAACTTCGACGACATCGTGAGAAACTTGCAACTGGTACACGAACATCAACGAAAACTAATTGGTAATATTTTTGCGATCGTTAGGTTTGTGTTAACCTGTGGCGGAACATCAGCAACACCCGCGCGCTCATTCTCCATGGCTCGAAGATTGAAAACATGGCTGCACTGAACGATATCTCAAAAGAGGTTCAATGTTGTTTCGATCTTAACTACGTATAAGGAAATTCTTGATGAACTGTCCTTAATTGACATCGACATCACAAATGATTTTGTAGACAGGCGAACTGACAGGCAAGGCCAATTTGGGGCTTTTACAGAGAATGATTTACGTTCATTGTTTGTTTTCTAGGTTATGTTACTTGAACAAATTTTGTATTAGGTTTTTACAGTATTTGTACCTTGTATAGGTTATTTCTTGTTTCAAAGATAACGAACATTTATTGATGTAATTTGACTTTTCCCACTTTTCTTCCTTGATCACGTTAAGATACGTCTTTTCCGGTGTTGCTTTTCCGGTGTTGCTTTTGCGGTGCTGCCTTTGAGAATCACTAAACTAAGTTTGGCCACCAAGGTGATTTGCCCCCCCAAATGAAAAATATGTGTCGCGGGCCCTGCCACTGGTGGAAGACCCACTGTGCTCATTCAAGGTCTGAAGAATTGCAAAGAAAAGGATGTTATGACTGGAACCTATGCCAGAATTCTGGCATGCCATCCACATTGATTGCCACATTTCACGTCCCTGTTTCGTAAATTCCGTTTGGGTTTACCATCGAGCTAGTTAAAAGCTGGTCTTTTCCAGAGGTTTTGAACGAATACTGTCATACCTCCACTTCTTACAAACCCCTATAACTTGAGAAGAGTATGGTTAAAAAGGCGCTAGAAACGTGCTTCCTCCATCCGCAAGGTCAGTTGTTTTGGATTACATGACCAGGAGGTAAGAATGAAAACGCGATAGAAACTCTTACACACAATTTAGAACTTTCGTTGTGCCTATCAGTCTGGAAGACAGCTCGCAGTCCCAACGTTAAACTTCACTACGCATTAGCAGTCTCTTATTTTCCAAAACAACCAACTAAATATTCTGAAATTCCGACACGATAGAAAGTTTGACCCTAAAAGCCTCAGTTTAGTAATTGTCACAGCAGCACAGTAACCAAGTGAAACATTTGGCAATATCATGGAAATGCACTAATTGACATCAAAAAGGTCGTTGGGCTGGAAAAAAATTATTGCTTCAAGGGAACCCCAGACCAATCCACCGTACGAGCTGAAGAATGAAAAAGGTGTCAATGAAACAAAATAAGACACATGACATAACGTAAATAAAGAAAGGGGGGAAATTGGATATGTTTTTATGTACTATATCACTGTTACCTTAAGAATCGTTGTTAAGTTTTGTAAGTTTTTTAGTACTACTTTCTTTGATGTTCTGCAAGGTTTTTCACAACCATTTTGCAAAAGTCTGATATAAAGTTGAAAACCTAGTTATGACAGACTAGATATTAAAACCATCAATAATAGGACGGAGTATCTCTACTTCCAATTTCATGCTAGAAAAATCTCAGATGATAATCATGCCTTTCATATATTAAGACCAGAAGGCTTGCACCAAAGAGCAAATCAACCAGACCTATTGAAACCTAAGTACAATTGAGATCATTCATTGAATATTAGATGAATTAATCAGCAAAGGAACAAAACACGCTATGAAAAGGACGCTGTGGTACCATATGTAAAATACAAATCAATCACAATAACATGTATTGCGTAAGCCAGATGCATGTATAATAAACAAAAGTGTGAGTTACTGTGACAAGAGTTACCGTGAATATTCTTTTCCGAGTGCAGTCAAAACAATGGTAAATAGCCGTGAACATAAAGATCCCTGTTGCAATGTTAGTGGGATTTTTCTTACAAAGCACAAGAGTATGAGAAAAGTCAGAATAAAGGAAAGCTTTGACGAAAAAAATGGAATAAAAACCTGATTCTACTAAAAGCTAGGAGATCTTACTCCACTCTCGAAGATGGAAACAGTCGTAGGTGCGTAAGTTCTTCGCAACCCCTACCTTTGTTTGATTTAAATCATCATATGAAAATTTGAAAAAAGCAATAGTTATCTAAAATCTTCAGTAAGGCAGAGACCATCAGCATGCTTACTAACTGACTCCTATTGTGAGCAAGATGAGACACTCCCTACCACACATTGCAGATGAGATGACATGACTAATAGTATTTTTATCGAGATAACATCTCTAGACTAAAGAGACCCTCTTTCCCATGAGACAGACTTAATCCTGTAAGACGCCAGCTTAGTACTTCAAACTCTCACGCTGCCTTTGCTTTTGTATAAAATAATTTAGATGAAAATTAGAATTCTGCTTCAACTTCCTTTATGTCATTTCGGATGCATTCCATCCACCTGAGCTTGCAGTATCCTATTCTTCTCCTACCAGGTGGTGTCCACATGTCCATCTGCACATTTTCATTTCTGCCACTTCCAGTCTCTTGATATTCCGGACACTGAGTGTCAGAGTTTCTATTCAATATAGCATTGTTGATTGCACTACCATCTTGTATATTTGACCTTTCACCTTTGGTGCAATGCTTTTGTGGCAAAGAATGCCAGTCACCTTATTCCAGCTGTTCCAGCCACACTGGATTCTTTGGGTAACCTCTGCACTTACTCCACCATCGCTCTCTAATGTGCTTCCCAAGTACGTCAATTCTATTGCCTCTGGTGTCTGTGTCCATTGCATCTCGATACTTCCCGATGTTGTACCACGCAAACACATATACTCGATCTTTGATCCTGATATTTTCATTCCTCTCCTCTCCAGAGCTGCTCTCCACTGTTCTAGATCTTATGCTATTTCGCTCTTTTCCGTTGCAGAAAGTACAACATCATCTGCAAACATCATTTGCCAAGGGGCTTCCCTTCTGACTTTCACTGTCAAAGATTTTGTAATGATTGAAAACAGGAATGAGCAGAGTGCTGGTCCTTGATGTAAACCCATATTCACATTGAATTCTTTGCTGACACCGAGGGGACATTTCACAACAGTTTCACACTGTTGGTACATATCTTTCACTACTCTGATGTACTTTTCTGGTAGCTTCCTTGCCTCGCGTGCACCTGTAGAGCTCTTCTCTAGGGATCCTGTCATAAGCCTTCTCTAGGTCTATGAACACGCTGTGGAGGTCTTTCTGTGCTTCTCTGCATTTCTCTTGTACCTGCCTCGGGGCAAGTAAGGCATATGAAGTTGGCTTTTTTTGTGAAACCAAACTGTTCTTCACTAATCAATAAAATATTCCTCAGTCAGTTTTCCTGCACTGTTTCAGATAGTTTCATACTGTGGCATATGAGCTTGATACCTATGTGGTAGCTACATTCCACAATATTTCCTTTGTTCTTGAAAATGGGTATCAGTATGCTTTTCCTCCAATCATTTGGTATTCTCTCTTGGTCCATAAATCTGTTAATCTCTCGTTTTAAATATTCTACTCCATGTCTTCCCAAGCACTTTCAAACCTCAACTGGGAGATTGTCAGGTCCAACTACTTTAGCATTTTTCATTTCATTCAGGGTCTTTCTACTTATAAGCTTATAATTTCAGTGATGTCCATCTCCACCACGGTTTGTGTCCCCTATCTGATTTTCCCTGGATTTTCTTTATTCACCAGTCTTTGAAAATATTCTTGCCATCTCTTTAGAATTTTATCATCTTCCACCAAAACGTTGCCATCGTTGTCCTAAATCAGCTTTATCTGATAGACGTATTTTGAGCTTTTGTCTCATTACTTCGCCATTCTCAGTACTTGCTTCTGTCCCTTCACTGTATCCAAACCTTCCTAGTGCTGTTGGTACTCTCCAGCTTTAACAATAGCCACATTTCTTTTAACCTCTTTCTTTTCCGTCTTATAGGCTTCCTTGTTCTTGTCTGTTTTTTCCATATCCAGGACTTTCTTCGCAGCCTTCCTCCTCCTGATACACTTCTGTACCTCCTCTTTCCACCACCGTGTCTCCTTTTCAGGTTTGCTCTTTCCTGGTGTCATACCTAACATATCTTCAGCCAGTTTTATTTCTGGTAACAAACTCCCAGCTGTGTGTTCCTTTCCTCACGCTCTCATCCAATATTTTTTTACAACCCCTGATGTTTCCTTTGTCACTGATAAGGAACAAGATATACTCGATCTGAGATTCCCTGTTTCCACTCTTGTATGTTATCATGTGCCTCTCAGCCTTCCCAAAGAAAGTGTTTATGATTCGGAGGCTGTGACTGACTGCAAAGTTGACATGTCTGTCTCCTGTTTCATTGCTTTTCCCAATCCCATGGTCTCTTCCTTTCCTCTGTTGTTATTTCTGCAATAGCCATTGAAATCTCCTCCGACTCAAAGTTTCTCACTACCTGGTATCTCTTTCAGTTCCTCATCTAGTTCTTTTCAGAACTTATCCTTTTCCTCCGAGCTACATCCCGACTGAGGTGCATACAAGCTCTGGATGTTTACAACCTCACTATCAATGTCTACCCTCATCCAGACCTTCCAGTCTGATCGTCGTCCAGTATGATCCCACGTTGTTTTGTTTTCCATCTACACCGATGTAGAACAACTTACTTCCGTTTCCAATTTCTCTAGTCTTGCCACCCTTCTATTTCGTGTCCTGAACACACAAAATGCTAATTTTTCGTCTTTCTATCATGTCTACTATCCTGAAAATAAAGAACCTCTGAAATGTATACGTCTATCTTACGTGAAGAACACCAATGAGCACCTAAGACGAACTTTCCGACAACACAACATTCCGTGTTCTTTCTTCATTACATCCCCCAAAGGAAGATTCTGTCCAAACCAAAGGACCCAATCCCACTTAAAGAGAGGATCAACGTAGTGTACAGACTACAATGTAAGGACTGACTTGCCTTCTACATTGGCAAATCAAAGGGTTCCTTGGGTCAAAGTAAAAAAGAACACAAGAGAGCTGTTCAAATAGGTGACACCAAGAATCATGAAATAACCGAACACTGGTGGACACAAGATCACACCTTAGACTGGGAAAATAAAAACATTTTAGAAAAGGACATCAACACAACAACAAGGAAAATAAAAGAAACAATCCATTCACTACAGCACAGCAATCATATCAACAATATACCCTACACTCTTCCAAAGATATCGCTTCCAGCACTAAAGAAAGAAATACAACATAGGTGTGGCGCCACTCCTCGAAACAACCCGATCACTGTCTAAAGGTCCGCACTACCAAGATATAAAAACGGCCGTACCTAGTCATTTCAGTAGCCTAGCGATGGGAGAAGTACCTCTCGAAACGTAGCTTTAAAAAAGCATACGACTCAATACAGGATAAAGTTCTTACATCTATGGCTTCCTGTGAGTCCATAAAGTACGGCAATGTTCTTGTCCTTCGCTTGAGGGGAACGCCGTAGCCAGTCCTGGAATATAATTTTCTGCCATAATCCTAGTTTTGAGGAAACGTTTTACGCCGGATACCTTTCCTGCCACAAACCTTCTCCTTTATCCAGGCTTGAGACTGGCTGTCGGAACAACATGATGAATACAAAAAGTAAAGATCAACTTGAACACCAGGCAGAGAGTTGGTTTTTAACCCATGTCTGGGACTGAGGTTGATGAACTCCATAACGTGTCCACACACCGGTGGACTATCCTCACTGCATCTCTTGGGCTCTCACGGAAGTCATTAAAATGGTGCACAAAGGGGAAGTACAGAGTTGGGCTTGCTGTGGAACGCTAAATTTTACAAGAGCGGACAAACGCGTTTTGCCCCTCCTGTCATCTGCAGGCAGTCTAGCAAAGCGGTATTCCATCCTCATATATGAGAAGCATAACTGGATTCACAAAATATCAATTACACAGTTACCACCATATGTACCACACTCACAGGCTATTCTAGAAGATATTTTTGTACAAGTTTTTGAATCTACCGACTAAATAAGTTGAGTTTAGTTCCAAAGATTTTATTAACAAATTAATGATGTATCTATTGACAAAATGAGGAAGATTTAAGCAATACTTAAAGATCAACTTTTTAAAAAGCGATATTTAATTGGTAGATACTTTAATTAACGGGCAATATTTTTTCCACAAAATAGTCAATAAAGCTTTTTTCTTTCCATTTAGCGGACAGTACAAAAAAGTTAGCAGCCAGCGAACAAAAAATAGAGACGAATGAATATTTGTTTAAATATTTGTTTCAAACACTTTGACACTTTGCAATCTACTTCGCTTTTTACAGCTTCGACCTTCTTTACAGTCAAGCTTATTAACTTTTCTTGTCCATGAAAGTAGTAAATTACTGGAATCTCCAGACCCTAGCCACCTCCACGATTCCACCTCTTTCCAATAACTTTAGCCGTAATGGAAGTGTTTGGCACTTTCAAGAATAACAAACATATTTTTGAAGTGTTTTGTGGCACGTGTCCAATAATGCTCTCTTTTCGTAAAGAATCAGTTCTAATGATTGCTATTGCATTTTCGTCCACCTCATTCGATGGCTCATGCCTGAATTTTAACATTTTCCCTACCAACGGACTCCAGATCTTCATATAGGTATGATATCCTCTTGCAAAAGACTTGTACTGATACACATTCCAATTCTTTTCGATACACATGGATATGTCGACCTCATACATTTCTATGGTAATCATATTTGAGTTACAAATTGCCATACCTCCGAATGAAAATAGTTATGACTATGAATCAAGTTCCTTTTTCAAAGAAAATTCTTTCAATGTTAATGATCGAATGTTTTTTATAAATGAAATTTAAAAGAAAATATATCTAATAGTTTTGATTCAAATGTTTTATTTATATAATTGAATGTTTTAAGTAAATGAATGAAATATCAAATGAAAATAGATCGAGTGGGTTGATTCGAATGTTTTAATGTTTTGTAATGCGTTAATGTTTTAAAAAAGACTGATTGTTTTAAAAGAATATATTCATCATTGATGGAGTGAGCAGAACTGTCATCGTCATGCTTCCTGTTGACGTGAAAACACGCGAGGCTGGGAAGCTTAACAAAAGCTGTCTTACATTAGATGAAAAAATAAAAATTTTAGATGAAAATAAAAGGAAACAAATGAGTTGCAGAGAGATTTCTAAAACATACAATATTGGAAAGACACAAGCAGTCAACGTTTTGAAAGACGAGAAAAAACCAAGAGCAGGGTATGAAAACTTTCAAGGCAAGGATTTCAAACATATACACAGAGGAAGCCATCAAAATTTCAAAGCAATCAATGAAATTCTTTACTCTTGGTTTAAAAAATATGAAGCATCTGGTATCTATGTAAATGGCCCTATATTCATAGAAGAAGCAATAAATACCAAACAATATTTGAATCGTCCAGAACTTGATGGTTTTAAGGCATCAGAAAGCTGGCTTGATAAATGGAAATTGGGCCATGGTATAAAGGAAAAGCAAATCTCTGGTGAGTCTCTCGACATTTCTACAACCACAATTGAATCTTACATGGAACGAGTACAAGACCTCTGCAAAGGAACGAGAATAAAAATATAATAAATATGGACGAGAGTGGGTGTTTTTTAAAGCCTTGCCTACCAAAGGTTTGGCTTAGAAGGAAAAGAAAAGCAAGGGTGGAAAAAGGTCTAAGCAGAGGATAACTGTTGCGTTTTTCGTCAGTGCAGATGGAGAAAAAGTTGAATAATCCGTTATAATTTGGAAGAGTAAATCAACAAGATATTTTAAACAAGCTAGTGTAGCCGATAAGCTTAGTAAGGTCATATATTTTGCAAATAAGAAGTCTTGGATCCAAGTGGAATTTATTGAAAAAATCCTGAAAACTCTAAACCGTCAAATGACAAAAGAGAAAAGAAAGGTCATTTTGATTTGGATAACGCCACTGTCCATCCATCGTCATTCGTTGACAAATTTAGCAACATAAAAATCGTTTTTCTTCCGAAGAATACCGCATCTCGCTTACAACCACTCGATGCTAGAACAATCCAAAGTTTTAAATCGAAGTATCGAAAGAAGTTGATGCGCTTTGTTATTGCCTGTGTAAAAGAGGACTTACTAGCCTGAGAAATTACAAAGAAAATTGATGTTCTACAAGCCGTTGAATGGGTGGCTAAAGCTTGGGAAGGGATTACTGCTGAAACAATTAAAAACTGGTTTGCTAAATGTGGTTTTAATAAGAAATCGTGTGAAGTTGAAGATGATATTGTCGATGATGCTTTCAAATAGCTTTTAAAGCACTTACTTCTTTTTTAGAGTCTGAGTTCAACCCGATACCTACTAATTACCCAAATTACACCTTTTAAATACAAAACTCGGGTCTATTTTCAAATTTTTGGGTTCACATTGCAAAACTTTCAAAATGGCGGACACATCCAATTAGCGGACAACTTGCTCTTGCTCCATCTTGTGTAAGATGAGGCAAGAGCTAATTGGAGAGAATACAGTATGTATATATATATATATATATATATAATTACCCCGAATACCTCAGACTTCCACTAAATTTGAAAACTAAATTATCGGAGCCGTTTCTGAATACTACAGTGCTACTGCATTAAAGGTGACTTTCTTTTTCAGAAAACTTCTTCCTTAGCCAGAAAGAACACCTGCCTACCACAAATATAAGTATGGTTCTTTAAGAGTGAAAGTGCCGTTGTGAAGGTCGGTGCTTATACCGTACGTCCTTAAGACTAACAGCATAAGGTAACACGTTCCTAGCATTTAAAGAGAAGAACCTTTTGATAACCGATTTCAGTCAAAGAGGCANATGTATATATATATATATATATATATATATATATATATATATATATATAATTACCCCGAATACCTCAGACTTCCACTAAATTTGAAAACTAAATTATCGGAGCCGTTTCTGAATACTACAGTGCTACTGCATTAAAGGTGACTTTCTTTTTCAGAAAACTTCTTCCTTAGCCAGAAAGAACACCTGCCTACCACAAATATAAGTATGGTTCTTTAAGAGTGAAAGTGCCGTTGTGAAGGTCGGTGCTTATACCGTACGTCCTTAAGACTAACAGCATAAGGTAACACGTTCCTAGCATTTAAAGAGAAGAACCTTTTGATAACCGATTTCAGTCAAAGAGGCAGCACAAAAGTGCATTAAACGTTTAAAATTGTTGTTCGGCCACAGCACATCTACTGCTGAGCTGCAAATACAGTAAAAAGTTCGAGCTAGAACTATTTAAAGTAATTGGCAGGTCCAGGTCTGCCTTTCATTTAGAAACATTGGAAGCAGTTCATATTCAATTGTTAATTCCTCGTTTTGGAGACCAATAGAATTTGAAAAGGGGAGTATCTATTGATTCTCAAGGAGCTAAAAGGAGATCGTCTTTGTAATGAACACTTATTACCCATCTAATATCTGCATTTGAAATTTCTGTTATTTCTATTATTCCAAACGGACCTTACGCTAATTTTTGCTAATATTATTACTTCTTATATGTACTTACTTAAAATTGTTATTATTGTGATTATTATATTATTATTTCTTTTTATAAAGCTGCTACAAGAAAAGCGCCCTAAAGTATAACTACCAAAATTTGCTAGTTACAATTGAAAACAAGTTTTCCACTAGGAACAGTCGCTATTGCACCAAAAAAGGCTATAAAATAAAATCATTCATCTGTGTCTTGAATGAGACCAGATAGTACTTTCTGACTCTGGTCTCACTGTCCTTAAGGGTTGATTTCTGCATTTCGCAGATAGTCTTTTGCATTTTATCACTACTCTCAAAAATCATTCCTATGTCTTTCGGGATTTGACGCATTCCGTCACCGAGAGTACCAATTATCAAGGGCACAGCCATAAAATTGTATTCCGCACCTCTCTCTCTTGTTTCGAAGGCCAGTTGCCTGTACTTTGTCAATGATTCCAATCATTTTGCTGCAATATTTTGTTGTTAGGGACAAGCTATATCGCAGATCCAGATATTCTTCTTTTCTTTGTCTTCTAATATCAGACCGGGTCTCCTTGTCCTTATGGTTTTTCACAAATTGAATTCGAAATCCCAAACAGGTTTTTCTCGCTCGTTCTCCAACACCGTTCCTCGCTCCCATCGCTTTTTGTACCATACCACGTTACTGCCTATCAGTTCATCCTTCTTGGTCCAGTTGACTACCACAATCATTGACGCTCTGTTGTGTCGTGCTAGGTATTCACTTTGTGCTAGAACCTTGCGCCCAGCAATAATATGTTCAAAGATTTCTTCTTCTCATGAAAAACTCTGCATTGTTTATTTTGCGCCAATCCTGTCGATACCTTCCATGATTTTGTCTCCACCATCTGTTCCAGTATTGTCATGATTCATGACGTCTTTCGACCATGTAATTTCTGGTTCAACTATGAATAACACTCTTCTTCTTGCTCTCGATAAACTTGGCTCTGCTGTTTCTTCGTCTTGTATGTTTTGATCCTCTTGGACTCTGTAGCTTTCTGCAAACTGCTCTTCATTTTCCGCCACGTCGCTTTATATTCCGTCGCCTCGTCAATCACCTCTTCATTCAATCGCATCAAGTCATTTTTAACACGCAGCCTAACTCTAATCTCGTCCATTGCTGACATCAATTTAAACACGAGAACATTTTCTTCTTTATTCTCCTCTCTTCTTCATGCTGCTCTGATCCATTTGTTGGTCGACTTTGCTATATAACATGTCACTCGCAATCTTGCTTCCTTGTATGCATCTCTCATTGGTTTTAATTCTTTTCCTCCTCTTTCCTTCTTCAAGTAAAATCGTTTCCTCGCAGTTCCTTCTTGATAATTTGGTCAAACTCCTCTAATTCAGCTACCGTAAATTTACACATATTCATCACATAAGTTGCAACTGATATGACCATATTAATAGCCTTGATGAGATTAGCATCATTCAATTCGGCTTTTGTCAGCATCTTCACTCTCGTAGTTACGCCCTTTACTCTCATATACACATCCTTCATCTTGATACCATCCTCTTGCTCGATTTTCAAAAATTTGTAAATATCATTTTCATCTGGGTTCATCGTTTTCATTCTCTCCTCCAACACCAGCAAACCACCTTTCCATTTTGAAAAATGATTTCAGCACATTTTGATACTCCATAGCAAGCACCTGTATCGTGACTAGCTTACATAATAACCTCGTTCACAATCTTCAATGCATTATAGCTTCCTTGATACACGTTGAGGTCGTCAATAAACAAAATGTGAGTTCTTTTGACAACACAATTACCAGGTTCACCCATTCTGTATCCTTTTCTATGTTGTAGTAATATGCAAACTGGAATTTGAGTGATACAGAATCCAACTAGAGAATAGCTGTCTCCTTGAAGGAAACCACATAATATCCCTATCCACCTACTCGTCACCTTTTCATTATCATTAATATTATTATATTGTTAAAACAACGAATTGAGTGCAAAATCAGTATTAAAATATATGTTAAAATAGTATTTAAAAAGTTGTATAAAAGTATAAAATTACTTGTATAAAAGTATAAAATAATCTAGAGAGAGCCGATAAAAATTCTTTCAGATGATAAAAATTCAAAGGGTTTTACGTAAGATATGAACTGTGCCTGTTAAAACAAACAATTAAAAAAATTAAAATTAAATTAAAAAATTAAAACAATTTTTTGAATTTCTTGAAGCTTATTATTATCATCAATTGCACCCAAGCTTTAAAATTCCGGCTTGGTGCCTGGGACGGTATACTTGACTATCTCTTATTTAATGATGAATCAAAGTAGAAATAATATATCGGATCAGGGGGGATCCGAACTGCCTACGGGAAGTGTGACGGTGTCCGATCCTCCTTTACAAGAGTTGTAGGCAACACTTCTGCTACTTGGGTATCAAAGTTGTCTAAAAGGAAAAGACGGTCGAGGGAAGTAAATATTGTTCTTATGGAATGCTGTTATAGATCCAATCCCACTGATAAAAACGGTGTACCCATTAAAGGTTACCGGCAAAGGTAATAAAAAAATTCAAAGGGCTTTACGTAAGATATGAGGTGTACTTGTTATAACATTTTTCTGAATTTCTAAAAGCTTATTATTATTTTTATTATCATTATTATTATTATCATTACTACTATTCCTTTTTTTTACTACTATTATTAAGATGATCCTTCTGCTTCACAGCAGTTATGGATTTTCCTCAAGAGTTAATTTGTTATTTTGCCATCGCACATAAGTGTACTTTGTCTACAGCAATAGTTTGAATTTGCTAGTATGGCTCCACCAGTCTACTTGAACGTTATATAAACTGCTTACAATGTCTTTTATGCTGTCCCGATACCTTCCCCCGCAAACTGTAGCGACTTTCAGAGCATTGGGCATGTTACTTCATTACCTCTATTCTATCGAGGTTATTCATGGTAAACCAAGGACGAGGTGCAAATTATTCCTCCATTAAATTTCATTTTAGAGGCTACATTACTGAAATACGAAAATAGCTGTAAAAAAGATGCAAATACTACAAATATTATTTTAACTGGAGTGAGTAAAATTAGACAAAAAGACATTGAATTGTTTCTTGAATACACACTCATGTTGTTACCATTATGTAGAGACTACAATATCTTTTGGTTATATTTCAGCTTTCTTAAATCCCAGGATAAGCATTGCTTTGTACCAGCAATTACATAACTTTAGTATAATTAATTTACAAAAAACGCTTGTCACCCATTAACGTGTCTAGCTTTTATGGTGATTATACTGTAGTTGTAATATCTTTTTCACTGTGTGCCTGTTTGTAACACCTACTAGTCAATTTTGTAAACAAAATGGCAACACTTTTCATATGCAATAATATATCCTGCAACAGTAGAAACTGTAATGAAAAAAAATCCCACCATATAATCCTTATTTCCTTTCTGCCATCATGATAAAAAGGAAAAAGGAAAATATCATCGCTGGTATTGAAAAGCAGGACCAGACAGTGTATTGAATTGAGGTCCAGAAAATAGTTACTGGAAATGTCATCAGACATTGCTTCAAGAAACAACTACAAATGTGGGCATCATCCAATCTATACACATGTTTCCTCGTTGTTGAAAATTTTAAGTTGTATACAATACTAGGAACATAATGGGAATTGGGGAATTGAAAAAGAAGAAATTGGCTATGAAATCTTAATGTAACAAAATAAAGAGATTAGGTCAATATAATAAGTAGTATCAAATAACGTAAGAATTTGTCCAATTCAAGATGTGGTGAAGATAGTTATTTGAGCCTAAAACCCAAGTCACACAAAAATCTAGTTAGTTAAAACCATCATGCTGTCTTAAATAACAATCTTATCAGTTGAACGTATACAGCTAATGACAGAAAAGCTTAAAAAGGGAAGAGAATGGAGATACCTATATGACTACCAAGTTAAAGGGTTTTATTGTTAACAATGGCCCTTGAAAAGCGAAAGCTGTAACCATTAACTTTAATGAATAAAGAATTAAAATCGAGAAAGACAGCAGAAGTGATCGAGGGGTAAATGAACCGTTGACCGTTAATAGAGTTCCCTGTTCGAGCCTCAAATAAATCTCTTAAAATGCTGCGCTTTTTTTATAACCTTCATAAGTAGATTATTGAGTTTACAGATGTTTACAGGGACAAAGGAAAAGCAGGAAAGTAACAATTAAAAAATTTTAAACATAAAAGGAAATATCCAGTAATGGAAATAACCCTCTGCAATTAAAATGGGTCACAGTCTTCAATTGTGTCAAAGATATTTTTTGGGAAAAGAACATTGTCAGCTTCCCATGAATTACTATATTTTAGGAGATAATGTGAATTTCATTTCTTTCCTCGTTAAGAAACTCAAGAAGCAAACGGGCTACGATGTCTGGAACATATGCGAGTACATTTTGATATGTTAGTTAAAAAGAAACTGTCGATTCTTTTAATTTCAACTTTATAGTTTCTATAGTTATCTGTTTCTGATATCAGTGAATGGTATGATACTAATACGATATTGCCACAGTACTACCACTAGAAGCCATCGAGAGATTTGAAGCTGTTTTCTTGGATATCCGTGATGAGACCAAAACTACTCGACTGAATTCTGTTCTCTTGACAAACAATTACTAGTCCTTTCGAGTATTTTCCGAGTTTTAACATCAAAATAAAACAAAGTTGTACTTAAAGTTTGTACTATTTATCCCTACAAACCATTTACCCAATTCGTTTGTGGAAGTGACGAATCCGCCTTTTTCAGTATTTATTCTCATATTTATGATATAACCCTAACTGTGAGAAGTGAAGAATCACAATATGTGATG
Source organism: Morbakka virulenta (assembly GCA_003991215.1). Taxonomy (NCBI): domain Eukaryota; kingdom Metazoa; phylum Cnidaria; class Cubozoa; order Carybdeida; family Carukiidae; genus Morbakka; species Morbakka virulenta. The sequence continues at coordinate 746,894 of RDPX01000267.1, forward strand.
TGAAGCACAACAGAGAGAGACCCCTATAAAAAATATTTCAAAACTTGTAAAACAAGAAAGTGTTGTTCAAGACTTGTTAAGTGTAGCAACTGTTATGCTCATGAAAAAATTTAGCGAGACATGGTTTATTAAGAATTGCATTAAAGAAGAAAAGGGAGGTAGATGGGTAGATTTCGATTTTACTACAGGGAACAGGGACTTTTAATCCCTGTGAATTCCACCCGCTATTAAAGACCTTTAGTCCCTTTGAGTGATAATTCGTTTTTTTATCTGGTTTACTTCCATTCGTTTACCTATTCTTTAACTCATACATATATTATCTTGCAAGGGGAGAAGAAACTGGAACTTAAGGGCTTAACCTGGAAATTCTTTTTTAAAATGTTTCAATTTTACTGATAATTGAATCGATAGACTTAAGTAAATGCAAGTTTTATTGCGAACTGTTAAAGAGAAACAAATAGAGCTTGGGCTCCACTGTTTTAAAACGAGTGTCATTGGTCCTGCCCAGGCCATTTATATGAAATCGCTTTCTTTTATCAATCTGTATAAAGAACGTGAGGGCATGTTGGTCCACAGCTTAGTCGGCAACTTAATTTTCAGACACCCAACCGTAAGATAGATATAAAAACGCTATAAAATTTGCAAATCTATTAAAATAGAAACAAATATGAATAAAATCGATGTCTTTCTCTCAAGATTTAAGGAATAAAATGTTCTGACAATTATTTTACAATCTCTGCCAGCCAAAATGAGGCCAAGAAATAAACAGAAACTGTTCTGAACGCAAGACAAATCAAATACTAACAAAGCAAATGTTTTGATTCGTTAGAATAACTCAACCATTAAGGAAGAGAAAGCAGAAAAAAAATTTGACAAATTTTGGGTGGAGGGCTACAATATTCTGTCATACACTTCCACCATTTAGACTTCAATGGGTGTTAATTTCTACGGGTTAGGCTCTTTTTTAAGAAAGTCAATAAATAATCCATAATGAAGAACATTTGGCTGGAAAATTTAGAATAATACAATTTCTATTTCTACTTTAAAAATTTAGTCAGGAAAATGACTAAGTTTTAGATCAGTTAACTAAATCGTTTCCTGCTTAATACATAAATGAACTTTTTTCCTGAGGAGCATTATTTCTAATCACTATGTATGTATAACATACGTTAATGAAACTCTCAAGGAAATAACTTGTGTCTTTTATTTAGTCATTACCAGGAGATCAGAAAAATATTAATAGGTAAAAAAACCTCTTAATCAAAAAAGTAAAAAAGGTGACTATCAAATGTTTCTGAACTTTCTAACTGGAGGTTTACTTCTGCTTTGAAATTTATTTTGCAATTTCCATTCTTTTTTATTATATTTTTAGGGGACGGGTGTCCTATCTTCACAATTCCATACACCTTGTAGGATTGACCTTATTTGGTTCTTAACCATGAAAAAATCTCAAAATTTATCTGCTTCTTTCACCCGACAATCAATCTAGTTCGATGGTGATTTAAAATAACCTTTTCATTTACATTCACTAAAAAATAAAGCCATTTTTCTGCAACCACAAAGGAGAAGATCTTGTTTTTTCTCAATTACATTCTAGATTAAAATGTCTTGTGACACACCAATACATTGATATTCATTGTCTAATATTATACATTTCAGCTGAAATATGTCATATTAATATTTCATTATCTTACATGGAATAATAGGGCTTCCTAACTACACAACATGATATATATATATATAAACATATTTATTTGTAATATTTGTCCAATACATTTTGGGGGTAAATTTTTATTTTACCAACTGGCTACAGATATGGTTAAAATAATAAAATCCTGAGCTGTCAAAATATATATAAAAAAAAATTTTCTCTTTTAAAAGCTCATTACAAAATTGTTATTTTAATGTGTAACGTATTTTTCCAACAAAGCAATAATATTCCTAAATCTACATTATCTGTGAAAATATAAAATACTTTCTTCACCGTTTTTTTAATTGTCTTTTCTTGACAAAGCAGACCAAACACAGTCACAGCACTCGTTTGATGAGATTTTTCGACGGGATGGTTCTCTTCCATTCTTAGAATCGCGACCATTGTTTTCGTTGGAGGGCAAAGTTTTCCTTTGTGGATGAAAAACAACAAAAGGTTAAAAATTAGACACATGAACAGGTTTAGAAGAGTGTTTAGTAAAAAATGTTAGAATCAAGTAGGAATTAAGTATATACAAGACTTCAAACCGCCAAAATGTGTTTTTGAAATAACTGCACACCATGTATTTTATTGGAAATGCCCAGAAATGCATCTCCGGAGAAACAGCAAATAAATGACCAACGCAGAACTTATTGACAGAAAACACATTAAAAGTGAAAATTGGGTGACAAGGTTCTTTGCAGCATTTCGATGAACATTGGCTGCATTATTTATCAAGAAAACCGCTGATAGTGGTGGGAGGCACTGCTAAAGCAAACAAAAGGTAATGTGGGACTTTTAGCTAGGTAGGGACCGGTAGTCCAAAAATAAGCTTCACCCAAGCAACGAAATATTGTTTGAAATCATATTACTTTGCAGCCTTGCGCTAAATATTGTCAATGTTATTTTTCGATATGTCTGCTTGGGTGGCTTAACAGTCAAAAAAGGGTGTATATGGAAATATTAGCATAGATAGAGGCCTACAATAAAAAAAATTATCAAACAGTTTAAAAATATGAAATACTGTGTTATGGTCCTGTGCAACTATGGTCTAGATTTTGACTATCTTATTTTCAATATGATCGATGGAGCAGCCCCCAGTGGATTAAATTGGGTTCATATCGGTTCATTCTCAAAGCTTGACAAGATTTTAATCACGTTTGAGCAAGTGGGAGTCACATGAGACATTTGTCAAAGATAAAAACCCACAGTCAAAATAATAAGTTTAACAAATGCTGCCCATCGAGATTTGGGACTGATGAAGACATATTTCGATCTAGCTTTTACACATTTATTGTGAAACAATGGTTTAGTGTTACTTTGATCATTCAAGCAAATGCTCTGGGGAGCACTGTGTACGTCTGATAGTATCTTAAAAAGAAAAGTAAAACACAATTACATTGATTTCTCATTTTTGACACAGGCTGGTACCAAATAAATGAGTGCATGATTCATAAAAGTTGCATGTTATCCCTCCGATCGGGGGCTTTCAACAGTACCATCGGTTTTCCACAGCGATTCCTTCTATTCCCTTGTTTCTTTTCCGTTACGTCATGTTCAACAAATGCCTATTGAATCAGGAATGAATCAAAAGTTCTTGAAGAAATCAATTGTCACAGGAATGCTATCACCCAAAATTTGCTCCAGACAGATTAACAAAATTTAATCAACTGGGGAGTTGGGTTATTAATAACTGGAAAGTAATACCAAATGTAAGAGAAATCAGACTTAATAGGGAACTACTTAACATAACAAAGGAACGAAGATTGCTCTCTGAGTACTGAAGACGATGCGTGTGTCGTTTAAGTGACACAGCTTGCAGTTTGGAGGGGCGTGTTCATTTCCGGTTAGATTACTAAATTACTGTTACTTGTGGTCGGTGAATTTCACATGAAATAAACTACTTTTCTGATGAAATCATTCTGGAAGACTTGCAAGTTTACAGAGGTGGTGAGTAGTTGTTTATTTTACTTCGAAGCCACCAGGAAGAACAATGCTCTTCTTTCAAATTTCTGCAAATGCATGTTAACTAACAAGCAAATGTGAATCCGTAATGTGATGAACATTAAAAGCCTTTGTACCACAAAGCTAAGTCACGTACAATCCCTGCAGTATAATTTCAGAGGGGATAAAGTTTCATGGTAAGGGCCTAGAAAACAACATCTTTTGTTATGTTATAACTTACAATACAACAGTACGTGAGTTTTGTGAGAAACAATGTCCTTTTATTTTACATACAGAGAGTATGGTTGCCATTGTTTTCCATTTGCTCCTTTTTTAAACACAGGAGTAACAATGCTGGTCGTTACTGTGACCCGAATTGCGCTGGAAAGTTAACCGCAGCAATAGCCATTTGAGGAACTCAATGCTGTTCTTGTGTCTGTAGTAAACGAAGGANAAGTCACGTACAATCCCTGCAGTATAATTTCAGAGGGGATAAAGTTTCATGGTAAGGGCCTAGAAAACAACATCTTTTGTTATGTTATAACTTACAATACAACAGTACGTGAGTTTTGTGAGAAACAATGTCCTTTTATTTTACATACAGAGAGTATGGTTGCCATTGTTTTCCATTTGCTCCTTTTTTAAACACAGGAGTAACAATGCTGGTCGTTACTGTGACCCGAATTGCGCTGGAAAGTTAACCGCAGCAATAGCCATTCGAGGAACTCAATGCTGTTCTTGTGTCTGTAGTAAACGAAGGAATAGAAAAACTGATGAAACTTGTTTGAAGTGACAGCGAAGGGAGTGAAGATGAAGAATATCTTTTAAAAAGACAGCTACCCTGAATTTTTCCCTAGTAATTCAAAAAATCCGGACCCGTCCTGGTTTTCGAAGATAGAGTGTTTACTGTTTACATTTTTGGACAGGTCATCAAACTTAGCAAGAGCAAGCAGTGTGAAATTGCATTAAGATAACATTGCAGACCAGGTGCCACAATTATCCAGTTTTTTTAAAATGTTGCTTTTGAAGCCTTTGAAGGTCTCAGGCACAATTTTGTTTAAAAAAGTCTTTTTATTGTCCAGCTGACTCGTACCGCGAGCCAGCATGACTATATTTCGGACAAGTTTGTAAATAGGTAACTCTCTCACCCATAAAAATTTATATAATGTACATAATGTACCGGCAGGACACTATCCTCTTGCTAATGTGAAATGAATTGAAAAATAAATTACTGGTAGGAGGTTTGTGTATTCCTAGCGTTAATTTATCAGAAAGCTTTTTTTTGAGTCTGTAGTCCTAACAGAAAAAAAGTGAAACATTTACAGTTAATGACAAAATAGCTAATTAAATTAAATTATATCAAATTAAATTGGCAGGAAACAATCTAGCACTAAAATACATAACGTTTACTGTTTACATTTTTGGACAGGTTTTTTTCGTAAACAATAGTATCCAGTAAATTTTTAAAATGGGTACTTTTTATGTTTACATGGGTTTGGATCACGAAAGAACCTAATTTGTCTGTCAAAAATGTGAATATTTTATAAATGTGATTATGTATTACTTAGATATGGTTAAATCTGAATTGCATGGCCATAATGTTTGATTCTGCAGTGGAGCATAATCACATCCTGCTGTGGTCTGTCATCTGTTAGGTAGAAAAAAAATCTGCCCAAATAAGCACCCCTGTCATAAGGTTTGTATAACGTAAACCTTTACAAACAAAGAAATGAGTGCTTTAGCAATCTTATTTTTTTACGTGTAATCAACAATAATTTCATGCGTGTCACCATCATCACTATCATCATTATCATGATCGTACGCTTTAATGACATTGGCTATCAATTTGTGCCTCCCTTTTCTGCCAATTCCTAAGTGCATTTGTGCATGTTGTATACCAGTCCACCAATTATTGTTATCGAGCAGCTTTAGTCTTGACTTACCTCTCGCCTTTCTTCCGGGAATCCTTCCTGATATACTCAATTTTTCAAAACTGTTTATTCACTGCATGTACCCGAGAAATTTCAGCTGTTTTTCCTTAGTTATCCCAAGTATCGTCTGTGTGACGCTCGCTTTCCTCGGTAATTTTTAATTAGTTAATCTATCCATCCATGATATTCAAAGCATTCTACACGGAAACCAAATTACAGCAAGCCTTTTTACTAAGTTGGAATCCAGCGTCCAAGTTTCACACCCATTTTGTACAAAGGCGTAAATATAGCATTGTAACAATCTTTTACTCGTTTGAAATGGCTATTTTTGGTTCTTCTACACAGAGGCGCGTCCATTAAAAATATCTTTAGCTAAAACTATATTCTTTTCACTTCTGCCGTGGATCTTGCATCAGATGTAATCATACTGCCGAGATACTTAAATTTGTTTACTTATCTTTTTATCTTACTTCCTTTGTATCAATAAAGAGTTTGCATGTTGGTGTAATTGACCGCTTAGATGCAACAAAAGAATAAGCTCATAGTTTTAATCCACAGGATTTAGTGATAAGCCCATAGTTTTACTCTTTTCAATAACAGTATTTGACAGATCTTTGAGATCTGGATGAGTTGATGCTATTAGCACTGTATCATCTGTGTACCTGGTATAATGGATGTTGTTACCATTGTCCACTTCCTTCCCTATGATGTTATGCAATACAATTTCAATGTATGGGGAGAGGACATCAGGGCATCTAACACACCTTGGTCTTACACCTCGACTTATTAAATTCCAGACACTAATGTCGTATGGCTGCACTCTGTTTCCAGTACAGGTTTGTAATCAGCAGCAAGAGTTTGCCATCAATATCCAGACTATGCGAAATCTTAAACAATTCTTCTTGTCTTGTCAAAGGCTTTGCTCAAATCATTAAACGAACAATATGAATCATTCTGGGTTTCGATTCCTCATTCTCATTATTGCTCATTATTGCTTTAAAAAAATAAGATTGACGGTACCCTTGCTTTCAACAAAACCGCACTGTTTTGCTGCGATTTCCATATGAAATTTTTACTATTCTCTTGATGATTACCTTCAACAATAGCTTAACAATGCGCTTCATCAGACTAATTATGCGATATAATCCACAATCAATTGCCTTGGTGTCAGTGTGTCAGTTTGAGAGAATTCCTGTTTAGTCACAGTAATATCGGCATCTATTGTTACTTGTTTTGCACCAGGCGAACAAAAAAAACTCGATCCAGTCTTTATGTTGAGATCAGTGTGTTAGACTTTATTGATTTCCCTGTTAGAGAATGAAGCGAGTTAGCAGACTTCTTCCGACATACAGCTTTTGTTACTGTTAGCGGCGCAAAATCTATATTCTGTTTTCTGTCAGGGGATGGCTGTTCATTAAGTACAGACAGAGGCCATTTTTCATAGCTATCATTTGAAATTTAGCAGGAACATCAGGTGCACCATTGCGCACATTGTGTTTATAATTGTATCTAAGTAGCTTCGTTAATAATGAATAATTAGCCAATTCAGTGTTCCATATAAACAATTCGAATATGACAAAATTTAACACAGAGCTGACTAGGTGGTACACGAGACCTTTAGGCTAGCATTAGCTGGATCGAGCCCTTTGAGGGATTGGGGTTTCCCTGTGTCAGTACTGTAAAAATCATCGGTGTTTATTGCACAAATATTAGTAGAAGCGTCGTTTCAATTTCTTTAATTTGCAGTATCTAGAAAATCAACTGTGCATGTTTGCTTTTTTTAAAAAGTAAAACAGTTTGATGAACAATTACGATTTCTTCGAAAGTTGTATACTCCAAACATGTTTTGATGTCACAATTTAAACATAAGCCTGTCATTGGTTGAAGACAAACATTACTGAAGCATCTGGAATAAACTCTTGTCTAAGATATGAGGCTGCAAAGCCTCTAATGGGGATGGGTGTCAAAATATTGCTCGCCAGTGTGGTACGTAGTAGTGGTTGATCGGGTTCCTGCGAGCGAGTCAGAAGGACAAATACCTTCCTGGTAACATGATACAACCATTGCAGTTAAAATATTAGTAGGAGGGTCGTCTTTTCCTAGCTATTGATATATCTATTCAGAAACATTCTATAAGTTGTCATATAATAATTATGTAAGGTGACTAGCATTTCCTTCATTTGTTCATTAGTGGTTTTTCAAGATACTTTGTATTTTCTAATTCAGGTATGCTTTGTCTTTTTCAAAATTCATAAGTTCTTTTTTTATGTTTACACAGGTGACATATTAATAACAGTTTATATATTATATATTACTGAAGTTGTACATCTGTATAATTATGATTTAATGATGATGATAATAATAGTAATAATGGTAATAATAATAGTATATTCAATCAATCGATACAAGACCTTAACAAGATCACTTCCTGCACATCGTATGCAAGCATTCTTTAATAATAATATATTTAAAAACTAAATATTTTTCCTAAAGTTTGGCAGTTTAGCATTAGGGGTGCAGCCTGTGTGTAATAGGAGCCTTCATGCTGTTTCAAGTAATACAAAAACTTGTCAAGAAAATTTTTTTCTCTTGAATGGTCAAATCATTTCTTTTTCTTTTCAGTGGATTTCCAGTTATTCCAACTTCTGATCACTTGATACCACAAGAATAGTATTTTCCTTGGGTATTATGCCTGTTACATTGTTTCTTGGGATCCTAAATTTCTTCTCCTGGTATCCAAGAAAACTTATGGTACGGATACTTAGCGTAAGAGATTTACAAATAAAAAGCATCATCAAAATTCTGGGATTATCAGACGAATTGTCAGAGCAAGCTGAAAACCGGAAATGTATAAAACCTTTAAACACTGAGTATCAATAAGCCTTTACGTTATCTGTTGTTCTAATCGAGTTTCCTATCTTGTCTCTTCTTCATTATCTTTGGTAATGAATGGTAATGGCTCCACGAAAGTTTTCAAAGCTAAATTTTAAGCTTGTTACTCCTCACCAGTGATACATAAGGAAAATACGAATCTGTTTCAACAAATTATTTTTCCTTTAAAATTTTAAAAGATTTATGTTGCCTTTGTAAAAAAGTTTGAAAATATGACAAGTTTTGATAAAAAAAAATTTTATAGACTTTTTCTAGTTTGACCCTGTCCATTGAAATAAATGGAAGTGTCATGTTTCTTCTGTCATTGTTTAAGTTTCAAATATTACGTCGTTGACTTTAATTTTTGAACGAGTAAAACCTTGATTTCGTAAGCTCTGGGTTTCAAAAACTACTCAGCTTTTTCAATACAATTTCTAATTGTCATCCGCTGCCGCTCGTTCCCACGTTTCTACAAGGAAACGCATTGCATTCAGCATGTTGGTAGATAGTATTCCTTTCTTTACAACAGTGCCTGTGATGGATGTCTTTTCAAATTACAAGCTTTCGCTGATCGAATTACACCTTGATGCACAGGTCGTGTTTTAGAAGGTGTGTCTGAAAATAGGAACTTAACTTTTACTGCTTGCAGTTTATCAACTCTACGGTGAGCGTGGAAAATATGGATGCTAACTAGTTAAAAGTGCAATTGTTCTGGCTGCAACTAAAGATTACCGATGAGTTTATGTACAATTATATGAAATGACTCCCATCCATTTTAGTCATTACGGGAACGAAAACTGACGACAAGTCATTATCTTACTAAAGACATCTATTTCTGCTTTAGAGCCTCGTAATTCATTGGTCCATTAGATTCAAAAAAAGCTACAGTGTGAGTTGTGTGTGGATGTGGTTCAAAACGGGGATCTTCCCGAAAGCCAGTTTATGGGAGTACACGGAGTTGCAGGCCAATAAAGTTCAGTTTTGGTCAATTTATGGTAGATAGGGAGGCTTCTGATTTTACGCGAGTTACTCGGCAAAACCTG
>RDPX01000267.1:761372-768258 GCA_003991215.1 Morbakka virulenta
AGTCTTACCTTTTACACACCTTCCAGTACGCCTAACATCTCCGAAATCTTTGGTCACATTTTCCTTGCAGAGAATAAACTGACATACAAAACATTCTATTTATCATTCCCAATAGGAGATACTATTGAAACATATGGTAAAAATATGCAGACACCCTCAACTGAACCATTGACGAAGTCAAAAATAAGACACCAAAAAGTGAGTTTGCCAGAAAATAAATGCCTTTAGCCTGCCTCAGAATGTCAAGAAATTTCACAAATTAAGTCTCAGGTACAGGTGAATGGTGATTTCAAGAGTGTTTATAACAGTGGGTGAAAACATCAAATAAATTCTAAATTGTAGGTGTTGATTGTTAAAGTTAAGCATTATTGACAGAGTAAACAAAAGTAACCGATACCATTAGAGTATGTCGACTGAAGCAATGTCCTACGAGGACACTGCTTTAGAAGTGCAGAACCTGCAGCGCTCACTGTGCTGTGGAAACCACGCCATGTTTATAGAAATGTCAGCCGACCTACACTGGACTATGGTACCCTCCTCCAGAAAGACACAGGTCTTCCAATACCCGATTTCCAGAAATCGATGAAGAACAGAAACTCGTGGAGATGGCTGATTATGAATTTGGAGGTGCCCGATTGATGATGATGATGAAACAAATGTAAAGTAACAATTTCCACCTTTTTATATCTCCTATTAAATAAAATACTCTATCTTGCAAATTGATATAATGCACGTAATAACATTTCCTACCTTATAAACATATCAGGCTTTTCGTATGTATCCTTCATTTCTGCCAGAATTAGATGAAAAAACAGTAATACTTTCAGGATTATTAATTTCATTATTTTCCTCATCCTTTAAAACTGGAGGGTCTACACATTTGTCGTCTTCTTCTACATATCGTTCTGGCGAGTCTGTGCAAAAAAGGAAGGAGAACCTCCTTTTCTTTCTTTTTTTTTTGTGCTTTGATTTCTTTTCGGAATCCGCATCATTCTTAGAAGGTGTTGCTTTGACAGAAATTGCATCCACTGAATCAGATTCATCTACTTTTGCAATACTGTTGGAAAATGTTGCATCCTGATCAGAAGGACTTCGAAGTGTATTTTCTAGCCTGCTCTTGTTCAATTCATATTTTAACTGTGCTGTATCTTTACATATTTCTTCATACTTTTTAAGAATATAATTTTCACGAATTTTGTTTGTATTGACTATTTCTTGCAAGGTACTAACCAATTGTTCTTGATCGGCAAGCTTAATTTTGAATTCTTCAACCTCTTTGTATTTCAAAGCAACAATTCCCTTTAAAATCTTTTCCCTCCCAGCCATTTCCTTTACCTGAGCATGAAGCCTTACCTTACCATCATCAATTGGATTTTCGTCTACAGTGCTTTCATTGCACAGTAACGATATGTCAATTTTACCGGATGCACCGGCCAAAGACGAAGCTTTGTTCACTACCACTGCTTCTTCCACCGTGTCCTCTTTTTCTGGTTCTGCTGCCGCCTCAGTTTCTATTTCCACGTCTTCCGTATTATTAACTTCTTCTTCAACATTGAGATCAACACTTACATTAGTTAAAGTATTTACCATGACTGCTGCCTCGGATTCTTCTATTTCATCAGATACATTAATTACTGCTTCCGTTTCTTTTTCTGATTCTGGTGTCTGCTCTGCTTCTACTTTCACTTCTTGCATATCATTAAGCTCTTCTTCAACAATGACATCAACACTTACATCAGTTAAAGAATTTACAGTGACTGCAGCCTCGGTTGAAATTGTCATGTCTTCCTCACATGCCACAGTAATTGCTGGTTCAGCTTCTTTTTGTGACTCTGGTGTCATCTCTGTCTCTACGTTTACTTCTTCTGTATTATTAACTTCTTCGTCAGCCTTAATATCAACACTTACATCAATTGCCGTATCTACAGTGACTGTAGGCTCAGTAGCAACAGTTACGTTTACCTCAGAGGCCTGTGCCTCATCAGGCACAGCAATTTCTGTTTCTATTTCTTTTTCTGGCTCTGGTATCGCTTCTGTTTCTACGTTTACTTCTTCTGTATTATTAACTTCTTCGTCAGCCTTAATATCAACACTTACATCAATTGCCGTATTTACAGTGTCTGTAGGCTCAGTAGCAACAGTTATGTTTACCTCAGAGGCCTGTGTTTCATCAGGCACAGTAGTTGCTGCTTCTATTTCTTTTTCTGGCTCTGGTGTCGCTTCTGCTTCTACTTTTACTTCTTCCATATGATTAACTTCTTCTTCAACTTTGTCATCAACACTTACATTAATTAATGCATCCACAGTGACTGTAGGCTCAGTAGAAATAGTTACGTTTACCTCAGATGCCGCTGCTTCATCAGGCACAGTAGTTGCTGCTTCTCTTTCTTTTTCTGGCTCTGGTGTCGTCTCTGCTTCTACTTTTACATCTTCCGTATCAATAACTTCTTCTTCAACTTTGTCATCAACACTTACATTAATTAATGCATCCACAGTAACTGTAGGCTCAGTAACAACAGTTACGTTTACCTCAGAGGCCTGTGCTTCATCAGGCACAGCAATTTCTGTTTCTATTTCTTTTTCTGGCTCTGGTGTCGCTTCTGCTTCTACTTTTACATCTTCCGTATCAATAACTTCTTCTTCAACTTTGTCATCAACACTTACATTAATTAATGCATCCACAGTGACTGTAGGCTCAGTAGAAATAGTTACGTTTAGCTCAGAGGCCTGTGTTTCATCAGGCACAGTAATTTCTGCTTCTATTTCTTTTTCTGGCTCTGGTGTCGCCTTTGCTTCTACTTTTACTTCTTCCGTATCAATAACTTCTTTTTCAACTTTGTCATCAACACTTTCATCAGTTAAAGAATTTACAGTGACTGCAGCCTCAGTTAAAGTTTTCACGTTTTCCTCAGATACCGCTGTTTCATCAGGCACAGTAATTGCTGCTTCTATTTCTTTCTCTGGCTCTGGTGTCGCCTCTGCTTCTACTTTTACACCTTCTGTATCAATAACTTCTTCTTCAACTTTGTCATCAACACTTACATTAATTAATGCATCCACAGTGACTGTAGGCTCAGTAGAAATAGTTACGTTTACCCCAGATACCGCTGTTTCATCAGGCACAGTAATTGCTCCTTCTATTTCTTTTTCTGGCTCTGGTGTCGCCTCTGTTTCTACTTTTACTTCTTCCGTATCAATAACTTCTTCTTCAACTTTGTTATCAACACTTATATCAGTTAAAAGATTTACCGTTACTGCTGCTTCAGCTGAAATTGTCACGTTTTCCTCAGATGCCGCTGTTTCATCAGACAAAATAATTGCTGCTTCTGCTTCTTTGTCTTCTTCATGTGTCGCCTCTGTTTCGACCTCTATTTCGTCTGTGGCTTTCACCTCAACTTCTTCCGTGACATCAACACTTACATCAGCTACAGCATTTACAGTGACTGAAGCCTTAGTTGAAATTGTCGTGTTTTCTACAGATGCCCCTGTTTCATCAGACACAGTAATTTCTGATTCTGTCTCTTGTGTCGCCTGTTCTTCTACTTTTACTTTTTCCGTATCATTCACTTCTTCTTCAGCTTTGACATCAATACCTGCATCAGTTAAAGTATTTGCAGTGACCGCAGGCTCAGGTGAAATTATCACGTTTTCTTCAGGTACTTTTGTTTCGTCAGAGGCAGTAATTGCTGCTTCTGTTTCCTTTTCTGGTTCCAGTGTTGCCTTTGCTTCTACTTTTACTTCGTCCGTATCAATAACGTCCTTTTCATCTTTGACATCAGCAGCTGCATCAGTTAAACTATTTTCAATTGCTTCTACCTCAGTTGAAATTGTCACGTTTTCCTTACATTCCTCTGTTTTATCAGACACCTTAATTTCTGATTCTGTACCTTTTTCTGGTTCTAGTGTCACCTCTGTCTCTACGTTTACTCCTTCTGTATCATTAACTTCTTCGTCAGCCTTAACATCAACACTTACATCATTAAAAACATTTACAGTGACTGGAGGCTGAGTAGAAATTGTCACATTTTCCTCACATGCCTCTGTTTCATCAGACACAGTAACTGCTACTTCTGCTTCTTTCTCTTCTTCTTGTGCCGCCCCTTTTTCGACTTCTATTTCTTCGATCGCTTTCTCCTCTTCTTTGGCCTTGACATCAGCACTTTCATCCATAGAAGTATTTACAATAACGGCCGCTTCACTTGGAATTGTTACGTTCTCCTCAGATGCCTCTTTTGCTTCTTTTTCTGACTTTTGTATCGCATCTGCCTCTACTATTACTTTCTCTGTAACATTAAGGTCCTCTTCCGCACTTACAACATTTGCATCAGCAATATTTACAGTGACCGCTGCCTTTCCTGAAGTAGCCACTTTATCGTCAGATGTCTCTGTTTGATCAGGCACTGTTTTTATTGCTTCGGCATCTTTGTCTAGTTCTTGTGCTGCCTTTGTTTCTACCTTTGCTTTTTCTGTAACTTTCTCTTCTTCTTCAGCCCTGACCTCAACACATACATCAGCTGCAGTATTTTTTATGATTGCTGCCTCAGCCTGAACTATCACGATTTTCTCAGATGCCTCTCTTTCATTAGACGTTTCTTTGTCTGGCTCTTGTGACATATCATCTTCTACCTTTTCAACAAGGGGTACTGTTTCAACAGCCGCTTGTTCGTTTGTTTTCGTTTCTATTTCTTTATTAACCGCTTTTTCAGCCCCGAAGTCGGTATTAACATTTGGTATTGGCGCTACGCTACCTGTTTCCTCGACTTTATTTTCCTTTTTCTCTTCATGTTGAATGATTATATCTTTTTTATTAATTATTGCCTTTGGTGTTGTTTCTCCTTCATTGTTACAGTCATTCTCCTCTTTTTTTATCTCGATTCTTGTTTTATCCTCCCCCTTTTCGCCATTGCCACATACTGGTAGGACAGTTTCACTTGCAGCTTCATCATCTTGGTTGGGTTCCTTTCGTGGCTCAGGTTGTTTGTCTGCCGAAGAAATGACCTCGTTTCGCGAAGATTTGGATAAACCACTCCATGGATCGCGAGCTAGTTTTCTTGGTTTTTCAACCCCAAGGGTGCTTTGTTTAGCTGTAAGCTCCTTTTCTATAGCCTTAATTTTACTGAAAACATTACCCACAACGATACCTCCTTCCTCATTTTCCATATCGTCGTTTTCAATAATAGTAACTGTATTATTAAAATCTTTGAGTCCTTTACCGGTATCACTGCCACTATTAATATCAAAAGCTGAAGTTAAATCCAACTTGTCAGAAGAACATTCGTTATACGACACTTTATTTTCCAATGTACAAAAAACTGGTTGCTTGTCATAAACACTGTATTTCCTTTCTTGGTCACATATCTCCTTCACATCTTTCCTTGAAGTTTTCGCATGTAAATCCTCTAAAGAGTTGAAATTAATATGCTCCTCGCTTTTTTGCCTATTCGTCGTACTAGGTAAGGTAATATTCTCTTCAACATCTAGTTTCTCAGTTGAAGATTTTTCAGACAACAATAGAGGATTCGTGTGAACAAGGTCCTCTCCGGTATCACAATACGATCGATTTGCATGTTGGGGATTGGCCTTTTCAATATAATCGAGTAAACGTGAAATATTTCCTTTAAGGTTTCGATTTTCAGCTTGGAGAACGGATAATTCTGAGACTCTACCGGATTTTCTGTTATATTTGTTTGGTGGAGATAATGACAATTTTCCATGCTTCAGTTCCCATTGAAGTAAATCCTCTACATTTCTACATCTTTTAGATTCCATATCATTTGCCTCCACCAGTCGGTTTAGGGAAATTTATATGTGGCTTAAGAGTTGAATTTTCTTATGTCTTCTAATTTTCTTATTTCTTATTCCTACAGGTTTACTGTTGAACATTGGCTTGAATCAATAGTTGGCGTAGTTTAAAAGACTTTTGTAGGAAACATCGAAGTTTTGATATTTTTAACAAAGCTGTCTAAAGTTCTTATACGTTTCTAAACCACACTACAAAAAACCTAAGTTATTCCAACCTTGCAAAAGAATCATTACATATCTGAGGAAATGTAAATGATATCAAAATTCAGTTTTGATAAGAAATGCTTTGGTGAATGAACTTATTGTGCAGTCAGTTGAATTTCGACCTATATTAGTTTTCCACAAATGACTACTGGTGGTTTGTAAATCATATTTCTCTTCTAGTATTTGTGAATGCCACACATTCTTTGTGTTACTTAATCATCTTGTTTATCGTGATATGCGTGCACCCACGAAATGAACTAAAAAACCTTTTATTTGTTGAAAGTTTGACTTCTCACCAGATAAACTAGAAAAGGTCATACACTAACGTTTTCTGTTCTTGGTACATTCGGAGCATTTACTAATAAAATCATGATAGGAATGTATACAATTGATTAAACTGAACCGTCGCAGTAAAAGTAATAGTTTGTCTGATAACCGTTTCATGTTTTATTTCGTCTTCAACCAATGTTTAGATCCAGTCAGTCTTTTGTTAATATGCTTCTCAGTGTATTTCGGGAGGCGCTGTTTTTACTGAAAATTTTTATTACAGTTTTGCAAATATGATATGTTTGATTCCTGACTTAGAATCTGATACCATTTGCATGATTAAAAGATCAAAAAATTGCTTCTAGGCAACAATATCTCACCTCCTTGTTGCCTTATTTTTCAAGCTCAACAACAAACACCTACAATGAATACAGTTTACTTTGATATTCTCCTCTCTCTCTCTCTCTCTCTCTCTCTCTCTCTCTCTCTCTCTCTCTCTCTCTCTCTCTCTTTTTTTAGTTGTCTCTCTCTCCTTTTCTGTTTTCCTTTCTCTCTCGCTTTCTCATTGCCTATTATCCACTCATCATTTTCTTTTTGTTTTTTCATTTGTCTC
>RDPX01000267.1:790469-812003 GCA_003991215.1 Morbakka virulenta
TGTTCATTAGGTTTCTGCAAAGGCACTGGAGTTGCAGGTACAGTGGCACAAGTGTCATGTTTCTGATGATGCTCTCTTATTTTTTCCATAATTTGGTCTATTTCTATTTCTGAAAAAACCTTGGTTGATATGATGTTTCTACGCATATTGGCTAGTTTGTTACTATCCATATTTAACCTAGCATTTGGGTTATGTTGTCTCCATATTTGATAGGTTTGATTTGTGTTTGAATTCCCTGAGGGGAATAGAACAGATGTAAAGTAAGCCTCAATTACGTCTTTTTTTTCTTTCCATGTCCATTTTTGTCGATTTTTTTTTTACTTTCATTTGATGATGAAACTTCAAGAGGGCCATCATTTGGACAAACCTGATCATGCGTTGCCTCTTGATCTATGGAAAGTGTTTCCGATTCAGTAACTATCTTTTCAACCCCAGCCTCGTCGGGTACCGGGGGACGCGCTCTTTGTTTATCCACGCGACGAGCGATGTGGCATGATTTCTTTCTAATTGACCTTTTCATCATAATAAATTATTATTATTATTATCATTATTGTTATTGTTGTTATTATTATTGTTGTTGTTGTTATTATTATTATTAGCATCATCATCTTTATTACTGAGTGGCAGAGCAATACGAGCCCACAAAGGACTCAGTAGTAGAAACCCCATCAAACCCATCCGACTCCCAGCCCAATAAGGGTAAGTTGGGTGCATGCATCATACCCAAGTATGCGTGATAAATTGATGTTAATAAAAATACAACACACGACCTTGCAGGTGGGGCCTTTTAGGTTTCCCAGTTTAGGTGACCTTTTCTGCTTAAAACGGTCTCCGTAGCGAGGCTTCACCCAAGACCTTAGGACTAAGTAACAAGTGACAATTCGGTACTCATCCCTTCAGAACTTAAGATCCACACTCACAACACCTAGATATGATGCTCCCCCACTACTCCCGCCCGTTAAACAGAAATGCGTGATGTTTGAGCCCTTTCGGGACATGCCTAACTGGTTAAGGTCATGTAACTGAATGGCAAATCTGCGGTTTAAGCGGGAATGTTTGATCTAGCCCATTCATAATTACCAGGCAAAACTAGTTCATGTACCCCACCAATCAATTAAGATCAGACGTCATACGTCTTACGACGCTGCGCCACTTGCTGACAATAATAGTCATTACCTGGTGTAATTATCAGGTCAATTTGACTACACAGGGCAGGGGGGTCAATATCCCTTTCCAACAGTACTGGGTAGTACTAAGTTAAGCCGGCCAATTAAGGCAAGCTCAATTTTTCCCACTGTGAAACAAAACGTCACCCTGACTAGCAACTGAGATACAGTACATACATTTGACAGGTAGAGGTGCCTCAAGCGCTTTTACATGATCTCTGGTGCTATTTTGCAAGAACTGGTTATAGGCTTGACAGAAAAAAGTGTGATCACTAGGTTTTAAATGACTGATTAATGGATTCAGTANCCCCCACGACTTCCGCCCGTTAAACAGAAATGCGTGATGTTTGAGCCCTTTCGGGACATGCCTAACTGGTTAAGGTCATGTAACTGAATGGCAAATCTGCGGTTTAAGCGGGAATGTTTGATCTAGCCCATTCATAATTACCAGGCAAAACTAGTTCATGTACCCCACCAATCAATTAAGATCAGACGTCATACGTCTTACGACTCTGCGCCACTTGCTGACAATAATAGTCATTACCTGGTGTAATTATCAGGTCAATTTGACTACACAGAATGACTGATTAATGGATTCAGTAATTATTTGTGCCCATTTTCCCTTTCTTTTTTTTCAAATGACATCCCCCACATGCTTTGCTGGTTATGAACACTGTATTCTGATCTTCGTTACAAATGTAAAGCTACCATAGGTCTATGTCGCTCGTTTCTGTGTCACTTTAAAAATCGACACAAATAAAAAACTTATTGAGTCCTTAAAGCTTTACCAAGCCTATATTGCTGCCAGAAAAGCCTAAGAACTAATTAAGTCCTAAAATACACGTACTTTTGCATTCTCATTGGAACTTAATCCAAAATTCCGCTACTTTATATAGAACAAAAAGCAGGTTTTGAGAAAACAAGAGACATCTTTCAATTCTTTGTTCATCGTACGTATTTTTAATAGTTTAGATTCTTTGGATCATCACAGTCTAGCCGCAGGCTTATACAAAAATTCACATAGCTGCAATTTTATTCAAAGACATCCGGGCTTTGATTATGCAGACGATTACATTGACCTTAAAAAACCTCAGAATAGACAAGACTTCCAAGTATTTCACACTTTGCTTGGGAAAAAAGTAGCACCAAATCAAATAGTACATTTCTTTTCTTTCAGGTATTTGTATACTTCTCCCAACTACGTTAATATATAGATATATATGTATATTGCTCTGCTATATGCATTAAGCACTTTTTGATACGAATACAAAAAATTACACAAATGTATGTGTATCTCCCTGTTTTCCTGATCTACTCTGCAGTCTTTCTAATTTTGATTCCTGATGGCCTTAAGATGCAGTATCACGTTGCAAAGGGACCTGAAGTATTTCTGGTCTAATCTTTTCTTTCATAGGCAAAGTAACAATATACATTGCTTCCCAAGTGTGGATGATGTATTATTATATATTATTATTATTATATATTATATAGTCGTCTTTCAGAGTTTCGGGCACTTACATAATGTAAGCATCAAATTTAATGGATTTTACCTATGGTATACACAACAATTTAAATTTTTGTCAATTAATGTTATGAACCTCCACCTTCGGACTTCGGACGTTCGGACGTTCGGTACAAATTCTGTCTGATATATCGCTTAATGTTGAAGTTCACGTATCCATTAAGCTGGACGGTGTGTAGGTTTGCCCCACTATCCATTTTAAGTAGCAAGTTGAGACTTGCTTTCAGAAATTGAGAGAGAAAGGAAACCAATTAATGAAGACAGTTAAAAAGTACAAATAAGAAGCTTATTAAAAAGGAACTCTGTGCATCGATTCTTGTTCTGGATGAAAAAAAATTTGAAAAGTCTAATAAAACAAAACGGAGGAATAGGATATTTTTTGGTATTGAGTATGGACAATTTCTTAGAGCTAACAGAACTGTGTGACATTCCAACCATCGGAAAATTCTGAATCCAATTTGAAAAAAACCGCAAAATTTATCTCCTGTATATGAATATTACTTTTAGAAATAAGAAATATGGTAAACCTTTATTTCTTTATTGAAAATTAGCTATTTTTCTGTATCACTCAACATTAAAATTGAATTTCTTGTTAAGGTTCGGGATTTTATGTTGCAAATTTGTTGTGAGCATGAAAAGCAACTCAACTCCTATGGTAATTCACTTGCAAAGTTTGACATGTTTAACGCCTTTGCTGTTGTGAGCTTTTGGTTACACTTGTACGCGCTACTAACTTGACATTATACTGGTTTTGTTGCAGCGGTGAGGAATGTCTTGACCGGATGTTCTTTCTGACGCCAAAAATGGCTTTTTCTTTTGTTTACAATGCAACTGCACTAACCACTGAGCTACGACTCTTCTTACATTACGCTTGTCTCAAACTTTTTTTCCCACAAATCATGTGTGCATGTGTTACAACCTTAACTTTGTCGCCCAAGAAAAAGATTGTTGCTTTTTCAGCCCTTATATTCCTGGTTAGGTATAACCGGACTTGAAATGGCTCCAATCTTAAACTTTAGCTAAATGCTGATAACAAACCTTAGCTACTTGTTTCCAAGGCCTTTGGAGTAGCCTCTGGGCTGCTCCAAAGGCTTTACAATGATGGATAATTTTGCCACTAGAGATTCACTGGTGACAAGACTTTTTAAAAATCTTTGATTCCTCCTCTTTTTAATAGAGTGACAAAAATAAAGGTGTTTTTTGTGATCTCTCTCTCTCTCTCTCTCTCTCTCTCTTCTCTCTTTCCTCGTTCTAAACGCACTTACTCATCCACGAAAGAAACCAAATTTGTCCTTTGCTTTGATTAAATGTTTTTTCCTTCATTTTTTACACAAATTTGAATCCCTTTTATGTACTTTAGGTAAACAACCTCTCACCTTTTTTATATATCAGAACTTTTCCACCTGATTGATGAACGTAGTTTCTTGCTTTTATTTATCCTTTGCTTTCATTCATAAACGCCACCTTGAAAAGAAGTTCCTTTTTTAATGATTAATCAATTTTTAGTGAGAAATTATTCATTATTTTTCAGGTTGAAAATTCATATTCTATCCAAGTGTAAATTTCTTGGCATGTTAAACAAATTCAAAGTTTTATTGCTACTGAAAAGGAACCAAGGACCTTTATGTGCCAATATTAACACAGGTAGGCTCTCATCTTCAGATCTGTTATAAAAACACAAACCAATACATGCAAATTTGTTTTTTGCGTGTTTGTAATGACGTTTTTTAATTTCAAAATTTTGTTGTTACTGGTTAACTACTTTAATTTATAAAAAAATACCTAAATCAAAATGTATGGATTTAAATTTTCACTTGCGATGTGGTTTTAATTTAGACAGAATCCTTGATGAAGGAAGGATAATTCTGTGTTTATGATCCTCATTTTACTTGTTTTGATTTTTAATTTTGAGTCTTTGAGTGAGGAACTATTCAGTATTATTATGGGTTCAAAGTCTATATTTTATCCACATTTGAATTTTTTGTTTTGAAAGTTTTGAAAATAATAAACAAGTTTGTTTTTAGTAGTATTGGAAAGCAAATACTAGTTTAAAACATGGAGTGTGGACTTGTCAAAAGCATTTGGTACTGTGGGACATATTATGTTGTTGTCCAAGCTGCCATTTTTTGATATAACAAGAAAAGAGTTAGAATAAATAAGCAATCAACAAGCTTTTGTGAACAAAGATCTTTCCGACCTACAGTTCGTTTATGGTGGGGTTCCCAAAGGACCTATATTTGGCCCTATCCTCTTTCTACTGTACTTTACCGATTCACTGAACTTTTTAGTCAATGATGAGATACTGTTGTTTGCTTATCCTACGGTAATATGTTATGCTGACAAATGGACTGACAAAATCGAAAATATAGTTAAAAAAACATGGTGCGATTGGCAAATTACTTTAGAGAAAGTGATCTGATCAACAAGGTAAAACAGAATACATGCGCCAAGGCACACAAAGATATCTACCAAAATTAAAAAACGAACCGTTAAAAGTACTCTTTAATCTTACCGTAATCTGCTACATAGACTACACGTACACTAGCACTGTGATTGATTCGTCACTCTCAATGAATGAAAATTTCAGCAAAATGTACAAAAAGTATCATTAAGACTACGGTTGTTGGAATCATTGGGACAAAAGTGGAGGATATCTCACCGACAAGGTTGTACAACTCCCTGGTTGTTCCCACAATTACGTTCAACGGTTTGATAACTCTGAACTTTACTAACACTCAGGTACAGTGATTACAGCTCCTAGACAAAAGACCGAAGCATATCACGCTCAAGGGGTCCGTCGGGTCAATCTACGATCTCGTGAGGAAGCATGAATACCTGAGTGTCCGAAAAAGTACTTGAGAAGGGAACTTGTTTCACAATATGTTCGGCTATTTTGAAGTCAAAGATCACTCAAAGGATGCAAGAAATGGCTTAAATTTTATTAAAATGTTTAAAGATAAAGCTTCAGGAAGCAAGGAATAGCTTTCATTTCATGAGAACTAAGCTTAAAAACGAGTTTCCATTAGAGACAAGGAAAGCATGCACATTTAATGAATTTACAAGGGGGAAAACTTGCATAGCTTTTAAATTGTTTTGCTTGTTGCAAGTAGTATGTTTTAGTGTTCTTTCTGTGTTTTTGTTTTCTCATCTAAGGCTGTGGTTTTGCTGACTTTTCTTATTTCCTGCACTGCTTTTATAATGTTTCACACCCGCACAGTTTGATTGCCCTTTTCATATTATTGAAAATTTTACTTTTACTTCTTAAACTTTTACAGTAGATATGTCTACTGATTTTGGTATGGATAGTGTTTACTCGCTCTCTCGCTCTCTCGCTCTCTCTCTCTCTCTCTCTCTCTCTCTCTATATATATATATATATATATATATATATATATCACAGGACATGTATTGATAGGAGTAAATTTTTACTGAAGCAGTTATCCTCTATAAATATTCATAATGAAGATAATAATAAAAATAATAACAAACTTGTTGCCTAAAACCCAATAAACAAGTAATCCAAGACGCTATAGACGAATCACATGCCTGCCAACTCGATACAAAATAATAACATCTATTATAGCAGACAGAACTTACAACCACTTAAACAAACCTATTTAGGATGTAGGGAATAAATATATTAAATACGGCTTGGATAAACTACAGAAAAGCCTTTGACAGTGTTACTCATAGTTGGATTATTAAGAAATGCAAATCTATAAGGTTTCATTAGATCTAATCAAATATATAAAACATAATATGAATGCATACCAAACAACAATAATACTTAATTTCTCCTCCTGGTTCCATAACAATTCCCTTAGAATTAAAAATGGAATATTTCCAGAAGACTCATTGTCTCCTCTCCTACCCTACGTATTTCTTCCACCTCTTAGCAATCAACTAAATAACACAAAACTGGGATATGAAATTAGTAAGGAACGATTGTCACCCGTTCTACATGGATAAGTTGAAACTGTATTTTAAGAATGATAATCAATTAGAAGGACTTTTGAAAACAGTAAAGATATTTAGTGACGACATTAAAATTAAATTTTGATTGGAAAAATGTGCAAAGCATCCTGACAAATACATGAAGAATAAAGCTAGAGGCTTCGACGGGTTTTCAAGAACTCGATCAAGGAGAAATATTTAGGGATGGAGGAAGGTAATGGTATCAAACACACAACGCCGAAAGAAAAGTCAGAAAAGAATGCCGTCGACGAGTTAAGATGATCCCGAAAAGTGAACTGAATTCATCCAATAAAACCAGGATTGATGAAAAAGAAAGAGAATTGAAATACCAAGACTTAGCAAGGGAACTGAAACAACTGTGGAACAAAAATGGGAAACTTAGCCTAGTTATAATTGGAGCGCTAGGAACAACACCAAGAGCTTTGACAAAAAGACTGAAGGAGAGTGGGATAGCTACCAGAATTGTGGAATTACAAAAGACTGTGTTATACACTCTGCCAGAATCCTCCGACGAGTGCTTGAAATTTAAGGTAACTTGTTGTCACCAAAACTCAGGAACATGAATCCACCGATCAATTTTTTTAAAAACAATAACAACAACATTATGTGAAATCAGTGTGTAACAGAGGTATATTAAAAATAATAATAATAGGCCTGTATTCATCCTTTGTTTTTTTTATTGGAGGTGAAATGCAATTCTGTGTATTGACAAGTAGGCAATTCGCCTACTTCCACTTTGTCATGTCTTGAAGTAAGAGGGATGACCCTCTCACGCAAACTTTTTCTCCCAAGTTCGACTGAAACTTGAGGTTTTGTTTTTGCAGAAACGTTTTTGAGTTTCATGAGCAACTTGAGATCAACAGTTCTCTGTACTGATGCTGCGATCAGTCTTTCGAATAATCACTGACAAGGATCTTATTCGCCAAAGCTGAGAATGCTTAAAACTTGAATTTCATTGACTCCCGTGGTACTTCCAAATCTTACTAGTGCTCTCACTGATGCTTCCACCAGAAAAATGATACTCAATTGACAATTTTGATTGGTTTAGAACTCAAACGTTAATGAATTAGTTGGATTAGTGCTCGGAATACAACCAATGTCGTCAAAAGGTTGGATTTCATGAGCAAAAGAAATCCTATATGCTGTAATATGATTGGTGAAATACTTTTCCAGGTCCGTAAAATATCAAATACCACTATAACAACCCCATAAGATATATGAGGGGTACATGAATTGTTAATCTTAATAAATACGTGATGTAAAGAAAAACTAAAACAGTAAAGTCGAAGTTTTGTAATAATATCCATAAAAAAGTTGCATATAAAGATTTTGGTGTTTGGAAATTCGATTAGTGCTCAAGCCTCATTGGCTCTAGCCTAAACGTGCCACTGGTCATAGTATTATTTTCAATGATTAGTAAATAAATGTTCATTCTTGAAAAAAGAAAGAGAACTTACAAATACACACTGCACGGAATGTCTTTTTGTCAGTAGAAAACTCAAGATGTTTAGTTACCGGCTTCTATACTCATCTTTTGTGTTCAGGCGCGAAGAGAGAAGAGGGACGCCTTTTCCTTACCTACAGAGCTTCTAGAGCTTTCAGAAACTGAATGCTTTGTGTTAAAAATACTAAAATTTTCACATCATCAACCTTTGCTTGCCCTTACACTCTGCAACTACGTAAGTGTTTACCAACTAGTTATGAAAGATTCACAGGCCGCTTGAACCGTTGTGTTAAATATTGGGTTGCCTGTCGAATATAGCACAACTTGGAATGTGGACATGTGACTTCGTATACAACAAGGCTCATCAGTATCTTCTCAATAGATAGCATTGGTGATGAAAGACCTGTCCTTAAACTGCAAAGGGTTAACACTGGTTGACAGGGGTGATTAGTTTTCCTTAACGCTCGGCAGTAATCATCACTAACCTTTTCCCGGTATTGGATGAATACCAGTTTCTCTGATAAAGATTAATCGTCTCTTTTATCCAACTCTCTCTTCTCGTCTTTCCTTCTTTTGACATTGACAATTTAGTCTAACAAATTCTTAGTTATTGCTTCATAAAAGTCAGTTAGGCATTGATTTTGTTCCTAAATCGCTTTTACTTGCCACAGACTTTCATAGAATAAATTCAAAAAATATACACGTATTGAATTTTATCTTGTTTGACCTTAGATATCTCACATATTATTAAAGGTGAAGCAAGTTCTGATCTGCTCTGTCAGTAGTGAATATCAGTTACTGTATTTTCACAGGGTGCGTTTCAACTCAAAAGTTGTCAAAAATATAATGGATAAACTCGATAACGCTTTCTTTTAAAGCTAGCTCCAATAGCTAGTAAACATGTTTGAGTAATTGTAAAGGGCCTTAACATGACAATATTTTCATATATTTTGCTGTAGTATGTTGTAATGTGACTAAAGGAATACATAATTTTCTAAGCTTATATTTTTGTGTCCATAACCATTAATTCTTATTTCTTCACCTGTTTCCACAGTTGTTTCCACAACCCACATCAGGTCCTCTCTATATATATGTATAGAGAGAGATAGATAAATAGATGGATATACATATATATATGTATTTATATTTGTATATGTATGTATGTCTCAGGAAAGAAACAACAACAAAATATTACACTGTCAGTTTCACATATTTGAACGATCATCAGCCATTTACATATTATGCTCTTTTTGAAAGAGTATCGAGCACTCTGGTTGTATAGACAACGGAATATATCCATATATAAATATATATATATATATATATATATATATATACATACATTTACCTATATCTGTTTAGCACCTTCAGCATTAGGAAATTCAGCATTTAGTGACAGTTTAATATTTTTCTATTGAGTTTTTTTCCCCAAGGATGTGAAGCCGTACTTTCCCCCTTATTTCTTAGACATTCTCTCACTAGTTCACCTTCCTCTCACAGCCAACCCAAAATCACCTTGAAATATAATCTAATAAGACCAAATTGTTACTACATTTAGGCACAAAGAACTACGGGACCTGGCATAAACATAGTTCCAGTTTGTTATGCCATCTCGTTTCACTCTCATCATTCATGTGACTTTAAACGTGATTAAATTCTGCTGAATGGAACTTGTAAACAACTTTGAAACCAGATAACCCTAAGGAAACGCTAAACATGGTTTGTTTCAGATAAAAACGAAAGGACCTGTTATTGAATCGCTGTTGTGGTTTTATCAAAACCTCAGTCTTTTCAATTAGAAATATATACACAGGAAGGGTTAAGCCGTTACCAGGAATAAAATAGCCTTAATAACTTCATATCGGAATTAAATACTATCTTTAACTACATTGCTTTGGTTGTTTAAAGGTAAGCTTACATTCATACCCAATAATCCAGCTTAAAATCTGTTCTATGCTTGAAACTTTAATCCTACATATTTTAATCTCATCGTTCACATAGTTTTGTTACTTTACATGACAGCTGTTACATGAATCGAATGCTTTTCAAATTATCCTTTCTATGTACTTTCAAAAGTTGACACGGATATTTTTGTCCATATTCATCTTTGATTCAACTGTAGCTTTACACTGCAGTATATCAAAGTGCAATCGTTTTTACAGTCACAGAAGATCTGACTTTTATTGCATCCTAGCACATAACAAAGTTCTCAAAAGGGTTCAACTTTGTTTGATCAGAGATACGCTGATTTTCATTTTAATTCCTCGAAAACTAATTCCGAAATCAAGTTAAAGCTCACATATATTGTATAATAGAAAGCACAAGAAAGAAAGAGAAAAAGCTTTTTTCTTCCAACCTGTAAAACATCCCTCTTTAATACAAAGTAACACAGGAGATACGCATGTTGGACACTTAACCAGAGTGATGAGAGGTAGTTCTATCATCAAATACCGCCTTTTAATTTTAGTACAGTTCGCTATACTTTTACCTTAATTTGGTGGAAATCACAATGAAATTAGAATTGTGGGTCCTGTATGTGATATTTACTTTAACTGAAACTGGAAACTAACCCACCCTACCAACAAATGTCTTTGGGACGAAAGGATATTGTCCAATTGTCTCCGTATCAGTGTAACGAAAAAGCACGAGCAGCCTGGTGAATTATGATACTGTTCAGTAAGGCCAGTTCATTGACCATCACCTGTCAGGTAACAGGGGGAGCAACAATTTCAAAATAGACTCGAAGTCATGGAGGATTAATTTCTAACGACAGGGTATTTGCTTATTTCAACCTAGTTGAAGAGTAACCTCACAGGGCACTACGTGTGGATGTTGGCAGAGTATATGACAATTTCAATGGATAGGTTAAGAATGTGTCTGTTGTTAATATGATATTCGATCGACACTAAGAATGTTTCTTTTATGTTCTTTTCGAAATTTCCAAATTCCACCTACACTTATAACCCTGTCAAGCAGCGTTTGTTATTATAAAAGCTCCTTAATGTGAAAACACTCCAGTGTTAACTAACTACAAATGCGACAGATATATATTGTTTTGGAGAATATCTTTGCCAGCTACCATATATACTGAATAGAACTCCCAATGGCAACTGCATTTTTAGAATGACTGACTTAATTGCAAAGATCAGAAGGGTGACCTAATTTTGCCATGACGTTCAAAGTGAATTGATATAATTACTCTTACGTACTTAAACCAATTCGTAAGTTAAAAGATTTTTACCTAATAAATATGAAAAAGGAAAACAGCGCCAATCTGCATTTTACCAAAGCAAGGCCAGAGCTTTCTCGAGGAATTTGTGCAGAAAGCAACCACTGTCATTCTAACAAACCCCCCCCCGACCCCGGAGACAAAAAAATTATGGAGACAATCCTATTTTTCCTTCTTTTTAGTCCTTATATTACCCCTCAACTAACGTGGCGCCGTAGATGTTTGAATGAATGAATTACCATTTCCTTATATTTATTTAATGTTCAATGTATTAAAAAACAATTCTATCTATTGACTGAATATATCCAAATCATGAAATCATTGTAGAACTACATCAGGTAATTTGTAGGGGCTTACACGTTTTGGAGTAATCTCCTAAACACATTCTTCCCTAAACATCCCCAACTGTTTAACTTCAGTAATGATGAGCTACATGAGAGTACCGTTATAGGGAGCTTTATTTTAAAGAATCAGATGACTAACTCTGTAAGTAATTATGTTTGCAGTCAGTTTAGACAAATAAAACCATTAACTTTAAATCTAATTTAATGTACCAACAACTAAGAACTTGACTGCCAGCTGGTGGCATACCATCCCATTTTCTGCTGTTGTGGCTTACACCAAGTTGAAAAATTTGCAGCCTGGTTTCAGTATAGCAGAAATAATAACTGGCGAAATATTCTTTGCCAAGCCAATGCAGATAAAGTTCATAGCTGAGGAAAAGACATGCCCCGGAAATCCCAGTAAAGGCTATCTATGAAAACACAAAGACTATTGAGGACAGTTTGTGGCTTAACTGGATTTTTTAAAGTTAAGATAGGACTACACTAAGCCACAGCATTTAGTCTGTTTTTGTGAGTAGTTCTGGGATACAATAAGTGAGTGCTTTTGCAAACTACTCGAATAGGATTCGGGCAATCATTGTGAACAATAACAAAGCTGAAAGTGGCTGAAAAGATCAAAGACTTGGGCGTTTTACTGAGTGAAGATTGAGGTATAGAGGAGACAGTCAGAGCGTGGTGCAGTGTAAGGATACAACAGGGGATATTAATGGCAGTAAAGCTGGAAGTTATTATTTATGATACAGTAATTTAAACAATCCTTTTGTGTGGTGCAAATGTATTGACAGTAATGAAGGAGAAGGAGCAGGTACTAGATATAGCAGGAAAAAACGCTAGGGCATATTAAAAAGTTTCACCGTTAAAGAGAATAAAAAGGGAAGACATTCAAAACAAGTTAAGATGTAGAAAACATACTGAAGAAGGTGCAGGAAGAAAGACTCTTTGGGTATGAGCATGTACTGCTAATGCAAGATGATAGGAAAACTGCAGATGCCAAGAAGATGAAAATAAAAATTAATCTACCGAGAGGGTGGTCTCGTAAACATTGTAAGCATTATCTAACTTTTACAATATGGAGAAGAAAGAAATGAAAGAACATGATACCCTGATCAAAACAAGGCTCAGAAGGAAAATACAAAAACCTTGACCTTGCAGTAATGCTGAACAAAAAGGGAAAAGTTAATAATGTATTTCACATATAAAACTCAAAATATATTAAACGGATCGTTTTGTCATCTGCAGATAACTAATATTCAAGGTAACTGGGTATCTGGATAATCCGAGTTTTAAGAAAGAGACTCTTTTTCTAGTTTATGATTGTACCCTCAGAAAGGACAAATGCTTCACATCTGGAATTCATGAAATGAACTTTTGTTAAACTGTCAGAAATATTCAAGTATTTTTGCCGATATTTTAGATCGTCTGCCCTCCAAGCACAACATACCATCCTTCCACCTGCTCAAATAAATCCTCGATGTCTCGATCTTCGTAATCAGGGGTGGGCATATAGACAACCATGATGTTAAGGTCTGTCACTCGTGGAGTCCACTTCCTTGACAGTCCTTGCTGCCTGTTTGTTTAGGAGCAAATTGACTTCTCGTTGGCTTTGATCTCGGCCTGAATAGATCAATCTGCATTCACAACTTCTGGTGTCACCCACATTTTCCATCTGGCCTCTGTAAGTGCCACAGTGATTCTGTATCTTTCCATTTCTCTCTTGATGGACTTGAAACATTCTGGTTGAACCATACTCCGCACATTCCAAGTGCCGACCCTCAAAACTCCATTTTAGGGGTTTTGCAGGATGATGATTCGGGAGCCCCTGTTTTCCTCCCTGTCGCACGCGGTGCCTATTGTAAGGTTGAAACCGTTGGCGTTGTTATCATTTTCTCTGTTTGGATTTGTAGTCATGGTGTCGTGAGAGGTATATAGAGATGGATTCTCGTTGCCTTTTTTAGGATGCAAACCGGATGCTACACTCTGCCCGAAGGGTGACCTGTGACTATGCACTGACCGGGCAGGGTTGTCTATTTTCCTGAGGTCCTCAAGCCCACATAAGGTGTTTATGGAAGAACCATATACCCAATGAAAGACCGGCATACCCTAACATGAAAAGCGTATAGTTCTTTAAAATCTGTGTTTTCTCTTACTGCAGATTGTTTTGATCGAGTTTGTTCTTTGTTTACTTATTCTCGTTCTTTCTTTTGCTTTGTTTTTTCCTCATCCTCTTTTTCTCTTCCATTTCCATATCTTCCACTCTTCCGAGGTAAATATAATTCCTTTGTTAGGTCACTATATATTATTTTAGAAAATTCAAAAATATGTTCCCTTTTAGTTATACTTGCTGCATTGAAATAATATGCTTTGATTATGATGTAATACATCTATTTATACATTATTAATATCAACTTCAATAATTGCACAGTTAGTTTGATACCTCTATAATTTTTGGGGTTCAAAAACGAGGTTTTATTTCTCAAATACTGGCTTGTCATGCAAAGCTAAAGATAAATTCCTGTGCAGTAACCTAAACCGTAAATTATTTAATATGCATTTAAAATTTGCACTGGAAAGTGTGTAATTACATCCAATTGGTTAAAACATGGTTCATTGTACATAAAAGTAAAACCAGTACGAATAAAATTAAATGTGGAGTTGAAATGCAAATTTTAACTGCTCTAAATGTTCACAAATCTTGAGAGGCATGTTTTTCAGCAACTTCTAGCCCACGACACTGCTCTTCTCAAAATCTCCTTTTTTTAAGTGCGTGCGTAGTAATGAACGAAAATCACAGTGACAACATTTTCAAAAGTTTTCTTTTTCATGAAGACAAACGAAGTAGCTTTTGGTATATGCGCCTGTTTCTTAAAACTATTTCATTATTCCTTTTTTCGGTACAGTACATAAAGCCTTTTTGAAACTTAGTTTGAAATATGAGATTTTTTTACAACAAGAATACCTTGTTTGATGTTGGACTAAAATTAATTGTTTGTGGTAGGACGTAGGATAGGGTTTCATCGGTCTTTGCTTTGTATGAGTGATGTCTTCAAGGAATACAGCAAAAATAAGAATTTTTTAAGACACATACATTCTCAAAACAAGGGTTTCAGGTTTCAAAGTTTATGTAAGCTTTCAGGTGGATACGAAAGATGAGTAAACAAATGGTTGCTAGCTCTAACATAGGTAAAATAAGTGGCACTACCATATGGATAGTAAAAGATTCAGATGATATATTAGCAGTAAAGAAAAACCAAGGGGGATAAAAAAGTATGACATTATTCTTAATCAACAAACTTCAACGTCTTAAAGTTTTCTGTTGACTTATTTCAAGCAAAAATGATAAGTACTTTCCTCTTGCTTTGCACGTTTCCTCTGGTTTTAAGAAAAGCTGTTTCCGCCCCTTCTCCTAAACTTTATTGGGATCATTTAAAAAGTACGTAACTGCTGGGGGTGGAAGTGCCCACCTTTTTCGTGACAAGCCGTTAGAAATATTTCAAGGGGTGGGAGTATTATACTGACTCCGTTACATAACTCCGAAACAAAAATAAGTGTAATTTTTCTATATTATAAAGATGAGGAATACCTGATGTTGCATTTGGGTGCAAAAGAAACT
Organism: Morbakka virulenta; assembly: GCA_003991215.1. Classification (NCBI taxonomy): domain Eukaryota; kingdom Metazoa; phylum Cnidaria; class Cubozoa; order Carybdeida; family Carukiidae; genus Morbakka; species Morbakka virulenta. Next base: position 805,759 of record RDPX01000267.1, read on the forward strand.
TGATAACCCAACACAAGTTGCAAAATTCAGAAGGTTGGGTACATCATAGAACGAACTGGTATTGTGTTTCTTAAAAACAAAATATTTTTTTAAATGCTGGAGCGTTGTAGAATTTTGGTGTGATTTTGTCTGTGTGCATGCATACGTAGCTGCTTTCCTATGATGAGTAGTAGACTAAAAATATGATTGCAGAATATACCACAGTGTTTTTTAATATGTATTACTTTCTTTGCTTCTCCATTTCTATTGACTTGTTTTTCTGTATTATGAGTCAGCTAATTTCGCTAGTCCACCTGCTAAGACAACCTAGTTGAATTAAATTTCAAGTAATATGTCATTGCCATTGTTGACTGGTGCAGCTTCTTCTTTTTCTTCTTCTTCTTTTCCGATACAACAAGTCATCATGCCCACCGATGCAGCTGCTAATCCGAAATTAACCCCAAAACAGGGTGAGTTAAAAAAATTAACGTCAAAAATGGGATTCAAGTGTCACTTTCTCGAAAACGAGACTTGGAAAAATTCGTTTTACTTTTATATACGTTAATTGTATGTGATGTTAATTTTATGTACCTTGATTTTATGAGACGTTAAATTTAGTTACCTTAATTTTATGAGACGTTTATTTTGCATACCTTAATTTTCAACGTTACATCATATAGCTATTTACACTATACCAATTGCGTTTCAGGTATTATAACTGCACTTCATCTTCAGCTTCGTACGTTGAATCTAACGTGTCGAGGACTGCTAAATCTTTTTCCTTCCCACCATTCTTTACAACGGTGCTCATAGATTCCACTATCTATTCGACACCTGTGTTGTCTCTTGATCATCTTCCACGTTTTGGGGTAGTTTTCGATGCATCCTTATAATTCTCTTCTTCCTAAGGGTATCCAAAACGTTTTACTTTCCCTTTTAAAGCTTTTATCGATTTCTCACCAGACCACTGCACGTCAACTTTGATGGGAATTTCTAGACTAACCTGATACAACATCGATGATTTTTTATTTCTCTGATGTTACTGTTCCCAAGATGCTTGCTCTCAGTTCGGTGGGATACCAAGCGTATCTGGTCGACTCCCGAGGAATGTGCCCAACCACTTAATCTTTCAATTTTCCAGGAATTTTTACGGAGCTAGAAATAGCAAACGTGTCGTGGCTACATTTTGTTTCTTGTCCAAATCGTACCATCTGCCCTATATATGGTTTTCACATATTTTTATACTCGTGGTAACGTCCCCATCCATTTTAGAATCAAAACTTGTGTTTGCGATGGTTACTACAACTTTGATCGACATTTTTTTGTTGTTTATAACTCGCACATGCAATATAACTAGAAGTAGGATTTAATTTTGCCATTTTGTTAAAAGGCCTACGTTCGCTAAGTCCAGACGCTTGATTAGTATTTAAATCAAACGTCTGTTATTTTGGAATTCTTAAGTTTCATTTTTGAAGCATAGTTACGTTTCCTTGTCAAGTCAAAGTGACAACAAAATGTCAATGTTGAAATATTTTTCTAAACGTTCGACAGGTGGAAAAAAGGAAACATTTCTGCCTTGGAAAACTCTGGAGTTTCATCGAGAGAATATACTAATATTGGCAAGACTGATTAACCACCAATGCAACAAAAAGGAAAATATTACAAAGAAGAAGAAAAAATAAAGATTGCCAAGTATGCTAATTCTTAGGCGGTGGCAAATGTACCACATTTGCCACCATGGTGTACATCGTGTCCTAATAAGTCTAATTAAAAGCAATTTGAAAAAGTATGGGAATCTTAGAGTTCGTTGTGACTGGTGATTGGCTGCACCAGAGAATAAACTTTGTGCGAAGGGCGTCCACAAAATTAAGACGAGTATTTTTGGGCAAAGATACGAGCATCGTTTTTACATGATATTTCTACACATGTAAACAAATATAACATCTCGGATAAGATCATTATAAATGTGAACCAAAGTTCTTCAAAGTATTTGGCTACGTCGAGGGACACAATGGTTAAAAAAAGCACCAAACGTGTGCCAAAACAAGGTGCCGATGACAAAGGTGCATTTACTACTACGTTAGCCAAAACACTGGCTGGAGATGTCTTGCCGTTTTAACCGATGTAAAAAGGGAAAACAAAGCGATCATTACCCATGTTACATTTCCGGAAGCCTTTTCACTAAATTTCATTGAAGCGTACTGGAATAACGAGCAAGAAGTCTTACGTTTAATAACTAAAGTCATTGCCCCGCACATTCGCAGAAAAAAGGAAGAGTTGTGGCTGTCTGAAGATCAGAAATCGTGTCTTAATTTGGATGTTTTCAAGGTCCAGTTTATGAAAACTATTAAATTAGAACTGGAGCGTTCAGACATCATTCTTTGTACATCAGCGTGCAGACATCATTCTTCTTACATTATTCTTCTTACATCAGCGTTCAGACATTATTCTTCCTACATCAGCGTTCAGACATCATTCTTCTTACAGCAGCGTTCAGACATTATTCTTCCTACATCAGCGTTCAGACATCATTCTTCTTACATCATCGTTCAGACATCATTCTTCCTACATCAGCGTTCAGACATCATTCTTCTTACATCAGCGTTCAGACATTATTCTTCGACTTTGTATTTGACCACTTTCTTGTGTTCAAAATGTGTCATTGGTGATCCATTGTATATTATATATTCCATCTTTATATAGGTATTCATCTTATGTCTAGGGGAGAAGAGGGTTCTCGCAAAAGCGTTACATAACAAGGAGAGAGTATCAACTGAAGTGGGGCAGGCCGTTACATAGGGGCCAGGTGGCTAAAATATCTATTTTTTCCATTAGGTACTTTTTTAGCGAGCCTTATCCTATTACCAAAAATAGTCAATAACCAATTCCTTAGTATCTATTAATTGTCACAAGATATACTTCTGTCAGCTGGATTATTTAATATGAATATCAATTTTACGGCTCAGTGTTGACCAATCAAATTAATTTCGACTGACATAGTCTTAGTATTTAACATTTAGAGCATTGAAATACACTCATATTTTTCACCTTTTCTACAATTCGAAATTTTCTTAAGCTATACTATAAATAGAATAAAAAACGTTGACAAATTTCATCATACAGGCTTTGAAATGTTCTTAGGGATCAAAACATTTTGCCCAAATTAGAATAAAAGAGTTTTTCAAATTGGTTTGCAATTCATTGCACTTAAATTTGTTCCACCAATTTTATATTATTTTCACACGTTCCTTCCACACCCTATAGGTTGATCTGACCTGGGAAGTGAACCGTAATCCTGTGGTTAGCTCAACCCCATATGTGTAATTAGGAAGAGGTGTCCTGCAAAGGGGAGGTAAGGAAAGAACGGTGCACTTATGTGAAAGAAGTGTTTCCAAGAATTATTTAATAACGGACGAGCTTTGAAATCTCAAATGGTAGAGCATGTGGCCATGATAGCCACAGGTACTGGTTCGAATCCAGTTCGATGTACTCATATTTTTCACTATACTACTACTCGTTGTGAAATTATTTTCAAATTAAGGATCGCTAAAATAGCTTATTTTATTCATTGTAGATAACAATAATGACATGCTTTCCTCCCCTCATTTCAATATTGTCAGGGGACATGACACAACCTTCTCGCGGTGTTCCCTGTTAAGCTGTCTACTTGAATCTACACTTCAAGCCAAATCAGTGAACTGACTGTGTCAGTAAACAATCTACTATTGATATCCAAACGAATCTCCATTATGAATCTCAGCGTACTACAATTGAATGTCGAGGGCCTGACAGCCTTCAAAAATACTGTGACTCTCACCCATAAACCCGATGTGATACTCCTCCAGGAGGCACACTGTGATACCCGGAGACTACTGAAATCACCAGGCTATGTCCTGGCTGACCACATAGCAAGCAAAGTGCATGGCACCGCATCCTTTGTTAAGCGCACTGTACCATTTCAAAAACTAATGAAGAGTGCACTACAACAAGAGACTGAATTGATTGCCATCCCCGTAGCTGGTAATACTGTTGTGAATTTGTTCAAACCTCCCCCAGCTGAACTCAGTCTACAGATGATGCCAGACCTTGTAAGTCCACTCTTTTTGCTGGTGATTTCAATAGCCACCACACCGAATGGGGATACAGCAGGAATGGCAAGAATGGAACCACTCTTGTTGAATGGACAAGTCGTACTAATCAACTCCTGGTATACGACCCGAAACAACCGAAAACCTTTAGGTCCGGGAGATGGAGAACTAAAACTAACCCTGATCTCTGCTGGTTGAATGGACCACTTCCTGCACCCCTTAGAACTGTCCTGGGACATTTCCCCAGCTCTCAACACCGACCATCAATCATCATCACCCACATACCAATTGATACCCAAACACCTTCGCGCCCAGCTCCAAGATGGAACTTCCGCAAGGCAGATTGGCCCAATTCACAACAAATATCATATACTTCTTTAGTTACACTTCCAATCTCCTGCTTAACATTCTCTTACAAGGGTTTTTAAAGACTATTTACAATAGTTGTTCAACATCCAATCAGAACTGATTAATCAAAGGTCACTAAATATCACAAGTGCAAATAAGAAGACAAGCTCAATAAACACAGGTGAAAAAGTAACAGACAAAAACTACAATACACATGACAAGCACACGAAATGGACACGATTGGACAAATACATAGAACAGAAGTTAAAAGTAGCGCAAAGATTGGACAAATACATAGAACAGTAGTTAAAAGTAGCACAAAGAGTAAAAATACTGGCATCCAGGGGGAATATACCGTTACAATAGTTACGCCTGAAACTAAGTATCCAAAAAACTACCAGCTCACTCTTTCACCTAAACAACAATGATACTGAAGCCAAGCTCAGGATAACCGTTGATGGGAAAGACTTACGTTTTGAAAAACATCCGAAGTACCTTAGCATCACTCTTGACAGAAGCCTCACCTTCAAGCGTCATATAGACAAACTTGTTGGTAAAGTCTCCTCAAGAGTTGCTGCACTGAAAAGACTTGCAGGAACATCGTGGGGATCTGACTTTACGACCCTCAGATCATCAACACTTGCACTAGTATATGCTCCAGCTGAATACTGCCTACCGGTATGGATGAGGAGTGCACACACCCAAAAGTTAGACAGTGTTTTAAACTCTGCCCTAAGACTCATCAGTTTATGTCCCACCTTCACAGTGAAGGAATTTATGCACGTCATGGCTAGCATCCCACCACACCACATCAGACGGGAATCTATAATGCTGGATTTAGCAAACAAGTGTGAGAGCGAAGGCCATCCAATGCATGAACTTGTCAGCGAATTCCCCAACACCAAACGGCTCCGTAGTAGAAATCCTCTCCCTCTACAACTCAAAACGATAAAGCACAAAGCAGATTGGCTAGCCTCAGCTGTCTTGCAAGCTGTAAGATGGTTGGATGAATGGGAGAATACAACCACCCCACTACGAGACTATGTCCCCGCTCCCAAGTGCCCACCCGGCCGGGCACAAGCTCCCAAGAAAGAGCTGGGTAAACTTCAACAGGCTGAGGTCAGGCTATGGTACCTTTGGTAGCTGGCAGCACAAGATCAGACTATCCAGCAGCCCCTCATGCCAACGCGAAGATAGCAACCAAACCGCAAAGCACATAATCAATGACAGTGCCACCTTCAAACCACCTGGTGACGCCAGAACGCTGAGAGAGCAGCCACTGAGTGATGAACTACAGCAATGGCTGCAGATGATGGATAGTAGAGAAGTCATACGAAAGAAGAATATTTTCAACTTACACGATAACAATCATTGCAAGAAGAATTGGCACGTGTTAGGACAATATTTAGGCAAACCTTTGACAAATTCCTTCACATGCACCACAAGAAATATACTATACGTATATGATAAATAAAAATATAGATTATATTGTCTGAATTATTACTTTTCAGGAATTACAAAGTATAACTATTAGCAAAACAAAGAAACAGACTTTCTCACCGCCCTTAGTCCAGATTGTTCTGCCTGCCTGACACCAGAAATTTGAAATGATAAACCTATTTTTGAAAATCCTCGCAGTGCAAATAGTGTTTTTCGACTGTAAGACTTAAAGTGCCAGGTCAAAATATTAAAATTTGAAATTGGATTAAAAAAAACAGGTTTCCACAATAAGTAAAGGTAGATGTACATACAGGTACTATTTTTAGGGAATGGATTAAGTTAACGCTTTGAGGAACTTTTGGTATTATATTTCAAGATGATATGTAATTT
>RDPX01000267.1:812073-834618 GCA_003991215.1 Morbakka virulenta
AGAAATAAAGAAAAGTAAAGAAATAAAGAAAAGTAAAGAAATAGAGAAGAGTACAGAAATAAAGAAAAGTAAAGAAATAAAGAAAAGTAAAGAAATAAAGAAAAGTAAAGAAATAAAGAAAAGTAAAGAAATAAAGAAAAGTAAAGAAATAAAGAAAAGTAAAGAAATAAAGAAAAGTAAAGAAATAAAGAAAAGTAAGGAAATAAAGAACAGTAAAGAAATAAAGAAAAGTAAAGAAAACGTCCTTTCGCTTTTTTTTAACTGATTGGTTGCAATTCTGTCACTAACTATACCTTTATCTTTTACTACTGAAGTAATAGAAGCTAGCAGCTATAGCTAACCTATTTCCAAGAGTTTACACTAAACATTGTGTTAATAATTTTACAACATATCTATTGTTAGATATTTATATCTTGACGTCAATATGGATATTTGAGGTTTCACCAATGGAGGGTAATCTTACGATGAAAAAAATGATTGCTGATATGTTAATTGAGGATTACTATTATCAATATTTGCTTTATTTACATGATTATGATAACAGTTTAATCAAAAGATCTAAATACAGGCAAAAGCTATTGTCAAACATATTAAAGCGTTTTTGATTCAACATATTCACCGCCGTGATATCTCTTAAGTTGCATTGAGAAATTTTCTATTGGAAATCTATTCTTGACTTTATGCAAAAATAGTCCCATGAAAAATTTTTGGAAAGCATTTATTGGGGAAAGTATAACCAGACGAATCATGATTTCAGAAAATCTTTGCAATTCTCTAAATTTGGTGTTTCATTTGAGACGATTAAATATGTTTAAATATTAGATACAGCATTATCAAATTGTTAAAAAAAAATTTATTTGCTTTAATTGGAAAATATTTTTCTCTTTCTATTTCTTTGAATTGCCGTAAAAATTCCTTTGCTTGCGGATATAAATCAACTCCAGCTTCGAATAAAGTGACCATTTGAAAAAAATTGAATTGACACAAAAATTTCGAGATTACCGTACTAGTCTTCCAACAAATGACTTGACATTATTATGTGGAGTAGGAGGGAAAGTGGAAATCCAAATTTTCTTTACAATGTTTCTCAAAGTTTGATAGTACACTGTCTTTTATATAAGCCCTGCCAATTTTAATAGTACTGAATTTTGCATCCTTTTTATTTCCAAAGGATCTTTTAGGATTTGTTATGTAAATTCTATCTGTATTATAACTATGTATTGTCTTTGCTATGACACATATCTTTTAGTTGCAAACACTTCAGAATTGCTTCTGAAACAAAAAATCTGTTAGCACTCGTATGTCTGATAAAATACGCTCTACTTTCCGTTCTGGTATTAAATTTATACCATTGAAATTATGTATTGTTATATTTTTATTTTCAGCCAAAGAAGCTGTTCAACAGCACATAGCTGTATCATAGTCAGAACATGTAAACCCTGATCTAATTTTTTTTACTTTTTTCTCAGCTCTCCAATAAAACTATTAATAATTTCTTGTTGTCACTATCTGGAAGGTTATCAAATCTGTATTTTATGAACTTGCTAAAAGTACTTGGTTTAGTATTCTATTTGATCGGTTTTAGAGGCATGTGTCATAGATCAACCAGATAAGATATCACTTTTTCAGGGTGAAAACCTGCTTCAATTTCTGTAGGAATGCTCAAATTTTCAAGTATAGTCTCATTAATATAAAATTCACTACAAAGATATAAATCGCTCTTAAAGTTAAAAGGTTGGATAACACAAATTCACTACAAACATTTTAATCGCTCTTAGAGTTAAAACGTTGGATGTCACAAATCGTGCTTCAGCTGTTGCTCATAACAATTTTTCTTATATTAAGTTTCAACGTAATGGAACTAATAAATCTAGAGTTTCGTCTTGGCACGATTAGTAATGTTTGTAAAAGAATGCTTGCTGGTGCTAAATCACGCAGTGCAGAGTGATTTTACAACATTATTTCTTTTCAAAGACTTAAACGTCCATATTTTATCCATATTCCAATAATATCATATTATGAATTCTGGTAAGTCGGCTTTTCTTCCACTTTTCGATAGCGTCAGGCTTGCCCTGTTCTCTGAGGTAAAGTCTTATGGTTTGTACAAAACTGTTTACTGCATTTCATTAATGATGGCATTCTTCAAGGTTCTATTCCTGGTCCAATTCTCTTTATTCTTTGCAACAGTTATCTTCCTGTCAATTTACCAAGAAAATCAAACTTACAGATAATTTTGAGCAAAATTTTAACACTACCCTAAAATGGGAAAGGAAATGACTGTTTTCAGTTAATGCTAGAGAAATGGAGCTGATGTTGTTCAGTAGAGAACTGAACCCTTATCTCCCTCTACTGTTCATAGATAATCATTCTGAAGTTAATCCTGAAGATGTTCCCTCTCCCCTTGAGGAATGCTAATCGCTGAGGATGCTCAGTTTGCATTTTTTCAGATCTTTCTTTGGTTTCATTTATTCAGTCTAATGGTAAACCTGTTCCTAATAAGATTGTTTCTTTGTATCGTACTACAAAGTAGCTTATACCTAAGACCATTCTGTATTTATCTGCCATCTGTCCTTGCATGGAGTGCAGTTGCCACATATGGACGGGCGGTGTTCCTTGTCTCTGCACAATATTTTTTTCGACAAATATTGTGCAGCATTTAATCTGGTTTGGTTTTAACAAAGCAGGATTTTGTCAACTTTTATGTCGCTGAATGTGATTTTAGATGTGTGAAAACACGCAACACAATGCAATAACTCAGGATTGGAAATCCGCACAAATTTTTTATTAAAATATAGGAATATGCACAAAAATGTATCAATTTCTGTAGATTTTTTGGAAATTTGTCATTTTTAAGCAAAAGGTACACTTGCGTGTCCTAGTTGGTTCATTGAGATAAAAGATACTTTGTTTTGTGACTGAACTCGATGAGCATGCTTCATTTCTTTTGAAGGCCGGTATTGGTAGGTGTAAAAGTTTTAGGTACCTTACTAACGTTAGCTTCTATGAGAAATGACGTAGGGTGCTTTACTCTGTGGCGTGTATTGACGTCCTTTACGGTTGGTGGTGTGCTACTATATAGCCTGTATTCAGAATACACAAATAGATACAAACAAGGATACAGATTTATTTGTAGATCCTGTTTAAAATTCATTTCCTGTTTCTCTATTTTGATGTTCTAGAATGTAGCATAAAATAATGAAAGAACAAAATGCACAAGTGATGGCATCACAACAGCCATACTAATTATTCATACCCCATAATAGAGTGATGAAGACAATTTATCATTTTAAAATGAGGAAAAATAACTAAATTTTACTGACAGAAGTAATTAGTGACGGGATATTTCCTTTGTAATGTTTCCTATAATGTAACAAATGGTAAATGCCCCTGTGTCCAAATCGCTGGAGTAACTATTGACATGGTGAATGAAAGGAGATAAGAGATTAAATCAATATCCTCGAAGGAATTTTTTTACAGAAAGAATTTTCATCCAAGAATTGAATTGAAATACAAAATTAAGACCGAGTCGACGAAGTATTGCTGTAAATCAGGGACCTCTTAGCCCTTTTGCGAACCCATCAGTTTATCAATCATGGTATATTACATAATTAAATTTGCAGCTTGCGATATTCAGGCATCCTGTCCACTATGTATTTATCCGTTAAGTCAGTTCATCGTTTTAAATATAAAAGTAAAAAAATACACCTTTTTCGTAGTTCTGGTCTGGATATAATGCTTTACGAGCTTCTTTTTTTCCCCTTTCAGCTGCTCCTTTGTTCAGGGGTTGCCACTGAAAATTTTTCTAAATCTTGTTCCTGTCCTATTTCTCCTCCTAATCTCCTTTTGTCCTCTATGAGACTGTCTAGCCATCTCTTCTTTAACCTCCCTCTCTTTTATGTTCCTGATACTTCCATCTCCATCATTCTCCTTCCTGCATACCAACCATGTCTGCTCTAGTCATGGCCATATCATCTCAGCAGAGCCTCTAAATTCACTCCTATTTCTCCTACACCAGTAGTTCTTCTCACCAAGTCATTTCTAGTCATGACACTTCTCGTCACTCCTATTAGCCAACGCAGCATGCTTACTTCGGCAGTGTATATCTTTTTTCGGGACGTAAAGTTATTACGATATTGGTATGAAATATTGTTTCGATAAAAATTTTATTAAAGGCGATTTTGTTTCGGAGATAGGACAGTTTAGAACATGGAAAAAATCAATTTGACTATGGGTCAGAGTTCTCTATGTTTATTTAACTAGTATTCTCAGTTTCAAGGCTCTTGATGCACATGCTTCGAAATGTTGAGTATAAATGCCACAGCTTTTGAAATCCAGTTTATGAATTCTTTTGTAAGAATTTTGCTGGTTACACACGATCCTTTTTTCAGTATATTTACGATGTTACCTTTGGTTCAATCTTCAGACATATTTTTCTGTCGCCAGATTTGTTCAAGTTAAGGATGCAGCATTGTTGCTGTTACATCAGCGTCTGACTTTAAAAGTCTTTGCTGTTCTTGAGGATTTTAATTTGATCCATAATTTTTATTATTTGTTAGGTACTTCTCAATTTTTGTTCAAATCACCCTCTGCTAGCTCAGTGGATGGTGGTTCTTTCGTTTCAGTTCTATTCACCAATTCACTAAAATATTCTGTTCATCCGTTCCCGATTTCGTTGTCCAAAGTTAGCTGTTTTCTATTTTTACCTTTTACTGGTTCAGCTCTGTTGGATTCAAATTTGCCACAAGTTTGTTTTGTTATTTTGTAAAGTGCGCCTGTTTCCCAATTTGTACAGCACTTTTCGCTTCTCTCCCTAAATCTTTTTTATATTTTGGTTTCTCTCTCCTAGCTACATTTGTAACAATTTTATGAGCCTTTCTTCTTTTCAAGTCAGATCATTCTTTTAGACTTCCCGATTTCGATTACCCCTCTTTTTCCTGTCGTGAACTGTCTCAAGTTTTAACCATTCTTTTTTCTTTTTTTCTGCCATCCTGTATCATATGTAAGTCTCGCTGCTACCTTTGAAAATATCTTTCACATTCTTCAAAGTTACATCAAGATCTCCTGTGCTATTCTCTTCTTCTTTATGTTCCTGAAGGGATTGGAGTTTTTTTACTTCAAAGTTGAAATCTTGTTTTAGTTGTTTGTTCAGCTCATAATCACCAAATCTATTGTTCTGAACTTGTTGCTTACCTCCTATTCTCCATTTTAATTTTGTGTGCCATTACAAGCTATAGTCACTTCCAACATTGGTCCCTCTTCTGGCTTTCATGTCTTGCAGGGAACCTCTCCAGGTGCTTTTGATGAGCAGGTGATCGATCTAATTGATATCTCCGCCATTCGGTGACTGCAACATCAGCTTGTGGATTCCACACTAGGAGAGGAGAGTTCCGTTGAAGATCAACTTGTTTAAGGGGCAGAAGTCACTCAGCCTGTCTTCTTTCTCGTTCATGACACCTCAGCAATGCTTACCCTACTTTCGTTTTTATGTCCCCCGTAATTATTGTAATATCATAGCGTAAAAATGTACCTAAGTCACACGGTAACAATTTTTAGAAGTTGTCTCTGTCCTCCTCTTCAGCGACTTTAGTGGTTGAGTGAATAACACCCTAGGATGCGTCAATTAATTTAGTTATCCCTGAGTGTAATTTTTATTATCTTGTTGTTGACTGGTTTCCAATCCTTCGTGATGTTGCTCATCACTACTCCCTGAGTAGTATACTTTTTGTCCTGTGGTAGCTTTAAGTGCTACCCAGAATGTTCAAAATTACCTAAAAATGAAAAAAGAAAGAAAGAACATTACAAAGTTAATTCAAAGAGAGGTAAAGAAAATACGCGAAAAGCAAATTGATAAAATAGTAGATGTTATTTCTGAAACAAAAGATAGTTGTAGAATGTTTGAGGCTCTACGTACACTGCATCAAGATAAGAGCGAGAATTTATTTATATATGACAAAAATAAGAGAAAATAACAAATAGTAGAGAAATTCATGAAACTGTCAAAAACTATTATCATTCAAAGTTCTATGATCCAAATCAACAGAGTATTGTTAAGATAAAAGAAGGTGATATGAATAAACCACTAAATAATCCAATAAGCAGCAAAGAAGTGAGGTTATGTATTCAAAAGATGAAAAACAATAAAGCAGCAGGACATGACAATATCACAGTAGAAATGGTTAAATATGCAGATTTAGATGAAGAAGTGGCATTGGTATTAAACAAAGTAATTGAGGGTAGCGAAAATTTTAACATTAGTAAGTCTCTCCTGAAATAAATTTTAAAACCTGGGAAGGAGAGAGGACCTGTTGAAAATCTTAGGCCGATAAATTTATTACCAACGTTAAGGAAGATTTTATCCAATGTATCACTCCAGAGAATTAAAGGAAAAGTAGATGTTTATTTGTCTAACTCACAAAGTGCATACCGCCAAGGCAGGAGTACTACTGATATTATGTGGGCATATAGATGGATCTGTGCAGCTGCTCAGAAATATGTAGGTACACAGATTCTAGTTACTGGAATAGACATGTCGTCAGCTTTTGACACTATTAATAGATGTGAACTTTTGAAAGAACTAGAGAAAATTTTAGATGACGATGAAATCAGATTGTGCAGAGCACTTCTTAGTGAAACAACGATTGCTATTAAGGATGAAATAAATGATAAGGATGATATTTTTGAAAGTAATATTGGTTCTCCTCAAGGGGATGGTATAAGTGGAACATTTTTCAATGTTTATTTGGAGAAAGAATTAAGGAAAGTTAGGTATTTTGTAAACACTAACACACTAAACTATGATCATTATTACATTAAATATTCATCTCTACCTAGTGTACTTGTTTACGCTGGTGACACTGATTTCATGACTGAAAGTGAATATAAATGCAAATTAGTCACTGATAATGTTGAAAATATACTAGGGCAAGGTAATCTTAAAGTGAACCCAGATAAAACTGAACAAACTATCATAGAAAGAGGGGATAAATTATCAGAAAAGTGTAAAGGAGTCAAGAAGCTTGGTAGTTTGTTAGGTGACTCTGAGGACATGACAAGAAGGAAATCTTTGGCTGCTGCAGCTTTTAATAAAATGAACAAAATTTGGATTAGAAATGGTAAATTACATATCAAGAAGCGTTTAAAATTATATAATGTGCTAGTCAAACCTGTATTAACGTATAACTCGGGTACCTGGGGAATGACAAAGAAGGAGGAGGATTCAATGAATGCATTCCATAGAAAGCAATTAAGAAAAATTTGGAGACATAATTGGAGACACAGAGTGTCGAATGCTGCGTTATATGAAATGAGTGATGCAATACCAATAAGTAACGAAATCAAGAAAGCCAGATGGAAAATACTTGGACATGTTTTACGGTTGAATGAAAATACATCAGCTCAACAAAGTATGAAATTTTATTTTGAACGTTTATTTTAAACGTTTATTTTGAACGTTGACAACAGAAAAATGTTTAGAGGTAGGCCTAAAACTACTCTCCCTGTGGTGATAGAGAAGGATATTAAAATTGCTAATAAATTGAATCCTGAGCTTATGAGTGTTAAAACTTTGAACTGTGTATATGACCTCGAATGTCTGAAAATGTTAGCTCAGGATAGAAATAGGTGGAAGGACATTGTAGGACTTGTCTGTCTGGATAAAGCGAAGAGCCGTGGATTGATCTATTAGCTCAATCTACCTCGCTCTGAGCTGGACACCCCTTATATATATATATATATATATATATATATATATATATATAGAATGTTCAAGTTCTAGCTCCGCACCTCTGAAACAACGTGGGACAGTTTTCTAGCATCAAACAAAGTCTAAACATTCCAAAATCCAATTTTCAACACTGTCCATATCAGTTGTAGTGTTTTTCTATGTTGCTGCTTTTGTAACAAATTGTTTTTCATAGGATTGGTTTATTTGTCCGAAAAGTATTAAAAGTATCAGATATAGTAAGGAATGAAAACTTGAAGTCCTGTCTGTTTGTTGAAAAAAGATCCGGAATAATTCCGCTTGTTTCATGGTGACTTCATAGACTTTAGCTTTCAATTTTCACCTAAAGAAAAAGATTTGATATTTTTAAGTGATTTAAGGAATAGAATTTCACTTCATAACGTATTTATATAAAATCTGTAGGGAAAGATCTACGAGAATATATAGGAGTTACAGCAGTCTAATAGCTTTTGCATCCCATTTGTAGCATAGTGTTTTACAGATGTATGGGTAAAGCTGACTTTATTCCAACCATATTAGGTATTATGCATTTGTTGTCTTGACTAACAGTACCATTTAGTAAAACAGGTTACTGTATAGTTTGCACAGACAATGAAGCGATAAAACTAGTGTAAGACTGTTTACGTCGATCACCTACTTAAGACTAGAGTTGACAAAGTTACACTGAGCTCAGCTTTTCAAAATAGGTGGGTAAAACTTTGTGAACCCACAGAAATATATATATATATATATATATGTGTGTGTGTGTGTGTAGAGGATGTGAAATTGTTAAGGTTTGTTTGTGTGAAAATTACAGAATAGAGGCTATACAAAAAACATGGAAGTAAGTGTTTGCATGCAATTTGACATCAATTGCTGTCTGATAATAAAAAAATAAACTAAAAAATATGTCAAAGAAAAAGATTATTAAAATTCCCTATATGAATAATGTAGTACCAGCATTGTGTAAACAATATGTCTACTAAAATTTATTCCAATACACCATCTAATCTGCATCACACATAGTTTTTGGAAGTCAAATGGGACATTTAGGCATAAAATTTTGTTTAGGCTTTCCCATATTAATAAATAACATGATGCAGTGATTAGAAATATCGTTTACACGTGCAAAATCATCCAACAGTCAAAAGGAGGATTTGTTGAGATGCTTGGTGATCGATTTGGGTTCAGCAAGAAAATCCAGTGATAAAGCCATCATTAATGAAAGCTGAGAAAAATGGTGGAAACTCTAACTGACCTGCAGTCAAGTCCGCTCGGGTTCTCAAATGGAATGCAAACACCGGACTAGAAAAAACAGTAAGTTTACTTTCATATCAGTCGCAAGGATTGCCCTTAAAAGGATGAAATGAATTTTGCTAATCTTAACAAAAAAATGATGTAATTTTACTAATAGCCTGAAATTCATAAAAATGAATTCTTCCGAAATCGAAATTTTCATACGTCACGATATCCAAATCTCACCAACTTAAATTCTACATGCATAGAGTTTTTAAAATTTATCAAGGTTTAGATAAGTTTTTACATTTTTTTCATACAGTCTAACTTGAATAATTTCTTTCACAGTATGGATTTTTGTCAGTCTCTCGTTAATGCTAGCTTTCAGAAAGTACAAGATGAGTTACAGATTTCAAATTCGAGTCTACAACTACTTCAAACACTAGGAAAGTTATTTATTTCTTTACACAAAAAATTCACATAAAGAATATGAACTTAAAAATATATATAATAACATCACAGAAAAAAGAAATACAATGTAATATAGAACTTTGTAAAATATTCAAAATTAGGGACAGAAAATAAAACAAATTACAAAAGAATTGCTTAGAACAAAGCTCTGCCAAATGGTCGAGAGAGAGGCACACCCTAATCCAGGAGATATAAATCCCTGACGAGAGCATTATAGGCATAAAAGACAGTAATTTTGGGACAAAACGTAGGATGACCAATCATAAAGAGTTCTTTTAGTGATGGTAGTAAAGTCTGTTGCTTACATATAATGAGATCAAATGACTGTTAATTATAACATTATTTTGATTTCATTGAAGAACTAGTAAGCTTTGACGTCTCATCCCTCTACACCAACGTACCAGTGATGGAATCTATTAAGGTGTGTGCAGACTTTCTTTTTCGGGACGATATGAAAAAACCACCTGTAAGCAAATCAACATTCACTGAACTTGCCAAAATCGCGTCGTGCAATGTAATAATGTCGATACATGATGGGTTTTACAAACACACATATGGGTTAGCAATGGGCAACCCACCCACGCCACACCTTACCAATGGCTGGATGTCCAAATTCGACCTACAAATCCAAGACAATGTCAAACTGTCTACGAGATACAACAAATGACATCCTGAGGGAGATAAGGCGCAGTGAAACTGACAATAAACTAGCAGAGATCAACAACCTACATCCTAACCTCTCCTTTACCATTGAGAAAGAAAATGAGGACAACCTAATATTCTTTGACATGCAGCTAGTCCACCAAGACAGTCAGGTGCCGTGCACCTGGTACACAAAAGCAACAGATACGGGTATCATCGTAAATTTTCATGCATTAGCTCCAAAGCTATACAAACATTCTTTAGTTTCCGTTTTAGTTCATCTTACATACAGGGCATGCAGCAGTTGGAAACTATTTCACAGGAGCATACTGAAAGCGAAAGCCATCCTCAAACGCAACCAATACCAACCTTCTTTCTACGACTCAATAATTGATCAAACACTTAAGAGCATATTCAATCCCACTGACAAGGTTGCATCGAACTCTTTCCAATCACCATCACAACAACAAGTAAATGTTGAAACAGCAGAACAGTCATCAATCGAGATTCCGAAGCGAGTAGTGTTCATTCAGTGTCGGGGAAAATTCTCGTAGGACTACGCACGTAACGTGCACAGGAGCAAAGCTCCCTGTCATCTTCACCCTAAGAAAAATGAAAACTGTTCTTCCATTGCTGAAACCCCCAGTAGAGAAAGCCCTCAGGTGTAAAGTCATGTATCACATCAAATGTGCAGGGCGTAATGGTTCCTAAGTAGGCCAAACAGGTCGACACCTTATGATTCGACTTAAGGAGCACAACGTACCATCATCACCAGTGAGCAAACACATGCACAAATGCGGCACTTCCTTTAATCTCGATGCCACAACCATTCTTGCTACAACCATTCTTGCCACAACTGCACGAGGAGAAGGTCACCACCTCACCCTGGAGGCACTCTACTTTGAGGAGTTGAAACCGCAAATGAACACAGAGAAGGAATACCGGAACTCTCACCATCAAGTTATTTTAGTGATGATAATAAAGTCTACCCACAAAACAACTTCTGGGATAAGTTTGTGTTGCTTACATATAATGAAATCAAATAACTGTTAATTATAACATTATTTCAATTTCATTTTAGGTTAGAAAATGATAGTAACTATCGAAAAATTTCACCAGAATTATTGGGTCCTTAATTGATTATCTCAACAATCATAAAGACTCTGGAAAAAATATACTATTTTTCTTGACACTGCCACTTTCAATTTCAGCTTATGATATGTTTGGCTGAACAGAAAGTATATTACAGAATTCAATTTTAGTTCGTTTTTATTGTCCATCTTGAAAATAAGTCTTCATTAGCTCCTCTACCGAAACCATGTAGTTGAACCTTTACGTTCTATCATCTTGTACATCTTATGTAGCTTCAGTAAGCCATCTGGCTACCCAGTCAATGGACTTGGTTGTGCCCAATGGCACGTAATATCCCTAAGGGTTCCAAACTCAAACTAGTGTGTACCTCAAGCTTTCATGCAGCCAATTCCGTTTGGAATGGGCGTACCAAACTTTCTCCTGGGTGCACCAAAATCCTCCCAGGGATTAAGAACAAGTCAATATATATATATATATATATATATATATATATATATCAAATATGCCTTCCGTCGTTTGTCGACATTGCGCTAAAATCCATATATTTAAGATATATTTAAGAGTTTGTAAGATCAGTTTTTCGTTATCTTCCTCCATCTTATTCTGTCTCTAGCTTGTTGCTCTAGTTTTGTATCTCCAATTTTTGGCAAGCCTTTCTCTGCTAATTGTGCATTAGTCATTGAGATCCAGGTGGTTTCTGGTCTCCCTCTTGGCTTCTTTGAAGTTTTCAGAGCCTCTGCAAGGGCCTGTTTTGCCGGGGGGGGGTTTTCTGGCAGGCGTAACATGTGTCCTAGCCATCTGAGTCTTCTTTCTCTTATCTTTTCGGTCCATTTCTTTACTTTCGATCTTTCATATAGCTCTTCATTCCCTATTTTATTTGGCCATTTTATATTCAGCATTTTTCTATGAGACTTCTTTGGAAAGCATCAATCTTTTTCTCACAGTTCTTGGTCAGGGTCCACAGATAAAATCAATCGATAAAGAACCGGCAAATCCTGTGGTGCCTCCTTCCCGTGGTGCCTTAAACACGTGATCACTTTTCTTAAGGGTTAATCCACCTCTGCATGTTTTACATGTTCATAAACAGCGTTTTTGATTATCTCTGTGCGAACAACGATAAAAGGGTATGTCTCTTTCATGCCACTGCAAACAAAAGTCAAGTTTGATGCTGGTGAGCATCTCAAAAGAATATTGTCCCACACGCGAGTGAGATCGAATAACACACCCTCTTTTGCCTCGCTTCACCGGTAACTTGCTGTTCTTGTGCGACCAAAGAAATGGATACCCCAGGACTGGAGAGGTTGAGGAATCTCCATTTCTCAGAGAACATCAGTGGTCTCGAAGAACTTATTGAAACAGGACAGAGATTAAATGTTGAAAACAGGATTACAGGAAAACAGAATTTCTCGACTGCCAAAGCTACAGATATTGACCAGAAAATCTGCAAGAGCCTCGATGATGATGAAACGGGTCAGCAGAAAGACCGCAGTAGTCTGCAAGATAAAGCTAAAGAGTTTCTCGAAGATAATCCTTTGGATGGATACAATTCGAAGGTTTTTGTTGGAAATATCAGCTTTAAAGTAAAAGAATGGGAACTAAGAGAGTTTTTCCAATATTTCGGGAAAGTTTTGCGAGTGCAGATTTTGAAGGACAGAAAAACAAGAAGGTCACGTGGGTAAGAGTTATTAAGTCTGTCTACAATGTCAGAAGTTGTTGCTTTTGTTTTCCTCGGTACAAAGCACTCATTTGAGGTTTTGATTATTGCAACAGGCCTGCTAATATATTATATCAAAAGCTGGTCAAGATTTCAGGTTTGATTTTGTTCGTTTATCAGTTTAGGTTTAGGCTGAACTGTGAACACTTGGCAATCATATTGACGTTATTAATAATATGGCTAAACCAGAAATGTTAAATTATTGAATTATCTTTTAAGCTTAGCCTATGCATTTTCCTTCAGTTGGAGTTGTGATGTGACAGGTTCAGCACTCCATTTCACCATCTATTTCCCGTATGTGGGCATGCTCACCTTATTTTATTATTGGTGATTTTAATACTAATTGATGATGATCTTTGGAAAGGACGAGGATTTAAATTTTTTCATCCTTCACTCTACTAATAGGCTGTTGATAAGTAAGTGTTATTAGTTCGAACGCAAATGCCATCATCAGAGAAAAGCATGGCCTGAGGAGCTGGAAAGAGAGCTGCATCTTCAACTGCTGTAAAGGCAAAAGTTATGCTCATGTCAGAAGTAATTACAGAGTCCTGGAGCTTTTGGAACAAAAAATGAAAGTTTTGGAACAAGTCGCTGACAGCATTATCAGACAGCAAGTGGGCATCAATGAAGTGCTGTTTGGTTTCATACATTGTCGAGGCACAACTGATACCATCTTCATCTTACATGAAAAACAAGAGAAGTATGTTAGTGCTAACAAAAGACTTTACATGACATTTGTTAGCTTAGAGAGGGCCTTCTCCCTAGGGATGTGCTATAGAGAGAAATGCTGAAAGTCAGAGTAGAGAAATGGCTTTATTTGACTAGTAAAAAGCATGCACTACAATGTAAATAGTAAAGTACAGGTGGATGACTCATACAGTAATGACTCCAGTTGGGAGTCAATCAGGGTTCAGTTTTCAGCCCCCTGTTCATGATGTTGCTTGAGGCCATGTCCAGAGAGTTCCGTACAGGGTGCCCATGGGAACTATTGTATGCAGATGATTTGGTCCTGATAACAGAGCAGCTGCAAGTGAAGTTGAAACAATGGAAAAATGAACTGGAAGCCAAAGGATTGATAGTAAATCTATCAAAAACAAAGGTGATGGTCAATGGCCCTGACCTACCTTCTTTAAAAGATTCAGGAAAATATCCTTGTGTCATGTGTAGAAATGTTGTAAAATCCAATGCCATACTATATAGTTCATGCTCTCTATGGGTGCACAAAAAGTGTAGTAGTCTGAGAGGAAGGTTGACTGTAAATGTAAACTACAGGTGCAAGAGATGTCTTGGACAAGCACAGTAACTTGAAGGCTACCCATACAATAAGGTGGTAGTTGATGGCAATACATTGAAAGTTGTAGACTCTTTTTGTTGTTTGGGGGATATATTGAGTGCTGAAGGTTGCAGCAAAATAGTTCAACAGTCAGAGTGAAGTGCACTTGTGAGAAGTTGCGAGAACTGCTACCTATACAAACACTGAGGGCTGTTCCCTTAACCACCAGGTGTAGAGTATATAACAGTTGTCTGCTTTTTTTGGTAGTGAATGCTGGGCCCTTATCCAGCCCTCCCTTGCATATATATATACAGTGCAATGATAGGGCTATCATCAGGTGGATGTGCAATGTCAAACCTGGACAAGCCCAGTACATTGGATCAGACCCCTTACTGAGAGAACTTTACCTCCCAAAGCCTGACAAGCTCCTAAGAACAAATCAGTTAAATTGGTTTGGCCATGTTGAAAGCAATTCTTGGATATATAAAAGTACAAAAGTGGAGGTCAGTAACCACAAGAAAGCTGGTCAGCCAAAGAAGACATTGATCCACACAGTGACACAAGATAGAAAGGCATGGAAGATGGACACAGTTGATCCACAAAGCCAGGTCACATGGAGGTGCTGCTTGCAGACTGTCAGAAACCATCAGACCCCTGAACAAGGGAACTGTGACATTTAAAATGGATAGACAAAGAGGGAGAAACTTGAAACCTGGAAAATCAGAGTCAACCCTCTTTGGAACCAAAAAGCAGTTGAATGAAAACAAAAATGTTACATCTCAAATATGATTTCAAGAATATACCATTCAGTACATAATATAAATACCTGGGAACCATTTAGACTAATCATTATCATGTCAAACTTCATTTGTTTAAAAACAAGTATCATCCAAACTAACTTTTCTTGTGTCACTAAAGTACTCTGTTTTGCCAGCATCTCTTTTAGAATTTTGTATAGAAATTTTGCTACCATTGCTATTGCATAATTCTAAAAATAATCTTGAATTTGTTGGATGCAAGAATTTCAGAGATAACCTCCAAGATAAAGACAGAGTTATCCTTGTATGAAAATGTTCTAACACTGAGACTTGACTTGAAAACTGAAAAATTCTTTGAGTTAAGAAGTCATTGAGCATTGACAATTTTTTTTCAAGTTTGTAAAGTTGAGCTGCAGCTTACAAAATCTAGATTTTGTTCAATGGGTCTAAAAATTTACAATGACTTGCAGGTGGCATTTCATCTAGCTGACAGTTTTATGAATTTTAGGAAACTGGCAATCAGTTATTTTAATATGTAAATGTGTAAATACTAATTGTTTTTATTGATCACTTACATTTTCTTCTTATTTATTTTTGTTTACTTTGATTCAGGATGCATACAAATAGCAGCATATGTAACATTGAAATGTTTCTGTCCTGTTTGAATTTTTTTTCTCTTAAAAATGAAATACAGATGTAGATATAAATAAAAATATTATTAAATGAATAAATAAATAAATTAATTAATTTTGTTTAGATGAAAACCTTGTACCATTGAATGTTGTATTGACAATTAAGTGTTCTTTTGAGTGGATTTTAATTAGTAACTACAGTGACAGCAAAATAAACCTTCCCCTCCCTATACTATAGTTTCCAAACTTTATGACATTAAAGTCATAACAGCACCCAGCTGCAACATATTTGCTTCTTCAGTTGTACTCGCTATAGGAAAATCTCTGATACCATATTATGCAGGGTCCTAAATTACTATTCTTGAAACCTGATCATTTTCCAAAGACAAAATCTGAGAGTAATTTGAAAATATGAGCCTTGAAATTCAATTTTGTGTTATTTAAAAATATGATTAACAGGTGGTTGTGACAGTGTCCAAAGGCCATGTTGTGACATTGCTCTTAAAAATTGTAATATATTTAGATGTAGTGATATTAATTTGATGGAACTTTGCATTCTGATAGTTATTTGCTCAAGGACTTTAAAACTTGCCCTTAAAATGTGTAAAATAGATTAAATGTAGGCAAGTTTGAGGTTGAGGGACACACTAGTGGTAAAAGTGAGGTGTTTTGCATACTTGAAAATGGTACATGTATCTTGCATCAGTTATAGCTTTGCTCTCACAAAATAAACCCCTCTTTCTATGGTGTGATTACCATAATTACTGCAGACCATCAGTAAGATTTTAGAGACTAAGAGGTGTTATGATGAAAGGTGGATGTTTTGTGTCCTTAAATAGTCATTGTCTTACTTGTTTTGGTGTAAAAGTGGTTGTTGCTGGAGGAGTTGGTGTTGTATTGAAAGCCAAGAGCTGGTCTAAAGTCTCACTTACTGGAACAGAGGAAGTAGGTGGAATAAATTTGATAAGCCCTGGCTGTCAGTCGATCTAGCAGAGGGAAAACTTGAGAAAAGTCCATGTAATGCCATGGATGTGTTTGACCAAAGTCTGAGTGAGGATAATCTCTGTGACTATAAGTATCCCTGTCAGGCTATGTCTCAGATCACACTATTGCAAAAATGTGTTTGCAACAGGGAGGACATCCAGCTAGTAAAACATGCTTTAAACCTTATTTGAATGATTGGTTGTTAAAAGGATATAGAAACTAATGGTTGAAATTGCAACAAACCTATGATGTATACTCCCAAAGTACACAAGCAATACCAATTGTGTTCACTTAATTTCACAATGTTGAGTGAACAGTTACTTATGATCCAGAGCAAACAAAATAAGAAGACCTTAACACTACATAACTTAACTAGAACAAGCATTGGCCAATTCTGGCTTAAGTTCTTGCAAAGTTAAATGTAAAATCTATATAAATTCAGTTGATCTTTAGTCACAAGCAGGAGTACATGTCCACACCAGTCAGTTTATGTAAACGAAAGTTAAACACAAACCTCAAACATTAAAACTGGCACCTCACCATATATGGTTTCTCACCTTTCTCCACCATAACCTGTTCAAGTACCAGGTGTCATCTATGGTTAACTTTTGTAAAATCATCAACAGAAGGCAAAGACATTATGTAGAAATGTTTATTGACTTACCAATATGCCTTATTATAACATATGATGAATGCTAAATTCATTAAAAACCATTTAACATGTATTTGATCAACTGTATGTCAGTTGTATTATCAACCATGAATCTTAACTTCAGTAACGTATCACAGATGCCATACAAAAGTATAAAAGTAAATAAGGACCCATAAGTCACAATGTAATCATATAAAGTTG
Organism: Morbakka virulenta; assembly: GCA_003991215.1. Lineage (NCBI taxonomy): Eukaryota > Metazoa > Cnidaria > Cubozoa > Carybdeida > Carukiidae > Morbakka > Morbakka virulenta. The sequence continues at coordinate 829,449 of RDPX01000267.1, forward strand.
TCACAATAAACTATCCAATGCATTCACAATATGTTGAATATCACTGCTAGAGGCAGTGTCTTCTCATCTCAATTGCATTAGTGTGTGTTTTGTGTGAACATTTAACAATGTTTTACTGAATGAGACATATGCTAAATTATACCTAGAAGGCCAATCCCTGGAATTTCTTGTGGTACCCATGTGGATGCATGAATAGACAATAAACATCTTTTTCATTATGATTGGCCTCAAAAGCAAGAGCAAATCACCAGAAATTTCCAGCAACACAAGTGTCACATTTGGTTTTGTAGACATTATAACTCTTGTTTGTGTCATCCAATAAGACATTTCATTAAATGGAGTACTGAAAACCTACCCTCTAAGCTGAGCCTGGTCAGTGGTTTGATTACTTTAACATTGCCAGGTCAATTATCCTCTAATAATTTAGGATCATAACTTACCCTTTGGTTTTGGGGGTTTAGCTGTAGCTTTTTTATGTGTCATCTCATGAAAAAATAAGAAGATAGAAGGCAAAGAAAGGATAAGTAAGTACCTGTAGCTATTTTTGAAATATACTTCCTTTTATTTTATAGAAGTAATCAACCTTAACTACAAGAATTCAAGCAGTTTCTCATTGACTTGCAAACCTTTTACATTAAGTGTAAAGCTATGTTGTGAGAGTAAAAAATATGATTCTCAGGTGTGCAAAAACAGCTTTCTGTACACTTGTACAACAGGTATGCTATTTAATACCTGCACCATAGTATTTTACCAAATACTGGGACATACTTTAACCCCAAAAGCAATCAAAGGTTTGCTTTCTGTTTAACTAGTATTTGATTTTGAAATAAAAACAATGCTTTTTCAAGCAAGCACAAATTTTAAATAAGGTTGCTTTTATTTGAGTATAAAAGTAACTATAGGTAATCATATTGCAACAGAACTGAAAAGGTTTTTGTAAATTCATAGTTGTATGTCTTTCATATTCATTGTTTTGTTTGCATTGTTAGAACCTTGATTATCCAGTGATACACTACTGTTTTGCTGCTAAAAGTATATACTCAGTTGTTGCATAAAAAAATTATTATTGCCTTCCATCCTTCCTGGTATGCTGAAAATGATTTTTTACTGTAACAGTGTGTGAAGTGCACAATCAGAATTAACTTGGGAAGATTTTTATCATTGTTAACTTTGATAATAAATGCTGTTAACAATGATTTTTGTTTATTGATACAGAACTGATCTGAAAAGCAGGCATTTTTCTCCATTAAAGGCTGTTGTTTTTACTGCAGTACATTTTAGTGGAAAATAGATGCCTTGTTTTTGGGGGGTGGGTGGTGGGGCAAGTGGTGTGACCCCTTTCCCTAATCTCTAAACAAAAAACCCTTAGTTTATTGATTTCTTGTTTTTCTGTGTGTTTTTAGGAGTGGATTTGTAATTTTTTCAAGCCCATTAACAGCACAGCGTGCTATAAATGCCCAGCCGTTTGAGCTGACACTAAATGGCAGGTTTGTCAATAAAGCATTTGATTTTTTTTATTTAGTCTCACATAGTGCAGTCTGCAGTCCACAAAAGTCCATGGTGGTACATAGTTTATGAAAATGTACACTTTATTCATGTTATGTGGCCACTCTTTTTGTTTTACTATTAAATATGCCATCCACAGCACACTAAACTGATCAATAAACTAGTTTTAAAGTGCTTTATCTTAAATGATAGTATTTTGTTCTGCATGGTCTGGTGGTTAGAATTAGTGGGGAATTTTGACTTTAGGTCGAATGCTTACCACAGGTAAGATTTCCTTGCCCTGTGTTTGCTTGTTTGTTTTTACAATCCCACAATGATTGGAGTTTTTTGAGTGCAACTAAAATTAGTTTTAAACCTCCACTTTAAGGTAACAGTTGAATGTGATTTTTTATCACAAAATAACAAGAGAAGTAAATTTTCTGCTAGGTTGATAAATTACCACAGCAGCATCAGAGTAAGGCTATATTTTATAAGTTAATAGTCTACTTAGTACAGTATTTCAACCTTTAAAGAAGAATTGAAAGGAAATAAAGAAAAATGGCATAGATGGAGCTGACATGGTATACTGCAGTTGCATATAGAACTAAGAGGCTGTTTATTTTTTTTAACTTTGGAATCCTTATTCAAGATATTAAAGCAAATTTTTGGTGAGATCATAACCATTGCTTTAAGTTGTATTCCAAGACCTTTTCTATACCCTATCAAGTGGCATTTGACTACCTTATAATTGTATTAATGACATAAACACAGCTTTTATAGTCATTTTTAAATGTTTATATTCATTAAGCAGTAGTTTGTGAAAGCATCACCCAATAGGCCTATACATTTTAAGTGAACAAGTGCTATTCTTTTTTATTGGTACTACAGGAAGATATTGCAAAGCTCCTTATTTATCATTAACATCCAAGGTCCATTGTCAATAAAATGCTGGAACATTACATAAAGTTACTACAGGTCAATTCCATAATAATGGGTGGAAGATAAAACAAGAGAACCAGCCTGGGAACCTTGATGCAAAATTTATTGTGAAAATGGCAGCATCTTTTTCTACTTTATACTAATCATTAATATGAATAATGAGATTACCTGCACGGTATTTTTCCATACAATATCTCCTTAATGCAAAAAAAATAATCATAACATCTTTTGGTTTGGTTTGGGGGCAATATCATTATACTTAACACTTTATGAATTTGGTTATTTATGTACTTTAAGTTGAATGATTAGCATCTAACAAGTTAAATCATACATATTCAGTTGCACAGTTGTTACTAACCAACATGCAATATACATGATAAGAATTCACAAACAGTATATAATGAATAACTGTTATTTTTAAATAAAGTACTTGAGCACTGAAATTAACAGTTTTTGAAAATACTCCAAATGCTAAAGAATGTATTCCCTGTGCATATACTGAATCATAAAGTGCAGCTCTTTGAATTACATTAAGAACATGTTGAAAGTCTTTGCAGTTGGCCGATTTAGAGGTATTTCATTAATTTCTTTACGACTTACCCAGGGCAAGATTTTTACTGTCATCTTCAAATATATTTTCAGCTATTTCGCTCCTATATTTTTTTAAGGTTTTTTTTGTGGATGCAGGAGAGCTTGGTTTAAAGACCAGACAACCTGGGTTGACGGGACCATGCATAGTAAATGATGTTGCGAACTCTTGTGTTGATTAAAATGTGAAAAGAAGTGAGACACCACAAAGACGGGTTCCCGAGTGATTTTCAGTAGCCACTAAGACAAAAGCGTGACATACACAGATATTAGGAAGGAAAATACCAGTTATACATAGGCTCGCAAAACTTGCATACACTAGTGAATATTAATAACAATATATATATATATATATGAAAACGAAATAGTGAGAGTGTCCGTGAGTTTACAAGTGCATCTTATTAAAGCTCGTTTTGAAACGAATTCAGGCTTGTGAACAAAAAGTTGAAAAATGGTGTTTTTCTTTGACAAAATGTTATGAGAGATGTATTGTTTCATGTAATTGTCTATTTTTAGCCATATACAATGTACAAACAATAAGTATATTTTTCTGTTGCATTATATACACTGTATGATTGTGCGTATATCTCTATTAGCATGAACTACCGGATGTTTTACTTACATTAAAGGGTCATGAGAGTGCATTGGGCTGAGAAGAAAAAAACGCTGAAAGGTAAGGCAAAATTAATTTGCCTGATGTAATTTAGGGGTGTTGTCCACATTATAAGTACTTTAGATAAAAGGAAACTATCATTTTTTATAATTTGTACTATTGTATTACTGTATCAAGTGTGACCCAGTGGAGATCTTTGTCACAATTTCACCTATTTTCTTCCTATATTTGCACAAGTCAACTTTTTCAAGAAAGAATCAGGAGGATTAGATCTCACTGGTCAAATGTATTAAGGTTACACTGAACATTGAGTAAAACCACTGAGTGAAAAATAAAGGAAAATAGAGGTCGTTAGATAGACGAACTGACGTCAATCTAAAAAAGGTGTCAGTGAGAAAACAAGAATGATTTGATAACTTTCAGGCCAAAATCGACTGATAACGAGGGACTGCAGGCATTTAAATAATAAAAATTTGATCCAAGTCTTACCTGTGTCAACATTCGCAAATCTAATTTGAAAATATTGATGATGTTGATCCTGATGATTATAATGATAATGATGATTATTACTATTTTGTAAATTATCCAACTAAAATACAATTGGACGTGACTTGCTACCTAATCATGTAATCAACAGTCTAAGTAACATTTTTCTTGTGATCTAATTGCTTTCCGATAGTACGGCCTTTTTCATTTCATTTTCGAAGGTTGTAACTTGTTTCCTGTTTTTAACTATTTCCCCACGTCCCCTTTCACACCTTTAATTCCTCATCCTAGACGCTCTGTAATGAGTAGTACAATCGTTACTGTATATTTATTTTGTCGTTCTCGTAATTCAAAACAAAGTTGTTAGTATTTACGCATCTTTCCCCCCCCTTCCCCTTATTTTTTCTGTTCTTTTCAATTGGATATTCCATACTAGTTAAGATTATCGTTTTCTCTTTCGCACCTTTGAGTGTTAAATCTGGTCTTTTTGCTGTGCTGTTCGCTCCAATCCGATTTTCCCAATCCCAATACAATCGGTTTTTATCGTTTCCTAGTATTTTTCCACTTATCCGTTTTCACTCGGCCACTAGACCGTTAGTACTGTAAATATATTTTCATGTCTTTTAACGTAATCTGTTCCTGCCAGCTTGTTTCATCCAGAGGGGAAAAGCTACACTGACATTCTCTGCTCGCCACATAACCGACACATATCGTTTACAGTTAGTCATCCATTTTCTTCCTTTCCTTGCTCCTGTGTTTTTTATCTGATCTTGTAGTGAGGACATGGAAGCAGTCTTTTTCGGGTCGGTTGTATACTTCAACCAGCTGTAATCTAACTCTTCTTATTGTGCTGGTATTTCAATTTGGAGTCGTTTTTCTGTAAAACTCCATTCGGCAAGATCTTTTTCCTTTTCGCCAACCTGCCTTAAATTCTGGATGCCTCTCTTTCCCATTGCTCCCTCGTCGAAAGTTCCGTTTGCATTTCCTTTCTCCACGCTGCCCCTACCATTTGTTTGTTGTTTGTTGTTGTTGTTATTTTTTTTATTATTATCATTATTA
>RDPX01000267.1:834714-859118 GCA_003991215.1 Morbakka virulenta
ATCGACTGATAACGAGGGACTGCAGGCATTTAAATAATAAAAATTTGACCCAAGTCTTACCTGTGTCAACATTCGCAAATCTAATTTGAAAATATTGATGATGTTGATCCTGATGATTATAATGATAATGATGATTATTACTATTTTGTAAATTATCCAACTAAAATACAATTGGACGTGACTTGCTACCTAATCATGTAATCAACAGTCTAAGTAACATTTTTCTTGTGATCTAATTGCTTTCCGATAGTACGGCTTTTTTCATTTCATTTTCGAAGGTTGTAACTTGTTTCCTGTTTTTAACTATTTCCCCACGTCCCCTTTCACACCTTTAATTCCTCATCCTAGACGCTCTGTAATGAGTAGTACAATCGTTACTGTATATTTATTTTGTCGTTCTCGTAATTCAAAACAAAGTTGTTAGTATTTACGCATCTTTCCCCCCCCTTCCCTTATTTTTTCTGTTCTTTTCAATTGGATATTCCATACTAGTTAAGATTATCGTTTTCTCTTTCGCACCTTTGAGTGTTAAATCTGGTCTTTTTGCTGTGCTGTTCGCTCCAATCCGATTTTCCCAATCCCAATACAATCGGTTTTTATCGTTTCCTAGTATTTTTCCACTTATCCGTTTTCACTCGGCCACTAGACCGTTAGTACTGTAAATATATTTTCATGTCTTTTAACGTAATCTGTTCCTGCCAGCTTGTTTCATCCAGAGGGGAAAAGCTACACTGACATTCTCTGCTCGCCACATAACCGACACATATCGTTTACAGTTAGTCATCCATTTTCTTCCTTTCCTTGCTCCTGTGTTTTTTATCTGATCTTGTAGTGAGGACATGGAAGCAGTCTTTTTCGGGTCGGTTGTATACTTCAACCAGCTGTAATCTAACTCTTCTTATTGTGCTGGTATTTCAATTTGGAGTCGTTTTTCTGTAAAACTCCATTCGGCAAGATCTTTTTCCTTTTCGCCAACCTGCCTTAAATTCTGGATGCCTCTCTTTCCCATTGCTCCCTCGTCGAAAGTTCCGTTTGCATTTCATTTCTCCACGCTGCCCCTACCATTTGTTTGTTGTTTGTTGTTGTTGTTATTTTTTTTATTATTATCATTATTATTATTATTTTGGTCTCTAAATACAGACGCCAGTGGCTTGACCTGCCTATACGTGGCACTCATAGCCCCATTATTCTTTCCAAAAATCAATTTGGACTCAACTTGTTGCTACCTACCACAAAAATTCTACAGTGCCAAACTCTCACCCGTAACGCGCTAAAGTTGTCAAGAAATTATAATATCCGAACACTGTGGAAAAGCACAAGCAATAGTGCTGATATACAAAACGATATATATAAAAACACAAAAGAAGTTTTGAAAGCTGTGCAGACAGACTTTCCTATCCACAGTGATATTGAAGCATTTACTTTTAAAAAGCTTTGCGTAGGATGCAGCAAATAATACAAAGTAGGAGTACCAGTAAGCCATTCGAAAGTGGCGTTAAAATAAAGAAAAAACTATAAAAAGATGACTTTCCTTTGTTTTACCAAGCAAAATGCCACAACATGAAGTGTTATTGTTTACTACCAACGCTTACCAAACTTTTTGGAAATACTAAGTGGGTGAAAGTGCTCGTACCAATGTTACACTTACGTTAAATTTTTTTGTTCGTGCAGGTTACTTTTTGTTACTTTGATATTTTATTTTGTAGGAAACAATAAAAGAGTAATGTGGTGTGAAAGAAATTATGGGCTTGTAACTGATCAAATAATTGCGAATGACATAAAACCTATATATAAGTAAGGCTTTATACATATTTCTTTTTTCAGGAAAATAACAGAAGTATTTTATGAGAGGAAAATACTTTGGAAAAAGTGACCGAAGCTATTGCAGGAGTTATCCGTTCCTTTATGGCTTATTCCTCTAGATATTTGTGATGCACTGTTAAAAATTTTAGAGTATGCGCATGCGTATCGCGTATGAATACCCTTACGTAAACAGCTCCAATTTTTGTATTTTACCAGTACAGTAGCTAAAGATATTTGCAATGTATGTAGAAATCGCAACGTTGCATTGCTATCTTATCCCCAAACTTAAAACTCCCTTTGCCTGAATTAGAATCCCGCTTTATCAGTAATATTGTTTAGAGAAAATTAATCTTGCTTTCTTTCAAGCCAAACGACAACAAGAAATTGCTGAACATGAAAAACATTTGAAAGATTTACAGGTTTGTTGAAATTCGTTGCTTTTAATTTGTCTCCTAGTGGCTGTTGATTATAAGTGTCAGCAGTAGAAGGCCTCTATTATTTCTCTATTAATACTGAGACTGGCCTGCCGCCCAAAGAGATGGATTAGTTAAAAAAGTAATTTTTTTATGTTTAGATGAATATGAAATACAAGCACTGCTAATATCAATATTCTTCTTTCTTTCTTCTTTCTCATTGGACTTGTCCCGTCAGGGGTCGTCGTGGCGAATGCACCTTCTCCATCCTGCTCGGTCCTGTGCCACATCACTCTTGCTGTCATATCATCCTTGATGTCGTCGGTCCACCTACGCTTCGCTCTTCCGTTTTTCCGTCGTCCTGACTGGTTCATTCCCATACATTTCTTTCCCAAATACTCTTTATCTCTCCTTTCTACATGACCATACCACCTCAACCGTACATCTTGCAACTTCTTGGAAGATTCCCCGACACCAACCCCTCTCCCTATTTTTTTATTTCTGACACTGTCCAGTCAAGTCGCACCATATGCCCGGCGCAGCATTCTCATCTCTGCTACGTCGAACTGGTTTTCTTGACTATTGGTTAGCGGCACTGTTTCCATCCCCTATAACACTGCAGGTCGTGCCATGGTCTTGTATACCTTACCTTTTAAGTTTCTTTGGTATGTGCTTGTTGCATAACACACCCGTTGCCTTCCTTCAGTTGTTTCACCCAGCTTGAAACCACTTCTTGACCTCCTTCTTACTACCTCCGCCCCTCTGGACTGCAGAGCTCAGATATTTGAATTCCTCAACTTCAGCTACGTCTACACCATCGATATTTACTGCCGGTCAATCTACTTTCTTGTTCACACACAAATATTCTGTCTTTAATCTACTGACCCTCAATCCCCTCCTTTCGAGTTCGCCCCCCCCCCAGCACTACGTCGTAAGCAAACATCATGTTATACGGGGAGTCCCTTCTTACCCTGCCAGTCAGCTAGCCCAGGACTATGGCAAATAAGAGTGAACTCAGTGCAGAGCCTTGGTGTAGTCCCACTTTGACTTTGAATGGTTCTGTCGTTCCTACTGCACTGCATACCACAGTCTTAGCATCCACATGCATCCTCTGTATCACCCCAACATACTTCTCGTTCACTTCCTTGCTCCAAAAACAGTAGCACAGCTCCTGCCCTTGTCTATTTTTCACTGCCACTGTTCTCAAATTTCAGTATCTTATTGCTGATATTATTATACTAATATCAGTATCATTATACTAATATTTTTTTGGCCCATCGACTTATTTGTTGATACTGAAATAGTCTATTGATACACGGAAAACTTACAAAATCCGCCCCACATTAGTTGCGTGACTTCCAGACTTCTGAAATTGTAACTCCTCGACTGTTTTCAGCAGACCTGAAAATCTGGTTGAAATGAGCCCGACTACTTATCCACTTTTTTCTAGTAAAATGACGCATTAACGAATTAACAGAAAGGCCATCCTTTTAACGAACATTATGAATTTTTTTGACTTCTCATGTGCCAGCATCTCTCTGGTAATAGTAACCTACAATGTTTGAACCTGCGTTTTATTGAGGTAAATTGGGAATTTGATGATGAGGTAGCAGCAGAGACATACTTAATCAGCGAAGTGGGTTGCAAAAGTGGGGTTTTTTTTCATTTAATTTTTTTCGTGTTGATCAGTACAACTCGGTACAGCTGACGGAAATTTGGAATACCTGTCATTTGGAAACATTTTTGATTCCTCCTTTATTACTGTGCTGCTGTTTCTCCGTTTTCCCGAATAACACCATGCGTTATCAATGATTTGTAGCCCGTTTTGGAGTTAAATTGAATTTTGAGGATATAATATTGCTTTTAGCTATTGTATATCGAAACTGAGTTTTACCTAGTTTTGTCTACAGTTTCTGCTAAATTAGTTATGTAGCAATTTCAAGAAGAATGTACGAAAAAAAGTATTTTAACAATCTAGCCTCCAGACTATATTTTTCATCAGTCTGCTGCACTTCTTCAACCAAATAATGAAGTACAGTCTCCTGAATAGTTAGCAGTTTTTAAATGGCCCTTTCATAAATAAGCTCATAATTAGATCGTCATCTTTCTTAAATGGACATTAATCGAAATTTAATGGTCTGGAATTCGTACCTAGGTGAGTAACTTAGGATATGGTAACTTATGCCATTCATCGACGTACAGTTTCACCACAGAATATGTCATAGGTAGGAGAACAGTTTCTGCATGGGATAATATGACATTATGACCATACAAGTTGTTGGACCATATTTTACAAGTTATTTTGAAAAGTTAAGTGATACTTTGTTCTCGGCACTATTTATATGAAATGGTATCCTACGTCACCGAAAGGGCAAGAAAAAAGTGAAAAATGTCGGATACTGTGGCTGCTAAAAAGTGATAGTTCAGTTCCTCTTAAAGCTAAAGGTGCCGTATTGTAATATCTCAGTAAATTTTTCTTATGCCATGTAAAAATTTCAAAATTTGGATGAAAGCTTTGGTTTCCTTTTTCAGTATGTATATCCATAAAAGTTTGGCTTCGTACGAGTAATACATGGCTGATAGTATTACCAGACAACTGGTCAAGTATGTGACCAGTTGTCTGGTATTCAGTGTTTAAAGATTACTTTATGTGTGGTTCGAAAGAGAAAGAAAGACAGCAAATGTAAAATAATGTAAATCAGGTTATGATAGCAGGAAGCAGTATTAATTCCATACAAACGTCGGATTTTAGGTGGTACAAGACATTACAAGCGGATGTCACATGATAAATAAAGAGCCACCAGAATTAAGCCACGGCTAACCCGTTACCAAGTTGTTTGTGAAATCCATTAATGGGCTTCTTGTTGTAATGCTTATTAGTTTTCTTCTCTTATTTGGGTTCCTTTCATGTGCTTTAGCTTGTATCCTCTGCAGACTTCTTACCTATTTTTTTTGTATCGATCCCTTCTTCTGAGTCTTGCTCGGGTATTGAAACAGTAACAAACTTCATTATTAAGGCAAAGAACAAGCATCAGGCTGCTAGCATCGTTCTCTTTGGTGACTTGACTGGTCAGCGCATCTCGTGGCTGCCTCATTCTAACAGGCTTGACAGACCGGGAGAAGTTACTTACAATTTCACTCTTTCCCATGATCTTTTACACTTTGTTGATTTTCCAACAAGATTTCCTGATTCAGACTCAGGAGAACCTTCTCTTTTAGACCTCTTTTTCACTTCTTTTCCTAAGCATTGTACAGTTTTATCTTTACTTCCTCTTGGATCTGACCATTTTGTTGTCATTGTTAAGGTTAAGGTAACTGTTTCAAATCTTGTTGACAGGCCATATTATCGTAAGACATAAATTTAATCAGGGTGTCTGGGTGGAATTCTTTAGTTCATTGGTAATATTCTATGGGATTCAGTCTATAGCAAATCAGCCACTAATGCTGCAACAGAATTCACAAAATGGTTTCAAGTCAGTAATGAAACACTTGTGTCTTGTCGTAGTTGCAAAGTAAAACCTCATTTTCCTCCATGGTTAAATGCTCGTTGTTCTTCTGCTCTTGATCGTAAAAAGATGATTTCTGATGCTGAATCTCGCTATGCAGAGCAAGCGCCAGGATCTGTTTCTATCGAAAGACTTAGTGATCGAAATTTCTAGAAGATTTACAATAGTGTATTGAATTCTGACAAGTCGGCTATTTCTCCACTCTTTGGTGGTATTCAGTTTTGTCTACTCTTTGGTGGTATTCAGTTTTCTCTGACCTCTAGCCAAGAGGCTGATCTTTTTGCTACATTGTTTTCCACCAGTACCTTCCTAAATGACACTGGTGTTTCTTTGCCATAGTTCCCTTCACCTACTGATTAGGTCATCATAAATCCAAGGTTAGTTACAAAGGTTATTGATAGGCTTTGTCCAGATTTGATCCTATTAGTTGTTTTGTGAGAGTGTGCTTTTGAGCTATCTTCCTGGCTGACCAAAATTTTTAGCCTTTGCCTATCGAAATCTTGTTTTCCGCCATCCTGGAAAGTCTTTAATGTTCTTTCTGTCTACAAGAATGCTGGTGATCCATCTATTCCTCGCAAATATCGACCTGTAAGCCTTCTTTCTGTCATTAGTAAGGTCTTTAGAAGACTTACCAACAGTGCACTGGTAGAATTCTTGCACAACTTGGGTCACTTTGTTGATGCTCGGTACGGTTTTATAGGATTTCGCTTTACTGGTGGTCTTTTGGCTGTAATCACGGAATATATCTATTGGTCTAAGGAAGCTTTTTTTCATCCCATGAAAAGCGTGGCAACATTGTCCACGGAAGACGATGCTCTATGGGACGTATGAAGTCTATTAGGGCCAAAGTCGTCTGGTGCTATTTCAAGTATAAGGAACCAATGGAATAACCTTCGGCTTGTAAGGTGAACATTTTGTGTTTGGTTGTGAGCTGAAATGTTTGCCTTTTTTATTCAGTTGGTCAATGTCTACAATACTATTTTGACAATTTTCAATAAGTCCATGGAGTTTATCGTTTCATTCTGTAGGACGTTGTTCAACAATATTCAACCGCAGCTCGAACGGAATCAAGAATACCACTTTTACCTGTGTAAGTTGATGAAAGTACCTTTTGTTATTAATAAATCACCAAACGTTGGATTGACTTATCAAATTTAATAATGAAAGCGTAATTTTTATTTGTTTTCGTACTTTAATTTGCGGCCTAATTACATTCATATTTTATTAATTTATACAAGAATTATGTAAAAAAGAGAAGATCTTTACTATAATAACTACAGCATGAAAGCCAAAATTATATGCACCCATCGGTATACTATGCTTTACGTGTGTAGTCACATCGGTGAGGCTGGCCTGTCACCTCACGACACCATTGGAGACAGGCCAGAAGTGCTTGCGGTTTTGAAGTGGTCGCCGTGTGGATTATGTTGTATATTTATTGGGGGGAAAGACTATTTATTATGACTGAAAGTGTTACTGTTTATCAAGTCGTCAAGGTTCCCTGCTGAGCGAAATGTTTGAGTTATTCTAACAGTATTAAGTTTTACTTTGCAATTCAAGTGTCCACTCTTTTTAGGACTGCATAATTTTATAACAAAAAAAGAGTTATGTTTAGGTTTTTTCTCTTGTAATACTCCTATTTTTCAAGGAAAGTTATTGAGTTCTACATTAACTTTGCAACATTCCCATTCTGATTGAAACCTGTCAATGAAGCATTACAAAACAAAGTATTTGCAAGTCGTGATAGAAGTCCTTCGCAGCATAACTTCTTTGACAGTGAGTTGGCCTAGATCAGGGAATCTATAAGATAGCGTCACGGAGACCAGACTTGCATTGTATCAGACCCATCCTGATTTGATTTGGTAAATGTGTCAAAAACTTTATACCCTTAAATGGAATTTGTTACGAATTGAAATAGTTACCTCTATTACTGTAGTTGTCTGCTTCTAAAGGAACTGCACTTGCATTAACGTCTCACAGAAAAGGCCTATTTTGTTTACTTCTATCGATATGCGAAAACATTAAGATCTGCCCTGGGCCAGCATCATGTGATACCTATGCCAAAGCCATCTGAAGAATAAACTGACAGATTGCTACTTGATTTATAAAGAAAAGTACTATTTGAAATGTTTTATTAACCACCTCGATAACGGTGTGCAGAATTTTTTACGTCGTTTTCAACAGCTATTCAAGCACTAGACAAACGTGCTGGGATTGGATAACAACCTGGTATTCTTTCTGAGATTTTAATTTTTTTCATAAAGTGACTAACTGAATTGTTAATAAAATGGAGTTGATAATTCTCCTTTTTTCAGGAATAAAAAAAATCTTATGAATGTTTTTGTTTTTCCAGAAACGCACACTGACACCAACATGATGAACTATTGAGATCAAAATTCTGTGGTTTACCATCGAACGTAATTATAGAGAATATCGTTGTAGTGGTGCTCCATGTTATTTTCGCGATGACATAAATTATCAAAGCGCCCTGATTTGAAACTTTAAGGTTTAGAAATTTTATGAATTTAAGTTTTTATAGAAAATACAAAAAAGCTACTTTTTGGTATTGTTCAAATGCCCTGGAAACGCAAACAATTGACAAATTTTGATGAGTAATTGGATGCTTTTATACCTTTGGCTATCACCTCAGAAAGCAAAGAAGCGACAGTCATTGGTGACTGTGGTTTCCTCATTCCTAGAGACCAGCACAATACTAATTATATACTTAAAGCCAATGGAAGTCTCAGCTTATATCGCTTGAAAAATAATGTAAAAGGCATTAGGCAGGAATTGATCTTATTAAGCTGTTGGATAGATTTCGTGAATATAAATTTGCACCTGAGTAAACATATTGGTAAATAGGAAGCGACGGCCCTTCTACTAATATTTTTACGTTAGTACTTGCATGGTATTAGCAGAAGGGTAGGTGCCTTGCTGGCTCACACGCAGGCCTCTGCCCTTTCCCCCCAGTTCATATCACATTGCACAGCAGTGTTTTGTTGCATCCCCATCTTCATTAGAGTCTTTGCACCCTCATACCGTAGATTCTGATATGGTAGCTACTTCAGTAACAGCTGAAACAGGCTGTGAAACTTATTTTGTCACTTATTTGAAAGTATCTCACCCTCTTCTCGTACATGTGAACCCATTACTTTTTTCAACCTTTGATAGGCTTTTGTTGAAATTTTGATACCAAGACTTTGAATTATACTATGCAGTAGCTTTTCTACTAATCAGGCTTGAACTTCTTCGTACAGTCGATTTTCTAGATGCCGAAAGTTAAATTAATAACCTTTGTGCAAAAAATTTTATGTAGAAATCAATGTTATTTCACAATACAGAAAAGAGGGGGGAAAGGACACCTAGCATGGGGGTCGATATAACGACACTGGGATTAAGGGCCTCATCCTGTACTTTCTGGGCCACCCGACTCCAAGGAAAGTGAACAACTATTTTTATACCCTTTAAATGTCAAAGCCTAACTAAATATGCAGCTCCAAACTAGCTAATCACTCATTAACTAGCAGAGAGATATATCTTTTATCAAGAACAAAAATTCTTGCAAAATCAGTATGGGGGACTAAGTATATTGAAGTCAGTCAAATATTTCATGAAAATCATTCTCAGTAGTAAACTGAAATAACTCTCTCTTTAAATTCAAACCGGACAACTTCCAAAGCCACTGAAGTTGATAATATTCTGCTAAAGCACTTCCTACACCTATTTCCCTGCTAGCAGATCATCGTTGTCGTGAAAGAACATTTCCAACTGTAGACAAATTTGCCAAAGTCACAGGCTTATACAAATCAGGAAATAACTCCAGTCATGATAACTGCAGACTGACTCGACGCTCTGTCGAAGTTAGCATACAGGCAAATTGTAGACTCACTTGAACCAAACAATTTGTAATTTTTTGGCACATTTCGTTGTTTTTTCAACTTCTTTATCTGGGATGTACTTATCTTCGAGTATTGCAACATCTATTATGAGGCGCCATTCTTTTCTAAGGCCTTGTAGGATTATATCTGGTTTTGATTTTCGATTACCCTGTCCGTCTAGATATCTAAGTCCCAAAGATTCTTTGGTTTCCTATTTTTATCTAAAGTTTTCTTATATACATGATTCTATGAGTCATCAGAATGTTATATCCACATATGCTACAAAGTGACCAGTGCAAATTGAGACAGACTTTACCATGCTGCTGCCTGTGTCCTTTGTGGGCCAACATATGCAAGAATATGATCAATATTTTCCAGCCATTCGTTGCAAAGGTGGCACTTAATATTATTATCCTTCTGTTACACACTGATTTCAAATAATGTTGTTTTTTTCTTTTTTTAATTGATCAGTAGGTTTATGATCCTGAGTTTTTGTAATAACAAGTTTCCTCAAATCTCCAGCCCTCGTCGGAGGATTTTGACCGAATGTAACAACACAGTCATCTGTAATTCTACAATTCTGGCAGCCACCCCAATCTCCTTCAATTGTCAGTGCTTTTAGTGTTGTTCGTAGCGCTCCAGTTATAACTAGGGTTATCATCACTTTTGTGTTCCACAGTCTTTTCAGTTCACTTGCTTAGTCTTGGTATCTCAATATTTTTTCACTTTCTTTTTCATCAGTCCTGGTATCGTATAGTCTGGCATTTGTTGTTCTTCTTGCCCACTAGAATCATATCGGGTGTTCTTTCTTTAACAACATGGTCTATTTGTATTGAAAAGTCCCATACGTTTCTATACCCTCGTTTTTGCTTACAGCTTGGGTTTATTGTTCATACAATTTTTATTTCGTTTCAAGACCGTATTTGCTGCATACCTCCTATTGTATCTTTTTACCTACCCAATCATGCCCGCGTTTATACTCCTTTTGTGCCATTTTGCCACATTTACTTAAGATGTGATTGATGCTTTCATCTGCTTTACCACATATCCTACATTTACTAAGTTCTTGTGCTGCTATAATGAGGGTTTCGGTAACTCTCTTCAGGGCACCTTCTTTCAGCCACAACCATTGATATTTATCTGCCACATTCTCATTTTGTCTGAGGAACTGGCCATGCAACACTTTCTCTTTCCAGTTGGTTTTCCTTTCTTGTCTGTTCCTTTTCTAAACTTCCTTTCTGTTTCAGCATCTTTATTCTCAGCATTACCTCAAGCTGCAGCTGACAGTCTCTCCTTGCTGTATTCGACATATCTTTTTAGGCCAATGGTGGAAAGATTAACAGTATCTTTAACGCTTATAAGTCCTCTTCCACCTTCTTTCCTAGGTATTTATAATCTATCAACATTATGCCCTAGATGGAGTCCCTTGTAATTGTAGTAGTAGTTATAGTAGTAGTAGTAGTAGTAGTAGTAGTAGTAGTAGTAGTAGTAGTAGTAGTAGTAGTGGTGGTTCTAGTAGTAGTAGTAGTAGTAGTAGTAGTAGTAGTAGTAGTAATATTGGTAGTGATAATAATGATAATATTCATAGTAATAATATTTTATGTGGTATATTATTAAGTATGACTTAATTTTTTGAAGTAATTTGAAACTCATGAGCCATATATAAATTGTGTTTTTCCTTGTAATCTAAAGTGATAAATCAATTACATGTTGTTACTTAACAAGAAGCTTCATCTCAGCTGATCCTGTTTAACGTTGCTGGCTAGTCGTAGACTTTGCACTTTCATTTTCATTTATAAAAATGTATCATTTGGTCATAGAGCCATGCCAGGTCAATACGTATTGACCATTGGTGAGCTTGGGGCTTCCTTAAATCTATGCAAGAAGCTCCTATCCGAAAAGAAAAAAGACATTTCTATTTGTAGATACTTATGAATAAAAACCTCTGTAGTATTCACTCCTATGGATATTGAGGTTTATCAGTGTAAAAGAAAAAAAATGTGGTCTTTAACTAATTCCTATCAAACCTTTCTGATTTTAACTAATTTATTTGCAGCTCAAGCTTAAAGATGAAATTTAAAGGGTTTCCTGTTGATCAATCCTCAAACAGAAAATTGTTATAAAGGAAGTAAAGAAATGTATTTTCTAACACGTGGACTGGAGATAATTTTGGATTAAGCGCAGTTCAAACGCCAGTTAAACAAAAACGAGAGGATGGTGATAGAATTGCCATGTCAAGCAAACGAAGAAGAAAATTCCTGACGCATTTGCGGAATTTCAAATACAATGGCATTGGTTTTGTGAACAGACAATTGAAGTGCTTGAATCTTGTTTTGCGTCCTATGAAATCCTTTCTTGCAATCCTTTCATGTTTCATCCAACCGGATTTAGAGACACTTTTCTTTGCGTTTCTGATATAGCTCTGATCATTAGCTTCACCTTGGCATCACCTGTCATGGTAATGGTAATTTAAGAGATGAAATGGAGGTCTTTTGTACAAATGACTCGAAGACAAAGAACCAGCTAATTCTCAATTCAAGACTGTACCGTTTGGCATTCTTATTTGGCCTGCGTGCGTAAGGCTCTCCGACTTATGTTCACCACGTGTCAGCTGCCACTTTGTGATATCAAAAGGTTAGAGGTTTACAGTGGAAGGTGGAAAGAACTTAGTCAGACCAGCATTTTCTTAGTATTCTTCTGGATCTTTTATTTAGGTAATCATGGGTTTTGTTTCGTAGGACGTTGTTATCTGGATGAGCTCTTGAATCTAAAGTTAATAAGCTCATTCAGTGCGAAAGTTTTGCTTATAGTGCAATGTGTGTTTCGAAGTATTAACTATGCAAGAGGACCAATGCGAATTTATTATTTGGTCTAAAGTGCTGTGTTCATAGTATGTGGAGCTGTTCAATTGCAGGTAACCTTTTTGTGTGTAAAAGGTTAGACAATATGTTTTATGTAGTGCATCAAATAAGGACTTGCCGTGACTATTATCAAATAGAGCTTACTGAATGGCCTGATTACTAAAACGTTCACTGCTTGCACACACCACGATGTCTACAGATTTTACAGATTTTTGCTTTTTACTTTTTGTCACACAAAGCAAGGTTGAAAGCCATTTAATTGGCGAGGGTTACTTTTTCTTGGTTCTTTTTTAACCTTTCTTCCTTCTCTCAGTTCTTTTTCTTAAAACATGTACAAACTCGGTAGTCACGTTTAAGGGAGAAATAAATGTTTGACTATACTTCAAGGAACGTGTCTGAAGCTCGAACCAGGATCCTCCCGTATAGTAGGTAGCCCTGATGATTATCCACCATCCTACTACTGCTTTTCATTTTCAATTGCAATATTCATTTTGCTATAGTTATTACTGGAAAAAGGCAATTAACATTGGGGCAGTTAAAAAATACCCAGGATGCTGTTAAGAGCAAATGAAACATTGCGATTCATATTTGGTTTAGCTTATCTTTTTATGTATGGTCACCCAAAACCATTAATTCAAAAGAACGTCTATTTACTTTGACTCTTGGTTTTGTAGGTGTTAGTTAGGATCCATAATTCTACTCAATCATTTATGGTGCTCTTTTGCTTTTTCATTACCATAATTATTACAACAGTACTAGTGGAATGGAATGAAGTAAAATTTGGTTTTTAAGAATTTTATCCTAAGCGATGTTTATTGATTTATTTTTTTTTGGAATATAGAGAGGATCAAAGCTTAATCGGTCGCCTGAATGATGACTCACTTGCATATATTATATCATTTTTACCACTTAAGGATAGGATCAGAGCAGAAAGAGGTATAACAGAGTTATCTGCATCACTAGTTGGCTATCTTTGTTTGCTATCTTTGTGTAGTATCTTAAATTTATACTTTCATAGGTACTGTCCGCTACCTTTACGTTTTCAGTTTGAATGTCTTAAACGATTATGCTGAGCTATTTATCAATATATTTCTAACAGACAGTTATTTCAGTGAAGCATAAGATTATATTTGTTACATTTTGATTAAGAATTTTGGTAAGTGAACCTTTACATCTTTATTTTATTTTTGTGTTGTTTTCATTAATGTTTTTCACCATGTTTGGAACATTGTTATGTCACTAAAGGGTGCTAAAACCGATAGCTTCTTTTTTTTTCTCCCTCATTCACATCACTGCAGAGTCTGACTGGCCAGTATGTGCTCATAGCATCACAAACAATCCTGTCGATGCTTTCTTTAATGAAGCTGCACACCATAGATAGGATTCCTTGAATGTACTTCACCAATTTCACACCCTACCCTTTTGCGAAATAGTTCTTTAACCTGCGTTCTGGCCACCAATGTGTAATTTTAGCAGAAATGGAAGCCTGCCTTACAGCCTGGTTTCCTTCGCTAGAGACTACAGGACTCCAATTGAACCTACCGTGGCTTACAGTAAGAGTCCAGAGCTGTGTAGAAGCCATATTTTCCCTAGAAAGTGGATCTTTCTAATGCAAACACAATGTATTGTGAATATGGGGTTTAATAGTAACACCAACAGATTGCGTTTTGGTCATTTTTGATTTATACGTGTATCAACTTAAGTGAACTTTTAGATTAGATTAATTTGATGATCATTAAAAAAGAAAATAAATTGCCCATCTTTAATGTTAGTTGACACATACTTTTTTCTTTGCTGGGTTTGTCGTAATGCCTTATTCATTTTTTTCATTTTTCCTTTAGTTAGTAAAAGATGGCTTTCTGCAGCCAGACAGAGTTGGGTGCACATTTATCGGCTACATTTCGTAGGAGTTTTTAAAGCATTTCAAGGAACTGGAGGTGCGTTTCAGATGTACTTTATCAGGCTTTTGTCTAGCTTATTGTTGTTTTATTGACCTAAGAAATTATCTTTTTTATTTGTTTTACTTCTCGGTGTGCATGTTGAACAGTATTTCTCAGTTCGCTGTGTATTTTTGAGCACTGTGAGGTTGGTGACAAAGTTCTTGTCACTGTGTGACGCTCACTGAACTTGTAGCAGTTTGAGAACTCTGGCCCAACACTACATCCAGCCTACTGGATTGATGTACATCTTTAGCACTGCTCTACGTTTTTGCTTTAATAGCTGTTGATGGGGTCTTTATTTGAAGAGGGAACATCAAAAAGCACAAGACTGCTCTACTTACGAGCGGTTAGACAGCAAGGCATGTTTCTGAAGGTTGATATATATCAGAGACTTGTACCACACGATAACCAACAACACACTTAAGGATGCAGTTAACTTAGCCAAACTTCATACTACCATCTCAGGCAGAGTTTAAAACAACCCTCCACTGCAGAAAATCAATTCTTTACTTGAAAAGCGAAGCATAGATAAAAATTCGGATGAAGACTCTTTCGACGTAGCTGTGGCTTTTTATGATGTGGCAGAGATTTGCGAACTGGTATGACTACTAATTCTAAATAATCTATCAGACATAGCACCCATAAATTACCTAGAGCTTTAGAAGGACGTCGGGTTAATATTAATTCGAAACTTGAAAAGTCGAAGAACAGGTATAATGAGAAAGTCTGTTACACAAGTATTTAAATCATTAGGATTCCAAATTGATATTGTTACAGGACTAAACTGTCAACTCCTTTGTTGTTACCCTCAACCTAAAAAACAACGCCTTTCAACCGTACAAGAAACCAAACGATCTCATGCTGTTTGTTGACACATCCGANGAGCGTTTATACAGCAAGGCATGTTTCTGAAGGTTGATATATATATATATATATATATATATATATATATATATATATATGTATATATATATATATATATATATATCAGAGACTTGTACCACACGATAACCAACAACACACTTAAGGATGCAGTTAACTTAGCCAAACTTCATACTACCATCTCAGGCAGAGTTTAAAACAACCCTCCACTGCAGAAAATCACTTCTTTACTTGAAAAGCGAAGCATAGATAAAAATTCGGATGAAGACTCTTTCGACGTAGCTGTGGCTTTTTATGATGTGGCAGAGATTTGCGAACTGGTATGACTACTAATTCTAAATAATCTATCAGACATAGCACCCATAAATTACGTAGAGCTTTAGAAGGACGTCGGGTTAATATTAATTCGAAACTTGAAAAGTCGAAGAACAGGTATAATGAGAAAGTCTGTTACACAACTATTTAAATCATTAGGATTCCAAATTGATATTGTTACAGGACTAAACTGTCAACTCCTTTGTTGTTACCCTCAACCTAAAAAACAACGCCTTTCAACCGTACAAGAAACCAAACGATCTCATGCTGTTTGTTGACACATCCGATTACCAACAGCGAACCCTTAAACAATTACCCTTAACAATAGCCGAGCACCTGTCCAAAAGCTCCACAAACAAGACCGTTTTCAATAATGCTAAGAAGGGCAAAGAAACACTGAAGAAGAGTGAACGCAAGAATTACCAACTGAAGTTTACCGAATCAAAATCCCCTAAAATGAAAAGGAATCGAAGGGGAAATATTATTTGGTCCAACCTGCCTTTCAACAAAAACGTGTCCACACACGTGATAGGAAAATCCTTATTACTAAGCGACCAACATTACCGATTCAGCCGTCTAAAAACACTTTTTAAATGAAACAATTTCAAAAGCAATTAAAGCTGCACCGAAAATACAGGCTCTCCATTATCAAAACCCACAAAACAAAGATGTCATCACCCCAAATAACAGAACCTCCTAAGTGCAGTTGTCGAATGAAAACCGAATGCTCTTTAAACGAAAAATGCCGAAAATCATCCCTGGTCTATTAATCCGAAGTAACATCACCTAATTTCCCGAAAAAGTTTTGTATTGGTCTAACCGAAAAAAGAATTTGAATTAAGATACAATGGCCATAAACAATTCCCAAACAATATAAAGTACAAATATCGCACGTTATTATATACGTATATATACGTTTTGGACCTAAAGGAGAACCACAATGTCATCCCGACACATGTTCGATCATTAAGACAAGTGAAAAGCTTTTCAAACAGTTCAAGCAATTGCCCTCATTGTTTACAAGAAACGTTCCATACTCCCTTCTACCCAAAAAACAACGAACTCCCAAACAAGCACAGTGAATTAACAGCAAAGTATCGCCGCATAAACAAATTTTTACTTGCAAACTTTAAATCTAAAGACTGATAGTAACTTCAGTAAACACACTTGCTTTTTTTTATTAAATGTTATAATATGTCTCTGGGGATTTTGTCATTTTGATCGATATTTGTAATGTTTTTGCAGTGTTTTTCAATTGTATGTAGCTGTTGAGTAAAATAGTATGTCTGGTTAATCAGCATTGTAGAAAAACTAATTAACCAGAGAAATACTATGTAATATATATATATATATATATATATATATATATATATATGGTGAACGACAAAAAAATCAACAAAACGTAGTTTAGAACTGTCAGTTTTTCATGTTTTCACTATCGTCAGCTAAACAATACTGATATATATATATATATATATATATATATATNTATCGCCGCATAAACAAATTTTTACTTGCAAACTTTAAATCTAAAGACTGATAGTAACTTCAGTAAACACACTTGCTTTTTTTTATTAAATGTTATAATATGTCTCTGGGGATTTTGTCATTTTGATCGATATTTGTAATGTTTTTGCAGTGTTTTTCAATTGTATGTAGCTGTTGAGTAAAATAGTATGTCTGGTTAATCAGCATTGTAGAAAAACTAATTAACCAGAGAAATACTATGTAATATATATATATATATATATATATGGTGAACGACAAAAAAATCAACAAAACGTAGTTTAGAACTGTCAGTTTTTCATGTTTTCACTATCGTCAGCTAAACAATACTGATATATATATATATATATATATATATATATATATATATATATATATATATATATATATATATATACTAAGAAAGTAAGGAATTACTACAATACCCATGCATGGATTCTTTAGTATTTTAACTGAGAAACCTTCCAAAGTAAAAGCGGGGAGCCAATCCCCTGAACCGAGGGGCCAGTTGGTTTGGATCGCCATATTTTAAATCATTGAATCGTAAGCTTTCATCATCTTTCGATGGACGATGACCAAACTTAATTTATTTAGTTCATGGTTGTGTGTAGGCTTTTTGATGTCTTCCTCGGGGTTCATGGGAAAAAGTTTTAGTAAGCTATTCATCTTAGAGTGGTATCATATAAGATATTCGTGCTAGTGTAAACAGTATGTGCTGGTGTCCGGACCAAGATTTGAATCGATAACTCTTACAGTGTGAGATCAAAATGTTTTAGACTGGAATCGAGGTTCTGCCCATAGGAATCCAACCTTCCTTCTAGGAGTTGTATCATGAACATGTTAAAACTGGATTCCTGGAGAATAACCTGTACGGTGAGGATGTTATTTCTTCTGAGTACTTTTTGAATTATGTTTATGAGAGGAAGATGGAATTGAAAGACCTATCATGGAGACGGAATTGAACTGGAAAAGAGTGAAAGCAAGGCAAAGAATAAAGATGTTTGACTGGATGAAGGAAAGGCGGAATGTGATGAAGGATGTAGAGCTTGGGAATATCGTAAGAAACAGAAAGAGATGGGAAAAGACAGGACAAAAAGTGAGAGACAATCCATGAATGCCTAAGCATGATATGCTGCTATGGTACATGAAGAAGAAGAAGAAGAAATTTTAGGCTTTCGAACAGAAAATTAAAGGGAAGTATCTCTTTTATAAATACGAATTGCCAGTGGAACAAATGCCTTGAAAAAGCATAACTAGTTGACAAAAGATAATGTGACCATGCCGAGAGAGGTGATGAGAAACGTGGACGAAAGACAAGACGTCAAATTGCTGTACGGGTGGCCATAAAATAATTAATTAGTACCCGGCGTAAAGATAAAGGCCAAACAGATAAAGGTTAAAAAAGAAGAAGGTAACATAATTTTTTAGTTAATGTTAGTATAAAAATATCGGTGACTCCCCAAGGAGTTGTTAAAACCTAATCACATTATTTTCAAACCGGAATGTGCAGGGTTACATCAAAACACCTGATTTAAGAATATCTGCTAAAGCCTATTTACCCCATTATTTGGCTGGGTAATTGTTTTCTGTGGTCAAAGTGCGTTCAAATATTTTTTTTTGGCCATACAAGAGATACTTAAAGGATAAAAGATTATTGCAATTTTAATATTCAACTGTATAATATTACCGTATTTTTCATTGGCTTGTATTTGGAGAAGGTTATTGATGGGGGTTAATTTTTTGGAGTTTTATAGTAGTTTCATTTGAACTTCAATATTTCGACCTCTGCATTGGCCAACTAAGAAGTAAAAATAAACAGAATTGTTAAAGTTAATGCTTTTGAAGAGAAGAGCCAAATTGGAAAGAGAACATGAAGTAATATTATACTAAACGAAACCGCCAGTTTTATTTAAGTAGTTAAAATTGATGGAGTTCGGATGTCATTTGTAGTAGGATAAGATAACAGCAAAGAGAAATGGGGTCTAATTGGTGGAAAACTAAAACTGCTGTTGTAACACCTGTGCCATAACCGTTTTGAAAGGGGAAAAAATATAGCTAGGGAGTATTTAAGATATTTTTAGGATTTTTAGCTGGGGAGGATTTAAGATATTCAATAATGTAAGGTTTCGTTCGGAAGACTATAAATTAGGCTATTTTATAGAGAAATTAAAAAATTCTGTTTTATGGAAAATGGTTAACTAGAGTGTAGTATAATTATTAACTAGTAAACAAAAATTGCTCAAAGGTCTTGTATTTGGATTTAAATAGAAATGCAGACCCCATTATTGGCGAAATTTTGACCCTTAACCTGTATTTTCTACTTCACACCAGAGTGGCCTGTAAAATGTACTATTTTCCCACATCATTTTTTTTGGTGATATTTCAAACTTTGTTCTGCATGTTATCTTGAAGCTACTCTAATCATGTAGTTATTTGTCGTGTATTGACAGTCAACTGACAATTGACAATTGACCGTTCTCTCGTCCACAGCTTTGTTGCACTTATAACGGGAGCCAAACATGTATTGAAATGTAGTTGTTGCCCTTACCTTGTTTTTAGGTAAACGATATAATTGTAGAACTTATCTGATTGAGAACGAGCGACGATAGCTCGGTTGATGGAGGATGGGACCATCAGAGCCAAGCCACTGGTTCGAATCGAGTTCTTTGCACACATATTTTTCTCTTTTCTACAATGTTAAACTTCCTCTTTATTCATCTTGTATTAGTTTTAGACCTTGTTTTCCCTGAAGCAAGATGTTTTAGTATTAATCTTGGAATTGTGACATTTCCCTGTTCCCTGTATTTTGCCCCAGTTTATCCCCGGTAAATATTGGCTGCTTCAATATCTCTAAACATGTCATATTCACGGTGTATTGCCTAATTCGTATGTCAATTTTCTTCCCACAGGCTTGACAGACAGAATCTTTGTTTCAGTTCTTAAAAAGGCAACTTGCTTGAAATCCTTAGATCTTTCTGGGTCCCCCTATATTCTCACAACAATTGGTTTACAGTCGATAGGTAGGTAATGATACCATACTAAAGTACAATGTAACATTTCACAACTTATATATTGTTAAATTTCTCTTCAGTGTCGGTTACGTTAACCTAACGGAAATAAAACGGTATATTTCTTGGTTTTTGCCCAACTGGGTACTTGGTCATTTACCTAATTACCCGGATAAGCGCTACTTTGTAATGATAGGTTTAAGAAAATAATAAAATGGTAGGCATAGAAATAAGCACTAAAGCATTTTTTATCAACACCAAGAAATACAGGTTTCATTTTACAACACTTGAAATCATAGGTCACTGCATTTTTTCCAGATAATTCGACACTTATATGATTAACCAAGATACTTGCTACCATTCTAAACCTTTTTAAATAGGGTTGTTTGTTAGCTCATGAACTTTTTTTGTTATGCTACTGTCACACTTTGTCGCCATGACAGTGACCGTAACATATACCTTGATAAACCATTACCTCATCAACTTTTTTACATGGCTTTCCTTGTCACTCTTTATTTTGTCATATTTTTATTATTTGTAAGCTGTTCGTCAAGGGGACTATGAGGCCCCTTGTTTACTGTTTACTGTAAACCTCTCTGTAATTTATTCTTGTGTTTATTAATAGCCAGAGTTGCCGCTTGGTCAGGATTTTCTGGTATTCGAAACTGAAAAAAACTGATAAGTTTGGCCATAAATAGGAATAAAGCCTGGATTGTTGACAGATAGCCAGTTTAAGTTTTGGCATGGCTTAGCCGCAGGCATGGCATTGAAAGGCCCTAAAGCCTTTGCAGAGGATCTTTCAATAAAAGGAAGTAGTTAATATTACAATTGATATGTCATAAATATATTTCCTTGATTATTATTACAAAGAAAACAGGAATATCCGAAAGAAGATAAAAGGTAGTGCCAAAGGAATTGGAGATAGGAGGCAGCAGTATAGATGTTGGCAAGGCGTGTTAGAAAGAGGACTGACCTTTGTTTACCCAACCTTCGGCATCATAGCAGAATATTATGGTGCTTTTCGCCAGGCTTGGCGTAGAAAGCTTGGTCTCTTTTGTCATTGTAGCCAGGTATTACAATGCATTCTACCCTGAGATATTCGTCGTTAGAGGGGTGCTTATTCACGCACCTGCTGAATGCCTCCTGTATTTCTCTTTTTATTAGATTGTGTGCTCTGATTAATTTATTTAATTGTTGATGCACCTCTTGATTTATTAAATTTACCTGTAAATTTGAGATTGCAACTCGAAATGTTAGTTTAGCTAACATTTTTGACTGACTACTATTTTGCAGCTTCGGAGCCAGTCAGTAGTACCTTAAGTGAAAAGGTTGGTGTCTTAGTTCCCCGTTTGCTCTTTCTTTTGAAGTTTTCCAAGAAATATTTATTTTTCTGGACTATATCTGTACGTTATTCATCCAAAATAAGGCTTAACTGTATTTAATTAAATTTTTAACGGTACAAATTTAAGCTTTAAAGCTGGAATTAGAGCTTTAGTAAATTGTTAGACGGGTGTCTTGGTGAGTGTATGTTGATTCCACAAACAAAAGAGAACAGCTCCATTTCATTTATAAAAAAATTCTATGTCATGCTTGTTGAATGACTGAAGTATAAGGCGTTCCCCAGGTTGACCATCACAGAAATAATCTTATTCGCTTTTATTGTGAAACCTGTCTAGGCATTTTGTTGAAACGGGGTTTTTTGTGGCAAAATATATTAAATGGATACGTCGTTTCATAGAGTACTGAATCGTGATTAACTATTGGAGTGGGAGGGCAATAGGCATGCTCCAAGAGACGAATGAGTTTTGACCCGGAGAACTTTGTTGTAGACCTCACGAGAAGCCCTTAAGCGGAAAAACCTCCGTAAGCGATGTTTCTGCCTTAATGTGCAGGTTTCGCTGAAATGCTCTCGAGCACTCTTGGCTCGAGCCTCATATACAGCTTCATGAAAATAAGCCTTCAGAATTCGGCCATCAGAAAACGAGTGAAGCAGGAAGGCTACTGGTCTTCCGCTGAAAATTCTATTAAACACTATTAAAGAAATTACTTTTACTTTTTCACCATACGTGAAAGCAATCCAATTGAAATGCAGAGAAGTGTCACGAAGTATAAACACTAAACTTGTCTGAGGAAAAAACCGCCAAATATCTTTTTCCGAAACAAGATAGCAAAAGGAAACATAATTCTACGGAGAAAATTTTTCAGAAACAGGAAATTGCTTCTCTCCTTGTTTTATAAAAGCACACCGACGTTTTACTAATATTTCATCTATCATAGGCTTCATGTCTACTCTCATGTCTTTAAGAAGAAGATTGAACTTTCGATTTTCGTTTTTGGTACACATGTGATGTCCAACACCACGCAATTTTCCCTTTGTTCTTGTCATTTTCCAAAAAGAGACAAGTAATAGTTTCACCTTTTTAATAATAATACTCTTTAATAATATTTCATTTTTCGTCGTTTTCATTCATCTGAGAACGTTTTTCTTATTTTGGCGCCTTCTACTTACTTACTTACTTTACTTTCTCCGTTTAGCGTCTTCTTTTCGTATAGCTATGGGGTTCGACGGTGTATGAGACTCTTCTACCTGCCTCTATCCATTACATCTTCCTCTCTGGCACCCACTTGTCTCACATCCTCCTCAACTGTTTTCCTCCAGCTTTTCTTTGGCCGCCCAGGTGGTCTCCTTTCCTCTACATTTAAGTTCAAAATTCTTCCAAGGGGGTCCGCCAGATCTCTGATCCTTACGTGACCATTCCATCGCAGTCTTCTTCTTCTCAGCATTGTTACCAATGGTTCTACTCCACATCTGTTTGCTACCACTGTCTTCAACCTCTCTATCATTGGCCAGCCATACACTAGCACCGACCAGATGCATGCATAAAAAATTCGTCCTCTGTTTTTCAATGCTAGGCTCTTGTTCACTAGAAGGCTGGCAATCTCTCTCCACTTCTGCCATGCAGCAGAAACTCTCATCCTCACAGCTTGTTCAACTCCTTCCCGAGTATCCAGTAGGTCACCAAGGTAACAAAACTCCACCTCTTTGACAACCTCTGCGTCTATCTGGATGTCATTATTGCCTTCCTCCTCCTGGCATTGATTCTGACCTTTGCAGGTAGGACATCGGAAGTTCAAATTACCATGTACTCTTTGTAATCCTGAGCATCTCTTGTGGCACTGGTGCTGGCAACAGATACACATAATCGAGTTTTGACGAACTCTTCTTCCACATACTCCACATGGAAATCTTCCTGACCTGATAACTGCTTTTTTTTCCTGTCATCATAATCTTTGTCTTTCCAATGTTGACCTTCATTCTTCTTCTTGTTATCGCCTGTCTCCAATATAAAAACTTATGCTCAACCTCCTCCTATTTTGGCGCCTTTTAGCAAGTGGAATTTGAACAGGTAAAAAGAGAGAACGTGAGGCGCTGTTTGTTAAAAAACATTGCCTTTCAATTTTCAGTCTGCCTTGTGGAATACCGGTCTAATACATGCTCTTTTTTCTCCTGGGTTCAGACATCTTTATTCATATTTTATAGCTTTACTTCAGTTCGAAAATGTTAATGGAACCATGATTATTTTAAGCGTCCAACTTGTCTCAACAATAATCCCAGTCAAATTAATCTTGATGGCTATAGGAAATCGGAATATTCAAAAACTCTCATTTCCTTCTAATTGAAATAATACTTTGATTTTCTTATCCCAGTGGTTTATGTTGGAAAAGGAAAGAGGCAGTGGAATGTGGTCATTTTCCACCATTTTAAAACATTGTGAACTCCGAATATTATTTGTCGCGGTGTCACACTAGAATCAAGCCAAAGGTAACTGTTATTAGGAGGCATGGAGGGTCTGTTGTTCGCTAGTTATTGTTTCTTGTTGCCCTAAAAGATTTCAAGAGTTACCTGCCCCCAATTTCATGCAGGCACCCCATTTTTTGTTGTTTTTATAATGATAAAGGCAGACGTTATGTATGTGTTTTGTTTTTGAAGAACATTTACCAAGTTTTCGAAGAATTTTTAAATTTTACCCAAGCAGACAGCGCACATCTTCAGATATTGCCCTAGTCCTTGTTCACTTGGGAGGGCCGCTTAATATAATAAGATTATTTTGTACTTTTTGTGTTTTATTTCAAAATAAATAGCCAGTGTTAATTAAAGTACTTGAAATAAACATGACTAGTATTTATGATTTTCGGATGGACCTCTTTTGAGAAACCTATATCATAACTGAGGAAGTGTGTGTGTGTGTGTGGGGGGGGGGGTATCTCTCTCTCTCTCTCCCTTTCTCTCT
>RDPX01000267.1:865924-880760 GCA_003991215.1 Morbakka virulenta
GTAGTAGTAGTAGCCGTAGTAGTAGTAGTAGTAGTAGTAGTAGTAGTAGTAGCCGTAGTAGTAGTAGTAGTAGTAGTAGTAGTAGCAGTAGTAGTGGTAGTAGCGATAGTGGTAGCAGTAGTGCTGGTAGTAGTAGTACTAGTAGTAGTAGTGGCAGTAGTAATAGTAGTAGTAGTAGTAGTATTAGTAATAGTAGTAGTAGTAATAGTAGTATTACATGTAGGGGGAGGAGAAGGATCAAGAGGATGAATAAGTGGAAAAACGGAAAAAGAACATGAAAAACAAAAAATAAACAGTTTCGTTTTTTGTTAGTATACATAGGAATTTGACTCTAAGACCTGTAATGGAATTTTATATGAAAGTTATATTAACAGCATTCTTACTCGTTTGCAGCTTGTGGTGGTTTCTGAAATCCAATAAGCATATCGAACTTTTAATTGTAACGGAATCTGTTAGAATAACTGGACAGGTAACTATAAAGTTGCTGGTTAGTAGTTAGGGGTCTCTCACTGATTGTATGTTATTGTTTATTGTTCTGTGCAAGACAAACTTTACTGAAAAGGGTGAATAGTCTTTAAAAAAACAGTTGAATATTTTGTTAGTCTTTATTTATGTTTGCTTTTCATTAAATTTGCCTTCGGTGCCTTTTAAGGATTTTTTTATGATTACATGTTTTCCGAGCTGATATTTGTAATCCATTTGCTTTATATTTCTCCAAATACTTTTTTTAGAGTATTGAAATGTTTTTTTGCACTCGAGGTAGATGCAATTAAGTTACGCTGCACCCCCAACTTTTCATCGCTTTATGTACCCATGCATTCCTTTTTGCATATTTTTATATTTTTGACGTTTTAGACATTCAATGTTTGCCGGACGGACTATTTTCACCAAATTGCTTTTTGAGATAATTTGTATAGTATTGGTATTTTCTTCCATTTCTTCATAATAGTAATAACTGCTTATTTGTTATCTCGTTTGCTATTTGCAATAATTCAGCTTATTACACTTCTAACTTATTTTGTCCTTGGTTCAACATTCATCAGTATCCCATGAGTTGTGCACCATACTTATACCTACAAATGCACTTTGTTATTATTTCGCATGTACACATTCCGTTGTCCGTGACAACGTGACCTGGAGTAGCAGAATTTTAAAACTTGTCTCTTAATTTGTTTTTAACTGTTATGATACTACTGGTAACATTGTTTTTTTGGCTGCTTTAAGTACTCTATGCCTATGTCCATGCGATACAGTTTCTCCTTGATTTTTCTCGCTCGAAGCTCTTTAAAAGCTTTATCCCAGTAATTGCTAGAACATCCTTGTCACTGACACCTGTAGTCGTAACAATTGAACATTGCAACTACCTGTCAGCTTAGAAGTTCCGGACATAAAATGTGGGCGATGCTTTGATTTCTCAGGAAAAGTAAGTATGAAAAGCCAAGAAAATGGTCATACTCTTAATGAAGACTATCTTTGCCGGACCAAATAGGGAAACAGACTTTTTAAGAAGTATGGAAAAGTTGCGACATGGTGTCTTGGAAAATTTAGTTGGAAATAACTTACTTAAGAAGTGGTAAGCTCATATAAAGCTTTCCTTTGCCTGGTCAGGTAGTGAAACAGATTTTTGAACAAGAATGTGAAAAAGATTTTGGGTCAGATACCTTGGTGTTAAATTTTTTTTGAAGTAACCCACTTCAGAAATAGGAAAATTGCATTCAAATACTAAGATAATAATTTTGAAGCATACAAATAGTAATGCTTGTAGTTGTACTAAACATTTGGTAACAACCTGATAAAACTTTTTTTTTTCACATTTTCACGCTGAGCAAAAAGGCTAACCTAATACGTTTATGACGTCATTGTAATACTGATAAGTGAAAGATGTAGTCTGTTTTTGTTGTTACGTGTGTTTAGCTTATCGTATTATAATTACTACTCTGTTATTTGTTTCTTATTTCTAGTGCTTTCACTTCCTAGGAAAAAAATTACACACTTTAAAACTGACGTCCTGTTCTAAAGTAAGTTCTAAAGTAAAGATTGTTTTTTCTTTATGCAATAAATGGAGAGAAGGAAGGCCAAGGATAAGAATCTTGAGTGCAAAAAAAGTTGTGATTGAAGTTGTGTTAAGCTTCGTTTAGACGAATTTGTCACATTTATTTTGTTTGTGTATGGACCGATGTTTGAATGTATGTGTGATGTATGTATGTAATATATGTATGTATGAAAGCATGTATATATATATGTATGAAAGCATGTATATATATATATATATATGTGTGTGTGTGTGTGTGTGTGTCTCTCTCTCTCTCTTTCTCTTTCTCTCTCTCTCTCTCTTTCTCTGTATGCCCATGAGAGACTAGAGAAAGGCCATTGTCAAAGAAACTGGTAAGCTAAAATGTTTTCTTGTGATAACTTCTTTGGAAATGTTTAAACCTGCATCGGTCACCAGTTGAACTGATTGATTTTAGAAGTAAGACATATAAATACTGTGATTTTTTTTTTCAATATGTTCTTGTTGTTCTCTACGTTGCTTTAACATTATACTGCTCATTCGTTTGTTTTCTGGTTGACCTTGTTTCATCTTTGCATTCTCTGCTTGTTTTGAAAGACCATTATCCAGCTACCACATAGATTGGAAAAGAAAGGGTGCTTCTTTCTCCTGTTTCAAAACCTAGCACTCCGTGTGTTGTGAAGCAGTAACTTAGTATCCCTTTTTTTTCAGATATCTGATACATGCCTAAGCCGACTAGCAGAAGCTTGTGGCGATACCCTTAACAACTTGGATATCAGTGGATGTAAAGAAGTAACTAGTTCTGGACTTACTTTACTTTTCAAGGTAATACTGGGTTTTTTTGGCTGTAATCCGAAGATAAGGCATGTTTCTTTAGTTTTCGACACCACCTGCTTGCACTGTATAGATAGCTTCTAGAAAACTATGTTTTTTATTTTAGAGAAGTAGGACAGTATGTTTACTAAAACAAAGATTGAAAAAAACTGAAGCAAATCTCGAACCCTTAAACTCCAATATTCACTGACACATCTTTATCATTGAATTTCAGCCATTGTAAATCTTACCAACTATATATTTGTATGCTGTATTTTTTATGAATGTGATTGTGAATAATAAACCTAGTGAATGTTGATGTGGGAGTAGCTTTTATATAATCTGGGAGCTACTGACTGCAAAAGCCCTATCAGGTAAATGGAGTTATCAGGAGTTATTTAGACGTTACAGACCATCTCCTGAAACCTGTCTGCATTATTCTGATGTTCAAACTTATTTATATTTCTCTGTGTGTGTGTGTGTGTGTGTGTGTGTGTGTGTTTATGTGTGTGTGTGTATGTGTGTGTATGTGTAGCAGAGTTCACGAAGTTTCCCCACTGTTTGTTATATTATTAAACATTTCTGCGAACAGAAGATACTAAAATGGTGTTTAAGTAGTGAGTAATCGGTATGGTGTTAAAATTAGCAATTTGAAATCTTGTAATCGGAAAATAGACTGTTTAGTTTGATAGCTGTAGGCTTTCTTAACGAAAAGTTGCTTGTTTTTTTAACGAGGTTGAATTTCACAATTTTTCAGAATTACTTTTAGAATTTGTCGCATAATGTTTTAAGATATTGCTGGCTCTAGAAGGGTTACAACCCGATGTACTACTTCTTTGTATGTTTCTTTTACCAGGGATGTAGTAATATACAGCAATTCGAAATGTGTCAGACCCCTTATATAGGTATGCAAGAGGTACTTTTTTATTGTTTGTTATAGTTAACGTAATTTCAGTTTGGAAGTTACTAAACTGCTTCCATACATATGTCGTATATTTACTACTAGGGGTCATTCAAAAAGTACGTAACGCAAAAAAAGGACATTTTACCCACCCACCCCCATGTAACGGCATGTCACGCTTTAGCTGATACCCCCTCTTTGTTACGTAACGTTTCTCACGTGGACACCCCCCTAAAATAAGGAAAATTACAGCATAGTGCAGGATAGATATACGGTACTAAATGGATCATTAATGACACGCTTTTAACACAACAATATAACTTTTGCTTAATATTAAACAAATAAACTAGAACAAAACAATGCAACCAAGTTCAACAGGTCAGATCAGTAAATAAAACGCAAAAAAAGTACAAAAAAACTCAGTCTTCAGTTGCGTCAAACCAGATTGGCTCTATATCGTTGGTGTCAATTATTGGAGTACCAAAGTCATTTTCTGCCTCATCCACATTGTCTGAATTTTCAAGAGTTTCAGTATCAATGTCGTCCATCGCAACCCACTCCATTTCTTGAAAGGCAATTACACACAACAGTTCCCGTTGCCGACGGGCAGCAATTCGTAATGGTTACACTCGCTGGGTTTCATTTTGAGTAGGCCCCTCGTTTATTCTGCAAATACCTCCATGAATTGACTTTGCTTTAAGGGACGAAAAGTATAAACCACACTTGGAACACACTCGCCTTTTAATCACATCTTGCTTTACAGATGGACAGGAATAATCATATGGTATTCCTTTAGGAAATTTTTTTGCAGCTCGATCGGGTTTCAAGGTGTTTTGCATCGAAATATTCTGAAACAGCGACAAGTAGGTAGCATCTTTGTCATCTTTTGCCCATTCAATTCCGTTCAAGGTGTGAACAATGGGTATAGGTGGTGGCAAAAATCTTTGAGGGACAACTTTCAAGTATGATGATCGAAAACTCGAGCAACAGTTTTCATCTAAACATTTTACAATTTGCAAAAAATATTGCGACTGTCGCATATGACTTGCTTTCCACTCTTCTGACTTTGTTACCATAACAGCAGGTGCTTCGTCTTTTATAAACTCCGCAACTACAGGGTTACCATCTATCACAAGGCCCGACCAGATTTCAGCTAGCGTGCATCCGGCGAATTCAAAGTTTTTCATTTCAAGCTCTTTGTCAACCGTCACACCCTTCGCATCAAGATGGTTACCGAATTTATCATGATCCAGGATAACACCAATTAATTCTTTGCTAAGTTTAACCATCCTCCGCTCAACACGATTGAATGCACTTCGCCCGGGAGCATTTGTTGCTACAAAAAGCGCATCCAGGTCATTTTCAGCAAAATACTCAATTGAACAGTTTATAGTATTTTCATACCTTGGATTTTCATCAGGACCGCCATCAACTGTAACTATCATTACCTTTTTCTCTTCGTTATTTTCAGTTTGAAAACTCGATGCGAATTCGGGTAAAGAGCGTACCCGTTTCATATCTTGAAGATGAGCGAATGCAGATGATCCTGAATGCTTTGCACTTCTAATACCTATGTATGTAGCGCCTGAATAGGTGACTGCATCATTCTTTAGATCTTTGCTTCTGACAACCTTCATATCGCCAATGACCGAAGGTATCAGCTTATGTTTAGGAGCTACAACAAAATCATGATCAGGTAACATGACTTGGTACTCCATGTGCATGACCATGGGTGCTTGCTTGTTTGCAGCAGTTAGTCCAATAGGGACTTTTGCTTTATCATCCTGTGAATGAAATGTCACCTCTGCAGGACCCAAAATTGCAGCTAGCTCTTCTAGTGATCTGATTGTCGCCTGAGCAAATTTCTTCGATGGATGCGAAGCATGCTTTGAATTTTGAGCTTTGTAAAGTTTAACAGGCGCAGTGTTTACGTGCCTTTTTCCTTCAATTGTTCTATGGTTTCGGGGCAACAAATGAAGATACACAGAAGAGCGTTTCAACTCGAACCCTTCGCGATTCAACGCTTCTGTTAACTGATCTAGTGTCTTGACTGTTCGAATCACTTCGTTACGACGTCGGTCATGGGCTGCGGAACCTGAGATCGCTATACGACTGATAACTTTGATCAATTCCGACTTATCACACTTCTCCGGTCGACCCAAATCAGAAGTAGCCTTGCCCATCAGCTTTTCACGCGTTGTTTCATCCAAGCTTTCGAGTTTACGTTTCCTGTTATCGCGTAGCTTTTTCTGTCGAGATGCGTTTTGAATAGTTTCTTTCAACTCTTTCTTTAGTTGTTCCCGTGCTGCTTTCCTAGTTGAAATTTCTTTACGGTCACTTTCAGAGTCTTGTCCTAAGTCTCGTTTTCGATAAAGTGACACTAATATCCCATTTTCAATATCAATTTTTTTGGTTAATTCGTCCTGTTTTGGAGTTAGTCTGGGCTTAGGAGCTGGATCATTTGCCACGGTGAGTTGTTGTGACGAGGGAAGTGCATCAGTCGAAGCAGTGATTTCTTGTGACGGAGGAGGAGGAGAAGAGACTTCGGCAACAATTTCAACATCAGACGATGCCGATGATATATTTCCTGAAATCAAAGTTAACTTTGATTATTAGTAATTTGCCAAAGTAAGTTATAAGTATTAAAATTAAGAACAAACGGTTTTTTTATAAAAAGTAAAAGCTACACGCCGATTGATTATGCTTTTACTTTTAATTAAAAAAACTGTTTGTTTTAAATTTTAATATTTATAAAATTTAACTTTCGAGGAAAAAATACCAGGGCAATAAGTAGTATATTTAGAACTTTCAGGAATATACTGATGGCGTTATAATAAATGTTTGCCTTGCAAACCAGGCCTTTTTGAACGCGGCAACAGCACAATGAATAATACAGATGAGTGAGAAAATACCGTAGAGAAAAAAAGTTATTTAGCAGTTTAGTGAACAAATATATTTTCATTCTTAAAAAAAAAAAATAAATAACGAGAAGCTCACTCGTCTAAACATATGTTAAATAGCTTACCTTTCTTTGCTGAGGATGGCTTGGTAAAAAAATTCATGATTGAGCCTCTACCTGGCTTCTTTGCATTTACTTTCCACTGTGATATGAGTTTTTGTGCTTCAGATTTTATTGAAACATTGTCTTTTCCTTTCTTTATTTCGCGCCATAGATTTGAACATTCTATCTGTGCTTGTTTCCCATTAACACAGACGTGAGTTTGCTTAAATGCTGTCAAAAATTTGTCAAATAAATCTTCCATATCAATTTTTTTATCAGTCATGCTTGTTTCTCTGCGACAAGCAGCGTTGTCAAAGAATTTATTCAACTTTATATTAAACACGCGAGATGATTTTACTTAAAGTAAAATGTTTTCGAAATTCGAAACAAACACATCACAAATAAACATGCAATGCAATGATCTCATTGAAACATTCCATTTACATTCGAAAGTTGTGATAACAAAAGAAAATTATGTAACGTAAAGAATTTTATTCAAATCAACAGATATAATCAGCGTTATGAGAGTTCGCACCAGTTTCTCTTCTTTTCTATTCAATTTAGAGTGATTTCTCGTAGATGTTATTACAATATAATGTAATGATTCACCCTGTCTATCAATATTATATAAATAAATGTTAAAAACCGTGCTTTTTAAATTTTTTTGATGTTACGTAACGTAGTCAGCTTGACACCCCCTACCCCTCGAAATTCTCGTAACGGTTAGTCAGGAAAAAACCAGCCACCCCCACCCCCTTACCGTTACGTACTTTTTGAATCATCCCCTAGTCTAACAGTTTTTTTTTTTGTTTGTGTTGGAGGTTATTATAGCCGAAACGGATTGGTGGTGGGGGGGGGGGGGGTGATTGGGAAAACAATGAAGAGGTTAAAGATAATAGTTTTAGCTTTGATTCAGGGTTTAAATTTTGAAAAGGTATAAATATTGAATTACTTTCGTTATTTTGCTTTTTAGTATGAAGTTTAAGTGGGGTAATGGAATTCTTTTGTGCCATGCGATCATGAATTTTTTATTGGTACTTAATATAGTTGCACAGTTTACCTCTTTCTGCGTCACTGTTAATAAGAATCTGTAGTTTGATATTGGTTTTTACTTTTAATATACTGTCATTTCTTGTATTTATTTCTTTTATGCTTAGAGTGCTTTATACATATTGCCTAGAAATATAAGATTATCGTTTAATTGACCGATTGATTGAATTAATTGATGTTTTGCCATTAGAAAGAAAAAAGTGTAGATTGGCTTCAAAATGAAAATAGCTTCGTATTTACTTTTTTCAGCTAATTTACCTAAGGACACCGGTCTTGCATTACACCGTTAAGCCATACTTCTTCTTTGCTAATTTATAGAGGTACTGTGAACCACTGAGCAAAAAAAATCATGCCAAACTTGACAGAAGCTTATTTATGAATTCAGATTACTTGCTGATTCTTTAAGACTTACAAGGTGGCTGCTCCTTGATAGTTACTGGGACCAGGGGGGTGCATGGTAGGACATTCTTACCAGGGTTGTTGCTATTTGCCTAGAATATTGTGTTCTCAATTCGAGTAGTAATGTCATACAAAAAAGCCTGCTTTCATCATTGTTAAAGTTTTAATAGGGACACTACCAAACTATTTCTCGTGAAGGTTAAGGACGA
Organism: Morbakka virulenta; assembly: GCA_003991215.1. Lineage (NCBI taxonomy): Eukaryota > Metazoa > Cnidaria > Cubozoa > Carybdeida > Carukiidae > Morbakka > Morbakka virulenta. The sequence goes on from RDPX01000267.1 coordinate 874,309, forward strand.
ACTTTGTTTCCAAGTAATTGCCTATATAACATTTTGGTTTTTCTATACTTCGTTTTGCATGAGTGTCTGTTTTTTTGCGCTTAAAAATTATGTTGCATGTTTCTTTTCTTCAAAATCATAGTGGATGGATAGTTTATATCCCTTTTCCATCAGTCTTGAAATTCTTTCCTAGGAGCTGCCAATCTTACTGAATTTCTCATACCTCTAATTTGTTTTGTGGGGGGAGGGAGGGTTGTAAAATTGCCCATATAATAGTTTCTTCGGGTACCCTTATCTAAGTTTTACTTTAGAAAAACACACAAGTATAAACTCATTCTTACTGTATGTGCTTCGTATAAGACATGTTGTTGTTATATTTTTGTAATGCTTTTTGTAATATCCGTTTTCCTACATCCATTGTCTTCACTCTGATAAATACTCTTGTCCTTTCCTTCTCTTGCGGTACACATTTTCTACGTTTGTTTGTTTTTGTTTCACACTATGTATATTTAGTTACTCTCGGGCTCTCTATCTATGATTTCCAGTTCATCTTTCGTGCCTTATATTTTGTGTATGCAATAAAAATTTATCTCCCTGCACCCCTAGGAATTAACTGATTTTAAGTTATTTTTGCATTTAATTTACGTTGCAATACTCTACTTGGATAAGTGAAAAGGTTTTTTCTGCATAATTGGTTTTTGAATGCATCACATCATTCCGTTAGGTATATATACACTGTAATAACTTTTTTTTTCTTTCAATGTGCTAACCTCTTAACTCTTTATCAATTTGATACCGTTACATTTTTCTATCAAAGATTAGTACTGAATATTAACTGGTTTCAGACACTATGTCATTATCATAAAACAAGGGTTACCTCCATTTGTAAGAGTTTGTTTATTTCTGTACCTTCTTTACATACATATCACATTTAAAATCACGTTCATTTTTATCACAAAAATTCACGTGTTTTATTAATTCCCCCTTTGTTTTCCGCTTTGATAAAAATTTACTTCACTCTTATTTTTTTTAATTGGAGTGTCATGGTCCAGTTAAGTGTCTGGTGAAAGGTTTCAACCAAAACTCCCTCTAGATTGTCAAAACATTTCATTTCCTTTTTGATGTACCTAGTAACAGATTTCTTTGAAATATTTTAACTTTTAGATTGTGTCAGTGGGTTAGAAAACATACGACAGCTGTCTCTTCTAGTAAGTTAATCTTTTTTTATGATAGGTGATTTCTCTAACAAGGGTTATAATTTGCATCAGTTATTGTGTACTAATGCCATTAGCATCGTCATCATTATCATTTGCAGTTTCATTTTGATTTTCTATGGTAGTATGGGTTTTGATTCAACTAACATCTAGGCCAAGTGAGGAATAAAGTTGTACAATGATCTGGTTAAGTATGTAGCACCCACAGCTTAAGTGGTAGAGCATATGGCCGTAATAGCCTTTGACACTGGTTCGAACCAAGCGCGGTTCAGAAATATTTTTCACTTTTCTGTATATTATTGTTATTAAGTATAACCTCTTTATGTAATAGGTATCTTTGTGTGCGTGTCTCTCCTCGCGCGTGCGCGTGTGTTTCTGGTATGAGTTGGTTTGTAAAACGAAACTATCAACTTCTCCCACAGGGACTCGAGAGCAGTTCATTTTTTCTTTGGTATTCTTCTGTTATTTCAGTGTGTTATAAATTTTGTTAAGTGGTACTCAGCTAGTGGTATATCGTTAAAACAGATATTAGGACCGTCTTACTAAATATTGAGACGCCAACAACAAAAAATGAAGATGAAACGAAGACTTGATGTAGTTAAAATGAGAATACTTTTGGGTGTTTGACAAGGATATCTCTGAGAAAACACCTTAATACGGTGCCAAAAAGTAAGAATTTTTGTCGAGAAGTCTCATTGTCAGTTTCAATTTCCCAGTTGGGATCTTGCAACATGAGCGTTTAAAAGTTGATTTCGTGGGCCTGACTGCAGCGCCTTTAAGGTACTGCTGTATGGCTCACGTCGTATCTTTTTTTTATTTAGAGGTTTCTATGAAAATATTATTTATTAGAGATAAGTTAGAAACTTTGCCTAAACTGTGCAAGCCTGGAATGGGAAAATCATCCCTATCCAGTCCGCAATGTAAGGAGTTTTTCCTCATTTTTTAGGAAGAACTTAATCTCTCTTCAAACGCACACGTTCACGACTCTGTTCTTCATTCACTTACAACGGGATGTCAGAGGTTAAGGTATAGTGACGTATTTCAGTTGTTATGTTCTCACCTTTTTTTAATTCTTGTTCACTCCTGGCAAGAACACAACAGACCGCGTATACTCGCTAAACGTTAGAGAGGAAAACGGAGAGAAAATTTTAAAAGATAGCAGTTAACGGAGGATTTCAAAAATTGAAGATCGAAGATATTCCTAAAACAAAAGGGCCAAAAAGAATTTCAAAATTTCGTTGTGTAAGAGAAGTAGCTAGTAGAATAACAGGACTTCTGTAAATTTGTGCCAAAACACTATTTGGATGAGCACTTGCAGCAAAATTTGTAGACCGCTTGAAAATTTTCAGGGATGTAACAAGAGAAGAAAGCTTATTTGGGCAGTTGCCCTACGACTACCTACAGGATTAAGTAAAGAGAGAAATGCAACATCACAACGATAAATAAGGGAGGTGGTGGAAGTTAAGCTACCAGACAAGGCCCGGTGATATTTTCAAGATGACTTTGAATACGACTAACGAGGCCGAAAATGTAGCCAGAATTTCCAGCCCAAAAATGACAATATTTTCTGCAAGGCCTGGCTAATGTCTGATAGACTTGTAAGAAAATGCATAAAAATATGAATGAGGGCAATAGGAAGAACCCTCTGTCTTCTCTTCAGAGAATGAAGGGTAGGAATGGGACTTCGTTTGGTTTCGACGATGAATTACAAAACTATCTATACTAAACTGAAACCAGGACCTAACTTCAGAACGCCACTGCTCACCAGAAGACCTCCAGCCAAGGTCATGTTTGTAGGAAGTGGAACGATGAAATTCACACAAAGAAGCTGTTTGAGAGAGGTAAAAGCGGAGACCACGATATGGAATTACCAAGAAAAGAGCCAGAAGAGTCAGAGAATAGATTAGATGTCGGAAACAAAACAATAGTAGAGGAAATAAAAACACTATTTTTCATTGTCAGAAATACGGTTAGGAAAATTGACAATTTGAGCCAAAGATTATGCTAATCAAAAGTTGTAAGACTGACCCTCGGGTATTAGTGGGATAAGACAAACATTGGAAACAGTGAAGCAGTGAAGCAGTGGAGCAGTGAAGCCACCACACCCTACAATATCTGCAGGTGATCGAGACAGAAAGATAGAAACGATAGACAGGAATTAACATTAAGAACAGATTAATTAAAGGAAGACATATATCTGTAGAGAAAGAAATTGTACATAGCAGAGCGAAGCAATGCAAGACGCAAGCAACTGAAATATTTTTGAGTACTTTCTAACTGAACCTCGCGTGCAATTGGTGAAGAACCTCAAACAAAGATATCTAGGCCATACTTATTGCGAACTGAGCCCTTATCAATCCGAGGAAGTTAATCATCAACAAGAAGTTAAAGACACCACTTATAAGGTAAATTTCACAGAAAGAAAGAATATAAGGAAAGTTATTAGAAAACATTCAACAGAACTAACTTTGCAACAAAGGACATGTATGTTGGTGAATCCCATTGATAGGACCTTTGGTTTCCTGGGTACATTTGGCTTATTTGAAAGTAACTTGTTATTACAGAAATTAAATTATCAAGGCAAAAGATACTTTATAAGTAAATAGGAATTGGATAAATAACTAAAGAAAGCGTTTCTAGCTTAATAGCAGTTGCCTTAGCAATTGGGAATTCGGAATTGGCGATTGGGAAAAGGAGCACCAATCTATATGTAACAAGAGACTACAATTATCCCAATCTTTCAAATGTTAATGCAAAAGCCTCTCCAAGCACTACCAAGCAGCTCTTGCTTCTAACTCCCAGTCGGAAAGCACCAGCCAAGGAAACAGCTCAGTTCGAAACCTACTACTTCAGAAAAACAACTGCTCATCAAAAGCTGGGCACTACACACTTAACAAGACCTTCTAATGAAAGGGAGAAAAACTGGCAGTTCAGCATCCTAGTCTGAAAAACAATAAATCCTAAGAATCACAAAATCAGATCAACAGGAGAGGAAAAAGTGACAATACAAGGCCGATGGAGTGATATATCTACTCCCTAAGATGTTTTTTCGAGACACTAATTCTAGGACGGTTCCCATTTGGTACTTAGATAGATTAGTATCTGCATACAGGTACTGCATCTAAACCATAGGAAGACCTGGATGTAGTTGAGGCATTTACGTACTTATTTACCCACGTCGAAACTCTACAACCGAGTCCAGTATTATGTTAATACCCAAAACAGACGGATAAAAGAAGCACATTACTATAACAATGTGACCAGACAAAGTAGTCTTGGGTGGAGGACCGTTTTCTTTATCACCTGATGGCAAGGCCTCAATATTATTGATTTTGACTTTGTTTGGAACTGTCTAGGTGTTTTAAACTTTGCCTTCAGAGTAGACTACAATGCATGGTAATGGGAAATTATAGTCAGAAATTACATCAGCTCTAGTGAGACATCCTATGATGTCTGTTGTCGTTCGTATTATGCAAGAATGCTGAAATTGTACGATTATGTAGGATGCCATGGTCTTGATTCATTGGGGAATGAAAAATTTCATTGAAAGTAATGAGGTTAAAAAATTCATCAATATATCAATTTACCCCGTATGGTTTTTTAAAATTTTTTTTAATTACGTAAGAAATCAAATCTGAAGTTACTTCCAAATTACCAAGCCAAATACAGTATTGTTTCATTTTTACTGTGATGTTTAGAGTTGGATTATTTTTCTACGCATTTTATCTGGGTATTTCACGGTACTACGTATAAGAAACATCGTCGCCACATATGTTTAAGACCGTTGTGCTTAGCTGTCAATAACAAATAGAACAACTGGTAGTTGCATAAAATGTTATCGCTGAGTACACCATATGCTCGTTTTAATGATACCCGCTTAATATCCGAGAGTATGTTTTATCCCGACATAGACACTATATAATCTATGACTGCAATCTGCACCAGATTATTTTTATCAATTTATCGGACACCCAAGACAGAAATTAAAGTGGAAGCCGAACTAAACAATGAGTTTGGACGTCATTGACCGCCTGGCAGTTTGGATTTTGTTAGTAACACTGCCCATTGGTACTTAGTACCCATTATTTTATTAGTATTTTTAAACCCACAAACAGTTTTAATTCTTTTCCTTTATGGTTCGGAAATAAAGAGGTATAAAGTTTGTCACATTTTGTAGAAGTTCATTTCTTAACCTCATTTTTCCCAGATTCGGCCATTGACTGTGGCTATCTACGATTTATCACCGCGTTTGTTATTTGTACTTAGCTTTTAAGCTAAAGGTTTTTACACTGGGTATTTTGCCAGAATTTGTAAATCGCCCCATAAAGAAAATGTTTCATCCCTTACTAAAACAATATGGTTTACCTTTCTTTGAGAAATTTACAGGCGAAAATAATCTCCAGACCATGACCTCACGAGAAGGCAAAATATGTTTGTTTGGGTCAAAGAGTATGAGATGCTGTTTTTCTGTGTATTTTAAGTAAATCTTGGGAACACAATCTAGTACTAGGTGAATTCGAACCAACGGTAGGGAGCACAGAGAGTAAATGCGGACTTTTTTCCGCGCCTGCGTTCTGCGGTGGGTAAAAATAGTGACTAAAATTGTGAAATTAATTGCAATGACTTGAACCGTATTTGTATGCTATATATTTTACCCAGTTTTAAGTTGAGATATTTCTATGCTTTAACAATTACTTGATAATACTATTTATTCTAAGTGGGAGATAAGGTTAAAGGATACGATAACGATATGGGAAATTGTAACTATCCTGCTTCATTTTTTATTTCACCCCCTCTGTGGCGAGCAATAGGGCATTAAAATTTAGTGAAACTTGATGTTTTGGTTATTAGTTGGCTATTTATTGTGTTTTATTTATTTGGAATAAACTTTGCCTTTACATTTTTAGATCACTAAATATTGAGGCCTGTCACAGTCTTACTAAAGAAGGGTTACTGCATTTAACAGAGGCACGAAATCTGGAAAAATTAAATGTCAGTTACTTAACCGAGGTATGTTACCTTTGGTAAATATTGGGTCTGTATTTTACCTCCACAATAAGGCTTGAAAAGTAATGCAAGGGAGGGTTTTCACTTGACCTAACCTTTCCCTATTGATTGACAGATAGACAGATAGATTGATGGATGGATGGATGGATGGATGGATGGATGGATGGATGGATGGATGGATGGATGGATGGATGGATGGATGGATGGATGGATGGATGGATGGATGGATGGATGGATGGATGAATTTCAAGG
>RDPX01000267.1:881615-957311 GCA_003991215.1 Morbakka virulenta
TGGATAGAGGTATGGATGGGTGGATTGATGGATGGTGGATGGATGGATGGATGGATGGATGGATGGATGGATGGATGGATGGATGGATGGATGGATGGATGGATGGATGGATGGATGGATGAATTTCAAGGTCCAGTCAACTGATTCCAACATACATAGAGGACAGGGCAACTATGAAAATAATATAATAGAAATAGAGAGGATTTGGAATTTCCAAGTCCGCTCGTTCAATATTATATTATTTTTACAATTTTTATTTGACATGACAACGTGACCCCATTTTAGGATCTGGTGGTCAATCCAGGCGTCAGATCGAAATATCACATATTCCATGTTCAGCTGAGTCTTTTAAGGTACCCTGACATAAAAAATTTTGAACTTTCTATGTTGCCTGATGTTGATTTATTTCGGGCTACACACACATACAGGAATAGCAGATGCAAAGCACTAACAATCACCGGCAGTCGAGTAGAGATGCCTAAAGTAGATGACAATCGTAACTTGTTTTGATGCAGGCACTTCATAAACAAAATTCTGACTGCCATTATATACTATAACTAAGGGAACTCTCCATACAAAAAATATCTAGAATAATCTAAACATTTCTACATAACTCTAGAGTTCCTTCTAGTAGTCTTTTCTATTCATTTCTACAATAGTCTAGCATTAGTTCTGGAATATTCTACAACGTTCCTTCATGTTCTAGAACTTTCAACAAGTTCTATTATGTTCCATGACATTCCAGAAATTTCCACGAATTTCTGGAATAATCTATACTATAGAGAGTAAACGATACAACAACAAATAATAATAATAATAATAATAATAATAATAATAATAATAGAGATGATGATATGTGAAGGTGATTAATGTAGTATGTGCAATGGCAAGAACGATCGAGGAAAGACTACGATTGAAACGAGACGGGGAAAAGTAAGGAAGACAACAACAGCAGAAAAAACAAAAGAATTAAGAAGTTGGTATCTAAATTAAAAGCTCTAAGACAAAGAGTAGCAAGAATAGCAAAAAAAATTCATCGAAGGAGAATCAGGCGAAAAGCAACGAAAAAGGAAAAGAAGATCCTTGAAAAGTTGAGAGAATTAGCCCAGAACCAACCAAGAGAAATGGCTAAAAGCGTTAAGATAATTGAAAATAAAGTTAGAAAGAATCAAAGTAAAAGATGAAAAGATAAGGGATAATAGCATGTTTATTGAGCATGAAAGACGAAAGACGATTTTACAGAGGTGTTGAATCAGAACAAGAAAGGAAAGGTAAAGTTCCAGAAATACAAAAGTTTGTGCAATTTTGCTGGTGTGTATGGGAAAATGAAAATGTGACACCTTACAAGAAATTGATGGGCAGAGTGGCACAGAAGATTAAGGAAATGGTTCCACAGGTGAATGAATTAGAAATCACTAAGAAAGGATGATATGAAATAATAAGAAAGAGAAAGAACTGGTCGGTGCCAGGTATTGATAGTACACAAAACTACTGATGGAAGAAGTTTATTGGTGCCAGGAAACCAGTGGTGTAATATATGAATAAATGGATTAAAAGCCCGTAGGGCATGCCGGGATCGATAACTAAATCTGAATAATGAGGTGGAGTATTGACCAATAACATATTTGAACATCGGTTCCAACATTTTTACAGGTATGGTAACCAAGTACATAAAAGAGCTTGGGACAAAAGTCAGCTAGGGACGTGTTCGGAAGTGTTTGGTACTGTGGATTAGTTGTTGGTAGATAACGCCATAATGGATGACGTTAGGGATAAGAAGAGAAATTTGACAGTGGCTTTCTATGGCTACCAAAAAGCGTATGATATGGTCAGACGTGATTGGTTGGAGAGAGTTTATATATATATATATATATATATATATATATATATATATATGGAAACACCGAATAAAGTTATAGAACTCTTGAAAGTAGTGATGAAAAGATGGCGCACACGATTGGAAATTAATAACAATGGGAAGAAAGAAGTGAGCAGATGGATAAACATCAAAAAGGATAGACAGTTACTCACCGGTGGATTTTTGGCTGACAGAGGTACAAATCGCGATGATATTAAAGGAGACAGATGGATATCGGTTGGGAGCGCCAGGAGAAAGAACCATCAGGAGGACTCAGCCTATTCGATGATGACCGTAAGGTATTCCAGGAAAGTTATTAAAAGCTGGAAGTAGTAAATGAGACAATAGTGAAGGCCAGTATGGATACTGAAGCATGTTATGGAGTAAAGAAATGTGCAGAAGTAACCTTCAGAGACGGTAAGATGGTGAAAGGAGAAGGTTTGACAATGTGACAACTGGAAATTAATATGGAGAAAACAAAAGAAAAAACTCAAGGGAAGAACAAAAGAAGTCCGTTTTATGAGATTTGAGGAAAAGAAAATGCAAAGTGAGATAATATTGGGGTATAAAAAAGAGAGCTTTGTATGGGCGAAGTTCAACACAGACTCTAGGAAGACTGTAGCTATATTAGAACATGCTGGAACAGATGGTGGAAACAAGAGCTTGGAAGAAAGTTAAAGGAACAGTAGAAGTAGACAGTTGCAGGTTATGTGGTAAAATAAGGGAGACTGTACAACACTTATGAGGATGCAAAAAGCTATTAGTATTAGAGTGTATGAAGAGACATAATAATACACTAAACATTTTGTCAGTCTAATAGGGAAAGAACGGTTTATTTAAAGAGAAGACGGTTTGGTGTAAGGAAAAATGGGGGAAAGGCCACGTGTTTGAGAACAATAGCAAAAATATCTTGTGGAATTGGGAACATCGAATGAGGATGCACTGTAAAGCAAAAAGACCAGATATGACTTTGGAGGACGAGATGAAAAAAGAAATAAACATTGTGGATATGGGATTGCCTTGAGAAGAAAACAAATAGACAAAGAGAAACGAAAAGCTTGCGAAATATCAATAATTGTGTTTCGAACTACGAGAGAGAAGGCAAAACTTCAAGGTGAAAGTTTTACCATTAGTGATTGGGTATCATGGCGGTGAAATGAAGGAATTGAAAATTGAGATGATAGAACTATTTGGTGAAACGGTTGAAGAAAAACTTGCGAATGAAATCCAAGACAGTGTTATAGGAAAGCGAAACAATTATTAGAAAAGTATAGTCTGGATTAATTCGATGAATGTTTATTTAGATTAGCTACCGAAACCTGTTAGCTAATGAATCCGGCCATGGGTATATACCCACTAATTATTGTAAAATGTGCCTGCTGTGTACCTGTGGTTACAAAGTTACATCATAATGATAATAATAATGGCAACTTTTTATTTTTTATCTGAACACATGCAATTACAAACCTCACTAATCAAGGTAGTTTGCATAGACTTGCCTATTTAACAAAATCAAAATTAAATATTTTACTAATAAAATTAATAAAACGACAATAGTTTAGGGTTGGCCCATGGTTGATTTCTACGACAGAATATGTAGGATGTAGTGCAAATGATTATATTGGAAAGTTTGGTTGAAAGAAAGCTCTCGCGTTTGTTGTCGATGTTAAAAGCACATTTCACTGAAAGTAATACAAGATTTACCAAATATACCTAAAGAGCTCATGGAGAGATTAACGAAACTAACTTTCGAAAAGCTGGAATGTAAATCACGAATCAAAGAACGTTATTTTTCGTATTTGCGAGAAGCATTTTTATCCAGGTTTGTTTCTTACCCCACCGTCAATTCAAGAATGTATAACTGTTGTTGTGGAGTAACTAAGAGCAAACCAGGCCTCAAGGCATCTCCATTTATAATGCATGGCGATAAGAATCCACAGATATCAGCGTATATTGTACAGCCTTCAAGTGATTTGAGAGCTTCTGCTAAAAACTGTAATGCTGAATTGTGTCGCCAAGTATATCGACCTTCCTAAAGGTACGTTTTGCAGCCGGCGACAACATGAAGAAAAGTTTCTGGTTCGAAGCAGGAAGAGCAAGAAGATGATAGACTAAGTTTCCATTTAGATAGATTTTTACGAGTTGCAAGGGTGTTATTCAAATAAGGAATGGTAAAGCTGAAGATATTTTTGGGCAGCTTACTTTGAACTTCAGACCAAAACTTGTTATTTTTTGAAGTTGCGTTGTCAAACAGAAATGAGAGAATGGTACCTTGAGTAGTAAGATGACTTTGTAAACGCTCTTTGTGTTCTGTCTGTACAGCTTTCAGAACTTCTTTTGTATTTTTATAAATATCGTGTTGTATATTGGTACTATTGCTTGTGTTTTTCCACAATGTTCGGATATTATAATTTGGTGACAACTTCAGAGCGTTACGGGTGACAGTTTGGTATTGTAGAAGGTTTGTGGTAGATAGTTGCAAGTTAAGTCCAAATTGATTTTTGGAAAGAATAATGGACCTAAGAGTGGCACTTATAGGCAGGTCAAGCCACTTGCGTATGTATTTAGAGACCAGGTTGTCGACATTTTCTGCCACCAAAGTCTTAGAAACATTTGAAACAGTAAGATGCCAGAAAACCTTTGGGAGGGCAAATTCATTATAGAGGCGCAGTTTGTGTTTTGGATGGATAGGTAAAGAATCAATTTGCCTAAGAAGATCTAGTAAAACAGACAGAAGCTTGGATTTGTGAGACTGATTGTTCATTTCAAAGTCATAGTAACGTCCGAGATACTTAAAGACGTCTCCCATGGCTACAGGAGGTACAGTTTCATTATTAACAAAAAGTTTAGGTTGAAATTGAAGAGATTTTTAAATGACTGTTTGGATACCGAATGTGGCACATTTATCAACCCTTGTGATCATGTTGGCCCATTGACACCATCGAGAAAAACAGTTTAAAAGAAGCTGGTTCTCTCATTCCCCACTTGTAATGACCGCAGCGTCATCTGCAAACTGAAACCAGTGTAAAGGATTGAACATGCGATCATTCTTATCGTGAGGTGAAAAGCCAAGTTGGTTGTATTTTTCAGCCCTAATATATTGAATGAATATGTTAAAACACATTAAATAGTAGTGGACTAAAACAATCTCCTTGTAAAAGCCCAGGACGAACTGTTATTGCTTCAGCTGTAAAACGATCAGTGATAAATGCTGTTTTAAATTTAGTGTGAAGACTGGTGATCAAAGACTTATTTTTGTCAGGAATATGATGGTGGTCAAGAACAGATGGTATTAGGTTATAATGAACTTCACCAAAAGCATTTTTAGGTCTAAAAGAGTAATGACTTAGGAGCGTTGATTAGTGCGTGCCTTGTTTATTACATGTGCCATCGTCGCAGTATGTTCTAAAGTACCCGAGATCTTAGAAGTGAAGCCTTTTTGAATCTTATGTTCAACAAAGTTATTATCCTTCAGGTATTCAAATACTGAGTCACGCAAACAAGAAGTAAAAACTTTTAATGGAACCGTTTGAAGAGTAATTGGTCGGAAGTTAGAAGGGTCATCGGTGTTACCGATGACCCTTCTAATTATGGATATTTTATCTGGTGGACATGGTGAGGCAGATGACTTCATGCGACGAATAACTAATATGATTTTTTGATATGATGGAGGATCAGTGTTGAAAGGGTGCTCGGGTTCGTTAAAAGACGGTATCCCTGATGGAATTGTAAAGTGTTTGTTAGGAATTGTTGATGAAAATATTTTTGAAAAGTATTGGGCTCAACAGGCTTTTCAGAAGGTAGGAAGTATTGAAGAGCTCTTTTGCAGCACACGCTTTACGTAGGCCCAAAGTTTTTGGAGATGAAGTTATTGTGGTTAGATAGAGTGTGAACGTTATGAGAAGAAGTCAGTTTTGGGCGAAGCAAATGGGAAACACATTTGATTTCCATGACCGATGCGTTGCTTTTTTTAAAGTGATTTTAAGTCCTTTTTTAATTGGTTAACTTTGTGGTCTTGATATTTCCTTTGGTACCTTCCGTCGAAGTTCTTATTTGTAGTGCCGCATGTACGTTTAAAGTGTTTATAAATCGAATCATTCATAAATATAATCACGGAGTCAATCGTCGAAGGTTTCAACTCAACAGTTGCAAAAATCGATTGAAAATAGCTGTTAGCAATTTCCCATTGTTCACTTGACCTTGGGAGTCGTATTCCCTCTTTAATTTCAGGCTGTTCTCCACTTGACAACTCTGTTGTTGGTTCACTATTGTTTGAAATGTCTTCAGGTATTTGTTCAAATGTGTTTTCCTCAAAGCCTCTAATTACTCGACAGTTCCGTTCTTTAACCTTTCAATCCATCAGAAACTTTGCCGCATGAACATTTAACACCAGTTGTCACATTAGCGGTATTACTGTCTTTATTGTTTTTCCTAATCAATGGCAAGTTAATTTCTCCATTGGGATTGCAAATGTTTTCCTGTAATGTTCTTTTACATCTCCAGATTTGGCGTCCAAGCGATTGAAAGTCCTTCACACAGAGACTACAAACCACGTATAATGTCAAAAAGTATCGAAAGCTAAACTCAAAAATTTTCCAATGTAATCCTCGTGCGACAACGAGTCGATTGATATAAAATTGTATTTGGTATATTTAAAATTAAGGCAAAAATTAATAATAAATTAAATAAATTAATCATAATAATAATAATAATAATAATAATAATAATAATAATAATAATCCTGGATATGACGTTAAAATGTATCAGTGGTGAAGTTTCGACGTGGACAAATGAGGTTACCCATTGCCACAACTACCTCCAGGTCACCCTTGTGGAAGGTGTAGTACCTCCTAGCCTTAGCGAGGTGGAGCTTATTAGCCTTGGTTGGCAGTAAACCTAGGAGAAGGAAAACTCTGATTTCAAACCCTGAGATGGTGTTTGGTGAAAAGCATTTATCTTAACATTATGAGAAGGCCTACACGAAACAAATTACGCCACATCGCTCTTCGCCTGGATAAAAACGGAGCGCTTTACCCAGGTAAAGGTCAGGCCTGCTGCGAGGCCGGATCCTCTTCCGAATGAACAAGTGGCACCCTACGATAAGGTAGTACCAAACGGTAATCCTGCTGTGGATCCACCATCATGCATTAAGATCAAATCAATTCGACAAAAGTGGTCAAGGGAAGATGAATTAGAAGCAATCAAGGCTTATCACACTGCAGTACTGTTTCCACCAGACTCTTCAAATACTGAACGTTTGTATGAAATACGGAGGCAGAAAAACCCAACAGTACGCTTAAACATTGATAGCAACAAGCTAGCTAATAAACGTAGAAACATCATTTCTATAAAGCATTTCACCAGCATTGAGACTGAAATAAGACCAGCATACGCAAAAATCATTTCCAAACTAGCATTGCAGATTCTGGGCCCTTAAATATGTGCATTGAATCTCACGAACTTGAGGCTGATCATGAGATTAAAATTGTCCCACTTCCTGAAACTGTAACTCAAACGGAGAAGGTTGCTGTAAATGAAACTAAAATAGCTACCCTGAAAAACTAAATATGACATAACTGGAGTAAATACTCTGAATGAAACGATAGAAAAAATTAAACAAATTATTCATGCAAAAACAGCTAGAATAGACGCTTTGATAAAAGGAGTCAATTATATAAGGACAATAATATGTTGAAAAATAATCTCAAAAACTTCTATCGCTCTTTTAACAAAACAAATATTTCAGAATTTGAACCTTCCACAAAGCAAGAAACCAACGGTTCTGGGAGAACATCTGGACGGACTTTAAAACCCATAACTTCGATGCCCCATGGATAGAAGTAGAATATGAAGCTGCCAAGGACATACAGGGACAGCAATGGAGTGATGTATCTCTTGAAGACTTACAAGTCGCCTTGCGTAAGTCCAGTAAATGGAAATTCCCGGAGAGGGATAAAATTCCAAACTTCTGGATTAATCCATTTCCTTCTTCTCATCACACTCTCACCTTTCTCTACAACTATGTAAATCTTATTCCACAACATATCCCATCTTAGCTTGTAAATGGCGTAACTTTTCTGGAGCCAAAATGTGACAAAGCAGAAAATCCCAAGAACTACAGACCCGTTACGTGTCTGACAACTGTGTATAAAATCCTCACATCTATTCTTTCTGAACACACTTACTCATTTCTCATTACTAATGGTATTTTTCCAAATGATCAAGAGTTGTAAAAGGGGCTCGTATGGACCTAAAGACCAGCTTTTAATTTCTAAAATAATCTTGGAGGATTGTCACAAAAGCCATAGAAATTGTCAGTGGCTTGGATTGACTATAAGAAAGCTTGCGACAGCATTCCACACAGCTGGATTGGAAAAATGCCTCGAAATCTACAAAATCTCACCGGTCATTCGAAACTTTTTGTCACACAGCTTGAAAAGTTGGAAAACATCATTGATTCTTTATGCTGAAAATGAAAACATTAATGCAGGGGATATCAACTTAAACTGTGGTATATTTCAGGGTGATTCTCTATCACCCATTCTATTCTGTATATCTTTGTTCCCCCTTAGCAAGCTACTGAATAATACTAAAAGCGGTCACCAGGTGATTCACAAAACTATCAACCATTATTGTACATGTATGATTTAAAGGTTTTTGGTAAGAATGATTCACAACTTGAGGGCCTACCCTTTATTGCTTTGCAATTTGTTGATGATATACGTATGAAGTTCTGTTTTGAGGATTGCGCAAAAGCTACATTCATCCTAGGTAAGCTCTTAAAAACGTCTAACATAAGGATAAATCAAAAAACCATCATAAAACGTTTCGGTCCAGAGGAAACGTATAAGTATTTGAGAATATTATAGGGTGATGGGATCCAATGCTCTGCATTAAGGGAGAAGATACGAAAAGAATGCTATAGAGGGGTTAGAGCAGTCCTGGAAAGTGAACATAATGCAAGGAATAGAATATATGCAATAAATTCCTTGGCCTTACCAGTAGTTTCATACAGCTTTAATAGTATCAACTGGTCATTAGCAGAAATTAAGAAAGCTGATATCACAATACGAAAGCTTTTAACTATGTATAGAATGCATCGCCCCAAAGCGAATGTTGATCGTTTTATATCTGCCTAGGAAAGAAGGAGGGAGGGGTATGGAACAACTTGAAATGTTACACGGTTCATCAACTATTGGACTCAACATGTATGTTAAAAACATCAAAGATTGGATGCTTAAGTTAGTACTCAAACACGAGCAAAAGAAAATTCTATTTGCTGTTCCCAAAGATGCTTTTAAATTTGAGAAAAGTTTGAATATTTTCCCCAGTGATAGTCTGCCAGCTGNCTGATATCACAATACGAAAGCTTTTAACTATGTATAGAATGCATCGCCCCAAAGCGAATGTTGATCGTTTTATATCTGCCTAGGAAAGAAGGAGGGAGGGGTATGGAACAACTTGAAATGTTACACGGTTCATCAACTATTGGACTCAACATGTATGTTAAAAACATCAAAGATTGGATGCTTAAGTTAGTACTCAAACACGAGCAAAAGAAAATTCTATTTGCTGTTCCCAAAGATGCTTTTAAATTTGAGAAAAGTTTGAATATTTTCCCCAGTGATAGTCTGCCAGCTGAATTTGTAGAGGAAAATCCAACTTTATAGGCAAAAAGGTAAAGAATCTTGAAAAGTCTGCTGGCTTTAAATGTCTAACTGAACAATTGGAAAGCAAAGCCTTACGTGGTAAATATCCCTCGAGAGCTAATGATAAGGTTGTAAATATATTTTTGACTCATCTTTGGTTAGCTTCTTCTGGTCTTAAAAGTAAAACCGAAGGATTCATCATTGCAGCCCAGGATCAATGTTTTTCAACCCACAACTATCAGACAAATGTACGCAAAAATGGTGCAAATCCATCTTGTCGAATCAGTAACCAACATAATGAAACAATTGACCATTTAGTTTCTGGATCGCCTATTCTAGTACCAACTGAGTATAAAAATTGGCATGAAAGGATTTGCCAATGTATTCACTGGATGGTGTGTAAAGAATTCAACCTTGGCTATGAAAATAATTGGTGGAAACATAAATTAGCAACGATTGTAGAACATAGAAACACAACTATTCGCTGGAACTTTTCATGTATCATTCGGTCTGTATGTACATTTACATATACATACAGACCGAATGATACAGGCAAACAAAAGATATTGTCATCAAAAACCACTCAGAAAAAACTTCTCTCCTTAATATGGCAATACCAACAGATACTGAGTTAATACAAGGACCTTGAGATTGAAATAACAAAAATGTGGCACTTGAAAGCCACCACATTACATGTCATTGTTGGAGCACTTGGTATATCTAAGAATGCTGAATAGTATGTAAACCTAATTCTTGGCAATCTATCTCTAACTGAAATCCAAAAAATTACTCTGATTGGGGATATCATATATTTTACGGAAAACGTTGTCCACTTAAATTATTTTACGTATAGTTTTAATATTGCTGTTAATAGACTACGAAGTCAATAAAGAAGATCATTTTACACATCCAGATTATTTTACTTTTTTAAAAATAGTACTACTTGTCGATGGTAATTACTCTCGAAAAATAGCATAATTTTATTCCTCATAAAAAGCTTCTATCTTGCTGTTGCTTGAAGCCCCTGATTGGTAATTTGGAACAGCTCGCACATACACTTATTAATAATAATAGTATGGATGGTAGGTGCAGGAAGTCATTTAACAAAATTGCAAAATTTCTGAAACGAATATTGTCGAAGTCAATAGTGTCAAAACTTACTTGCCACGACAGTTTTCAGCACTGGTGTAAAATGCCACAACATTTTTTTTTCTTTGTTTATGTATTAATAATATAGACATAAGGTAGGGTACATAAAAAGTAGTATGCTTACAACACTGATTTTGAATCTTTGTAAATTTTGTCAACTTAGGCCCACATCTGGATAAAACTATTAGTAACAAAAAACGCCACTAGAAATGTTTGTTTTCAATGTAACTTATTTTTTACAGTTTAGTCATCTTGAAACTGAAACCCGCCACTAAGCAGAATAGCGCTGGATCAAGGGCCGAGCCTATTCAGGGCTAAGGTTTAAAGAACGGTTAACACAATCATATTCCACCCAGTGGTTTCTAGTTTTTTACTATTTGTGCATTTTATGTGAAAACTCTTGTTACTTCATTTTAGCTTACTGATGACATTGTAAAGGATCTCGCAGTTTCAGGAAAGCTCAAAGTCTTTATATCCAGGGCGTGTAGTCAGCTGTCAAACAACGGTAAGCAACAGCAGTCTTACGTTAGTAAACATTTTGGTTGAATTAATGAGGTTAACAGGATTCATGGGTTCTTTATCACCCTCGATTAGAAATAACCATTTGGGCTTTTACAGTGAAGCACAAACGTTTGTTTAAGATTTCAGGTCCATTCTTTTTCTCCAGTTGATCAATTTGTTTTTTTGGCTTTATAAGGTTTGTAGAGTTTACTTTGGTCACATCTTTGCATAGCATGCCAGACGTTAAATAACTCGCCTGTATTTTCATGGGTGGCTCTCTTGCCATATTTTAGTTCTTTGGATTGCACACTTAGTAAAAGCAAACAGACAGATATTCTGTTAAACTGCACTTAATTAACTGGTACCTTTTTGAGTTAAACAAAAGCCTATTACATTTCTTTTGCTGCGAAATCATGTTCTTTAATATATTTTGGCTCTTTTGCACCATTTCATTCTGCACACCGGGTTGTGAAGTAGTTCCGTGGTAAGATGTCTTGTGGTTCATTCCCTTTCAATAGCTATGAAGATAACTGCATACATATGGTATGTGTTTTGTTCAGTATGAATAGCCCGTTTAGAATATCTTGTTTAAACTGAGTAGGTTTTTATTGCTTTTACTGATTCAAATTGATTTTGTCTGCCCGTTTGAACGTCTATAAAGGTTTCTAGTGAAAGGTTGTTTGAGACTTTTGATCGTGTAGTGATTTCTTGGCAGAGGTAAACCCTTTTAGCAGCCCTTATCCTGAAAGTGCTTCTTTTTCCGCCTTAATAACATCCCGTGAATATGACCATACAATGTGTTAGACTTGTGGCTAAAGTGATTACTAGTAATCGATTATGATGCAACCCTTTATTTTCTCCGCTGTGATAGGCTGTAATTATGTCCTGGGTATGACGTTAAAATGCATACAGGTGTAGAGTGTCAATGTGGGTGAATGAGGTCACCCGTTGCCACAGCTACCTCCAAAACACCCTTGGGCAGCATGTAGCGCCTATTAGCCCTGCGTAGGTGGGGCTTATTACCCTTGGTTGGCAGCGTACCTAGGAGAAGGAAAACTCTGGTTTAAAACCCAGGTATCTTTTTGGTGGCTCCGGCCTGGCTGGGTTAATTACTGACAAGATGCTTTTGATAAGCGGAGACAGTGTCTCATAAAAAACCCGGTGTTGGTACAACCTAAATTTACTTCTTACCCTGCCTAGCCCTTACTTCTAACCCTGCCTTGGACAATGTAGAAGAACCTCCTTGTGTACGTTGGAATTCTTTTGTTTCACTTTCGCAAGCTATCGAAAGATTTATAGGTCGAAGACGTCAGTGTTGCTGGATTTGTTTGTGAAAGCTCAGCAGCCAACTGAGTTGAGGCTGAACAAATATCTCTATTTATGGAAGGAGCCTGGAGAACCCACCCCAGTATCATGCCCCAGTCAACTATGAAATGCAACGAAATAGAACAAACAACCAAAACTGCGTAAACGGAATCCTTGACCAACATCAGTATGCCGCACACGATAACGGGAACTATAACAACAGAAGACACAGGTCATGGGGTTCTCGGGATCGTCATGCAATGACCACGACCACGGCATCAGCAAAACACATATGGTAACAGTTGTACAAGATTGCCGTGTGGAACACTTGCACATTCTTTCAAGCAGGAAAATTGGATATTATTCTAGAGATGAACAGGATGGGTATGCATTGCTTAGGCTTATACAAAGTCAGGTGGTCAGGAGCAGGGGTGTTCTGTAAAGAGCAGAAACGTATCCTTTGTTCGGGAGATGCTGAGCATCAACATGGGGTCAGTTTGATTCCCAACAAGCACTTTAGTACTTCATTGGAGTAGCATAGTAATGACCATCAGACAAGCTGCCGAACAACGCATCCTAAAAATGGACACAAAATCGTCTCAGTCATCTCCCTGGATCATACAGGGCATCAAAGACCTGATGGAACAAATAAAGCTCGTCAAACACAATAATGAGCGGTATAAGCCTATTAACAGACAAACTAAAAAGACGTAAACCAAAACCAAGGAAGAATGGCTAGAAGACCAAATGTCAAGAGATAGAACGTCTCACCACAAACACCAAAGAAATATTCAAACGGATAAAAAAATAGCCTGCAAAAGACCCAATCTAGCCTCCAAATGCATCAAATCAGCCGATGGCAAAGTTCTTTCGCGACCTTAAGGGCGTGACCAATCGGTGGAAAGAGTATCTCCAGGAACTTTTTCCAATAATGAAGATCCTTGGACCTTATCTTGGTCCTTCAATCCTGTGCGGGGCACAGGGCAGCAAGATATCAAGAACGGACTCCATCCTTGGCCAGGACTTGTGCATACCGTACGGACAATTCACGGGCTTCTAGGTCTTCTTTGAAGTTTGCTTTCCACGCCCGTACAGATCTGCCTTTTCTTCCTCCTTCCGGCTACAGGAGAGAGTCTAGCAGGCCGCCCAGGTGGTAGCCTCAGCACATGACCTGCCAACTTACTTCTCCTTTCTTTAACTATCTTATGCAGTTCTTTCTGCCCCCCCCCCCCCTCCGTTTGTAAACTTCCTCATTTGTCATTTTGCTCCACCATGTAATCCCAAAAATCCTTATCAGGTTTAGCTGATGAAAAGAGTCCAGCTTTCGCTCCAACTTATTTGTATTTTTCCAAGTCACGCCTGTGTATAAAGCTATAGAGATGACTATCGCCAAGTATAAACGAATCTTGTTTTTCGTGTTTATCTGCCGATACTTCCGTATGTGTACCATTGATCGGAATCCTGCTCCAGCTCTGCCTAGCCTTTGAGCCATGTTTGTTTTAACCTCACCTGTAACATAGCTTTCAAGGTGTCAAGATGTCACAAGTATTTTTATCATTTCTTTTTTGTGAAACTGGTTCGTTACCTTATATTCACCACTGCTTAAAAACCATTTGCTTGGACTTTTTAACCATTAAAAAGATCGCCCAATAAATTCTATCAAAATACTTCTTTGAGTTCCATTGTCTATAACCAGTTGACATGTGGCCCTCCGATATACTCTGTTTGACATACCTGATCAGTATAATATGTCTTAAGAAATGGTCCCATACGTAAATATCCACATTTCCCGAGGAAAACAAGTTTTAAAGCGTTTCTGATTTTCCCACTGCTGACTAACATGGTTTTATTAGACTGACCCAGTTTTAATGAATGTAGATCGTGAAGTATCTTTTTTTTACCATTGGATGTTTTCCTAAAATTTAGATAAACCTATTGCCACAGTGTTGATTATTAGCACCAAAGGTTTGGTGACACTAAATGGTTTCAAAAACAGCAGAAATAACTAACTTTTTAAGATTGTCCACTGTAAGAGTAATACTAGAGTGGTATTGATATGTAGGACTGTATGTCGAAGTCTTTTTTGTTTTTAATTGTACTTAGCACGGTTACACTTTTAATCCTATAGAGCTCAAAGCATTTCCTGCGGAGAAAAACATGCTTTTTATTCTGTCCCATACTTGCGAATCATACAAAACTTTGGGGAAATTCATTAGGATATTTACTGACGGCAGTAATATGTATATTGTTAAGTTGTGTCAAAAATGATCGATGAAAGAATTAGGCTGTTTTTGTTATTACTTTTTGATAGAGATTGGCGAAGTTATAAAAAATGCACTCAAACATGCGTGATTTGTCAATCGTGGGTTGTTTAGTGGAATTGGTTGTTGTCGATACTCTTTTTAAAACGTTATCCGATCACTCAACACTATTCATTTTGGTGATCCTCTGAAAGCGTTTAATAATTTGTTTCTTTTATCCATTTTAGCGCTTCTTTGGCTCTTGAAATTGTGTGACAATCTTGTTGAAGTTGACTTAAGTAGTTGTTATATGGTAAAGGATACGATGTTGGCAGATGAAGACCTTGTTTGCCGTGATGACTTGCAGACGAAAGTGAAGATTTTTGTAGGAGGTGCGAACCCTTGTCATCGTTTCTTTAAATACCAGATTTGTTATTCGACTCCTTTAGGGAAGAAGAAATCTAGCCTTGAATAAATTGTTACTTTTCGTCTAGCGTTTTTCAAACATTTGAGAGGCTGTCCGATACTCCGTTCTGTAACCGAGAAGCTGTTTTGGAATAGTTTTTCATTTGAAAGGAGGCAGATAGGTTTTTAGTGGCATTTGTACTGTTTTAAAAGAATATGTGAGTTTGATAAGCCTTTAGTGGATAGCCCAACTCTCTTTTTCCAAGTGTCGCCCCATGGCGACACTTGGAAAAAGTGAGCCAAATTCCTGGCCCAATCGGGATGTCAAAAGCGAAGATGCATGTCTTTTGGTTGACCTAAAGAGTAACCAATGAAATGCTTATTTACAAAATAATAGACATAGCCGCTATGACAAGAGTTAGTTTACTGTTACATTTTACTCAGTTTGCAGGTCACGCTTTAGTCATTTTGCATGAAATTCTGGGTAAACATTTCAAAGAATAAGTTAAAAATTGCTGTAAAATATTGTGAAGTTAAAAATATCAACAAGAGACCTCATTAACCTACAGATTATTAACCCCGATACCTAAATTCTTGTCAAGAAAGAGCCGACATCACCCACTAAGATGTCGTAAAATGCGATTTTGGTAAATTTTTCTACATGTAACTTTGTATTGATAAATATATCGATTAACCTATATAAAGCAAGGGCCTATGATTATTTCTTTTGCCTGTACCCTAATTTAAGAAGCAGTTTCGTTTCCCTGGAGATTGCGATGACCTCCTTTTGGTCACAGAGCTCATCTATGATCGATCATATTTTAATTTTTTTCGTGATGACCATTTTTATCTTTAGATTTTCCTCTTACTCCTGGTTGCCCAATCACCAACATACACGTCGTGCACAATGCAGTACGCATAGCCCCCTTGCTGTACATGTGGCTTTTTCAGCCGTCGATCATATTTACCAGTTTTCATTATTGGTTTATCTTGTTCATCTCTTTCTCATCTCTTCACTTCGGGATGTTTTCGATGGGCCATTAGAGAATAATTCTGAAAACAAAGTACAAAATGAAACTGAATAATTGTCGAATAGTAAAAGCATTACATAAAATACACGTGTGACATTTGTAATGCTTAAATTGGAAGCGCAGTTTTCTTGTAGATATTCCTTCAAGACTGTAAAATATGAGTGATAGTAATGTTAGTTGCTGCTGATGGTACACCTTGATCTGTGAGTTAAAAACATAGCACTTAATGGCTACCCAACATCGCGGTGCTTATTGGAAGTATATGACGGCAAAATACTTTAAAACAACATGCATGCAGATATTTTTAAAAGCAAGATGAAATTTACCTTTGGAATTTTTATTACGTAAAGTAGTGATAAAATATTATTGGAGTTTGAACTCATTGATTTCTCTGTCGAAACAGGTCTTTTCAAGTAAGTAGAACGATGGGACAAAACGTAAATGGTTTTGACATTTCATCAGACTATTTCAAGATATCCTGTAGATCCTTTGCTCATGAATTGAAGGGCATCACTTATAATTACCAAAGAGCAACTTCTGCTTGTTATCCTTCCTGAAACTAATGTTCTAATGACCAAGAAGAACCTAATTTTGACGAAGCTGACTGATGGTATTCAAGAAAGTAATGTTTGGCCATTTTGGTATAAGAGATCTTTTTATTTATTTAATTTCATCTAAATTTACTATCCCGTAAATACGTACTTGTCTCCTTCGGTATCTGAACCACATACATACAACGTACAGGAGGTTAGAAATTCTTAATGTCCATATGACAAATGTAGGGCTCACAGTTGTAATAACCTCAGTCATGATGACTTTGGTTTTGAAGCGTACCAAAACCCAACCTTGATAGAGCTTCACCTGTATTAGATTATGGCCTTCCTATGTAATCCTCTTTCCATCGAATATTGTTGTTTTTCTCTTATTTGTTGAAGGTACAAGTTTAACTAGTGAAGTATCTCGTCAGCTGGAACAAAAAATTGGACAGGTTTTGTTTCTCTTCGAATGCCGAACGATGGGTGTCCTTAGAAACGACAGAGACCCAACAATCTGTGGTATTTGTTGATTATTTTATATTATTTTCGAATATACATAACACTAAACTAAAGGCAAGATGTACAAGCTTAGTTTATCTTATGTTTGTGAACTATGATGTAATTCCTGTGATTAACGCCATTGCACTTAACATTGACCTGTCATTGTCTGTCGTTTAACACTATTCGCTACTAATTAGAAGACATGGATGGACACCATATGTTATGCCACCAAACGAAAGTTATTTTTTTCTGTTGCTAGAGAATTTCAAAAGAAATATGAAAGCTCTAAGTTAACGACTGCGTTTTTTTGAGGTAGTTTTTGTAAGTTTGCCTTCTCGTCAAAATAGAAACTCAGTAGTTATGCCTTTTAACTTAAGAACTAAGAAAAATCCGAGAGAGCCGAGTCTAAGAAGTTATCAGAATGATTTTTAGCAAATGTCAACCCGATTCCCCGTGTTTAGCCTTAAAAGTTACTTAACATTGATTTTCACCATTACTTTTATCATGTTACTTTTAAATTAATTTATTTCATTTCGTTTTTATTTCCCAGTTTTGTTTACTCGTTGATAAGCCAATGGTGTTTTGTTATCTTTTTTTCCAATCATGTTTGGTATTTTAAGTAATACGTTTATCTGGCATTTCTAAGGTTAAAATCAAGAGAGGATTATTTACTAAACTGTTTTAGCCAGATATTGTCTGTGCATAAATCCAACTCCTCCAGTGACAATTTTTTGGAGATCAGTGTATTATAGTGGTTTAATTGAGAGATGACGCATCTGCTTTAATAAAACGCTCTACATCTGTGACTATGCTGGAAAAATTCAACATGTGGAAGACACAGTGGAGAAAAGTCAGATAAAATATGTTCACTGTGCTGATCCAAAACTATGGATGTATTTATTTTTTATCCTCGCATTTTGTTAAATGCAGAGCTGACGTATAGTTGTTTCCTAAATCCAATAGGTTATGATACTTAAACAATAATTAAATGTTTATTTGTTTATCAAAGTGTATTTTTAAGCTGAAGGCTTCTAAAATTTTGCTGGGTTGTGGAAGTTGGTGTATACAATTTGGCCCAATACTGTTGGTAATAAACAATAATAAAGTATTGTAATTCAACGTCACTGCAAACTGACAAATTTACTGTTTTTCAAGCAATTCCCCAACTCGTGAGTTGGCTACTTTGTTAGCACCTGGTTTGAGCTAAACATCGGCACATGAAGATAACTGAATTTTTTCCTTTAATTTTTTTCATCCATTGAAAATTACTTAGATTAAATATGATGTATTCCAAAGTCCTTGAGACAATAAACGAGACCTCGTGCACCATTGTGGCTGCAACATATTTTAAAAAATAAACAAACCTGCTAAATTTCTTAATCTATAATTCAAGAATTGGATCATTTGAAAATGATCATATGATGGTGAAGAATAAATTGCTATTAATTGATTGGTGTATTTTATAGTTTAGCTGCCCAGGCTAAAAATGCCCACATCTACGTATCAAACGTATTACTAACCCACCCACCCACCCCAGTATTTATGACAAAGGCCATTTTCGGAATATTTCTTCACTTTCGTATCAAAATAAGAGACTTGCACTAAAAACAGAAGTATCCTCCTTTAGGATGCAATGTGTTAACAGCCTTTTTGTGAAACAGCAAGCGCAAGGCTAACTTAACGCCCCGTGATGTCTTTTGCTTAAATTATTTTTAGTCTTGTATTAGCAGAACACCGAGTACATTACTTGCGTCATTTTTTATCTAGCTCGATTTTATCCAAGTGATTCTGAGGACGAAATTGATGAGGATGAATTTAAAAAAGACACCGACAGTGCAGCCGAAGAGTACCTTCTTAATGATGACCCCACTGTTGTTGAAGATTTTTATGACGATGTGTGCATAAGCTGAGTGGGGACCACTGCAGCGGAATTTGGTGTGACGAACAGGATAGCGGGATACTACCCGTCATTTAACGAGTGTAATTTTTCAACCGTAGCTGTTTTAATATATGGNCAAGCATTAGTAAAATAAATGCCATGATTTGCTTGTACCTTTAACAAATGGTAGACTTGATTGCCCGAGTGATGTCTTTTGCTTAAATTATTTTTAGTCTTGTATTAGCAGAACACCGAGTACATTACTTGCGTCATTTTTTATCTAGCTCGATTTTATCCAAGTGATTCTGAGGACGAAATTGATGAGGATGAATTTAAAAAAGACACCGACAGTGCAGCCGAAGAGTACCTTCTTAATGATGACCCCACTGTTGTTGAAGATTTTTATGACGATGTGTGCATAAGCTGAGTGGGGACCACTGCAGCGGAATTTGGTGTGACGAACAGGATAGCGGGATACTACCCGTCATTTAACGAGTGTAATTTTTCAACCGTAGCTGTTTTAATATATGGTGTTATATTGATGAAACATACCTGCTGTCTCTCATTTAATTACAATTGTTTTTGAATACTGTTTCCTACCGTTTCTCACCATTTTAAATGAAAAGGTTGAAAATAAAAAAATTACTTTCACTTAGGAGCACTGAAGTTGGAGTTTAATTTTTACATATATTCCGCGCCAAGGGAATTGGCACACTATCCATAACAGAGGCAAATAATGCTAAGATAACCCCAAACCCTTTTGATGCTTCGGATGAGATTTTTCCAAGTAATATCAGCATGGGTTTGTTTACTAATGATAAAAGTGGGTTACGTCGGGTACAATTCTCAGAAAATTAGCAACAATACAAGGAAAACAAGAGCTTTTTTACCAACGATTAGGGCAAGTTTTTTTTAATTCTAAGACGGTTCAGTCGTTTCCGTGGCTACACACGGTCACACCAATTCAGTTAGGTCTGGTACAATAAGCTTCCGACTTAAAGTTTTTCTAGTTTAAAAATATGCCCAGTGCTGAGCGTTCCGAATTTCACATTACTATGAAGGAGCTACTACCACATTTCTTTTCAGTGTACCCCGCAACTTCCTTCTAATGTTCAATTCCGTATCAAAATACTCGTGACCAATCACTGCAAACAAAGCAAATTCACGGCAGTTTTTCAGAATACATTCTTGCTGTTACTAATATGAACTACATGAACGGCTCGTTATATTTTCAGCTAAAAAATCTTTATGGTTGTTCTTGAGTGGACTGCGATTTGGACGCAAGTTTCTAATTGGCAGAGGGGGCCATGCACTTTCTTACGGTTGAAGTAGAATAACCAGCCATGCTAAAAAACTCGACTTAGATTTTTGCAATTTATCAGGTGAAAATGACCCGAGCCTTTTCTTGTACCCAGAACTTTTTATTAATTGCTGTTACCTATTCTTCGTCACTTTAACTAATAAAGTAAACTGGCAAATTATGCGACATTTTAAAATATTTTTAAAACTTGCCGGTTATTTCACCCTGGCTCTATCTCGTCTCTGACGAGTTTTCCGCATGTACACTACTGTTCTCTCCCACTCTGTACCTTTTTATGTATTCTTTTTCCTTGGACAGCTAGATTTTCAAACTCCTCTACGCGTTTCTTCAGCAGGATCTTGAATGTGCCACTGGTCAGCTCACTCGTGGCCCAATCATTTTTTGTCATTTCTTCAGTTTCATACAGTCGGTGGCTTTGTGCCTTATATACTTCTTAACCAGGAAAGCAAACTATTTACTCAAACCAGGCGCTTTGACTTTTGGAATAATTTATGCCCAGGCTGCTAACCAATGGACACAGATACCTGATCGTGATTGAGTGACGGTAAATAGCAATCGAAAAAAAAATTAATTTTGTTTACAGAACCACCAAGATCAGCATCGCAAAGTGCAAAAAGATATGGGCATGGACGAAAATGGCTTTAAAAAACCGTAAAGTTGAAGTACAGACCTTAAACTGAGTGACGTGACTAAATGCATTTTGAGAACTTTGTTTTGCGACTTTCATGAAATTGATATTGTGTACAGTACTATTCGGCCACAAAAAGCCAAAAAGAATCCTCTTTTCTTTGACCGAGAAAAAAATGCTTAGATAAACCTGTTCAAATTCAATTACAGTAGTTTTTACCAAAGGAGGGGCCTCAAAAGCACCCACTGCTCATAGCTATGACAATACACAAGCTTCCTCACAAACTGGAGTGTGAGTCAGGAAACGCTCTTGCCTCGCTACTTCTGGCTCGGTCTCATAACTATAAGACAGTAAAGATCAACTACAAAGGCAAATAATCCTGTATCCATTACCACGGATGCTGACTAGGACACATTGCATCAGATCGCAATTAAAACACAAGAAATAGTAATTTATCAGCAGGAAGTGAAAAGCATTCGTCCTTCCATCTTGCAAACAAAAAGGTTAAGTTCTTAGCAAGTCGAAAAGTGCAATGGGCCCAAGCCTAGTTAATACAAGCATCCACCTCTTTAACGTTGGGTCACAGAAACCAATGTCTTTATTGTGACTCACTGGAAGGGCTGGAAATTAAGGTCAGAGGGGTTATTTCAACGCATGGGGTAAGATAATGCCCCCCTACAGTGTAGATAAAAGTCTAAAACACAGTTGATGGAGTGCTTTGCATGACAACACAACATACGAATTCTGTTTACAGGAAGAAATAAAATTACTTTTAACTGTAAATACATCAGTATAAATAATTATTTTTATCCAACAAATCTGTTGTTTTGATCGTACGTAACATAAAAAGATCTTTCTTCTGTACAAGTAAGTCATGAATGGCTAAAAATAGAATTTTTTTTACAAATCAAATAACAAAAATTCAGTTTCTTGTGCGACTAAAATCAATATGGTGCTAGAAAGTAACTAGAAGAACTCAAGTCAAAAACCAAAACTGCGAGTAAAAATTTGAAGATCTTGGAAATCAAAACTGCATTAAAAATATTTATTCTACCAGGTAACACCTTTGCTTCCGGTAACTAGTCATTCCAACTAATGCATTTCAGGACCACTGAAATTCCATGGCCGATTCAATCCTGCCAAGACTAAACAGATCCTATCAATATATTAATATAATCAGGAATAAAAATAAATTAGTATTTTCCTTGGAATAATCTAATGTAATGTTAGCAGGTTCAAAACAGAATGGTCCAACAATGTGTCAATTAAACAAGACAAGCTGTATTGCCTGTACCTATTATTTCTCATTCCGTGATTGTGTGCGCAGAGAAGTGTATGGTACATTACGAAAACGAAATAAAACAAGAAATTGTATTCTCCGGATAGTTTATTGGACTTAAAATGTTTTTCTGGGTTTCTTATAATCTCATTGAACACCATGCCTTTACCTGACAATATTCTCTTATGACAATCTATACCACCTAACATCGTTAAAGCACGCTGAAAATGACGTGAACTAAGAACTAAGAGACTATTTCTAGTCCAGTACAATCAGTGTGGGTCGCTAAAGGAACTAGGCTTTAAACGATCTTTGTTCTCCAATTCAATGAACGAAAAAGAAGACTAAATAACTAGCCTGTTTTAAACTGTTTTAATTGCTGTCATGACACTCATATGTTCTCCGAGCTGTTATCAACTCTAATCCTCCGCCAGGTGCGGCATTTCAAAAGCAAGTTTCTAAAAGATTAGCAAACCACGTTCACGGGTTTAACCAATAAAGCTGCATTTTAAATATACTTTAAAAATTTGAAATCCGAAACTGCGTCAAAATAAGTTATTGCTCGATACAATAAAAATCTGATGACTGGAAGATATTTGGAAACGGTTTCAAATTAATTACTCTAGATCAATGAGTACCATGCATTGCAGTTAAGATGCTTGTTGAGGTAACAAAACTATTCTCTCTAAGATTTGGTTTCAAATTAATTACTCTAGATCAATGAGTACCATGCATTGCAGTTAAGATGCTTGTTGAGGTAACAAAACTATACTCTCTAAGATTTGATAAAAAACCTAATNAACGGGTTTAACCAATAAAGCTGCATTTTAAATATACTTTAAAAATTTGAAATCCGAAACTGCGTCAAAATAAGTTATTGCTCGATACAATAAAAATCTGATGACTGGAAGATATTTGGAAACGGTTTCAAATTAATTACTCTAGATCAATGAGTACCATGCATTGCAGTTAAGATGCTTGTTGAGGTAACAAAACTATTCTCTCTAAGATTTGGTTTCAAATTAATTACTCTAGATCAATGAGTACCATGCATTGCAGTTAAGATGCTTGTTGAGGTAACAAAACTATACTCTCTAAGATTTGATAAAAAACCTAATACATCAGATACAATAATTCTGCCTTGAAAAACTGTTGGCGTTCAACTTATCAAGGCATTCAACTGGCTTGATAATCTCAGCCACAAAAACAATAGTGCCCTATTTCCAAGGACCCTCTAAAATACTTTACTCTCAACTCCATTGAATAAATCAAGAGACCCAAAGTTATAAAAAAATAAAAAATAAAATACGATTTACCTTACACTGTTAGCGCTTTTTCCGGCGGTAAAGCACGAAACGTAAAAAAGTTATCTTTTATAGCTAAAATACCAATAAATTAAAATAAAGAGGATAAAAATATATACACAAAAGGCAACATATCGATGATAGTTTCAAAATTGTTCGAATACACGCTCTGCGGTCCACGCCAGTACTCACTGTTAACGAATTGGAATACTTAGTAAATATTTTAAAGTTCAAGTTGTGTTCATTGAGAAACTGCTGCTTCTTATGGCAACTTACCCTCTTATAAATCTTCCAATTTGTTTATTTAGGTAAGTATTATGACTGAAACGGAAAATGTAACACCGAAGTTATCAACTAATCAGTTTTGTTATTAACCTTTCAGGTGAGCCTTCAACCCCAACCTTTAATGGTAGTGTTGTGCATTTCCTGAACAAGCCTCAGTGGAGAGTCAATGAGAAAATCATCAATTTGTTTCTGATGACAAGTGTTCACACAAAAGTACCACTGTTCAGTTCAGCTCAAAGGAGACTTTGCTTTGAATAATGACGGTTGCTGTTGTTGATCATAAGCTTCATTAATAATAACGCATATTCGATTAATTTGTCTTGTTTTTCTCATAAACTATTTAAAAGTCGTTTATACTTATTGATTTAGCTCCGGAGCTCCAACGGCTAGTTACATTTGACTAAAATATTTTTCAATCTTTCCTTCAAATTCCATTGTTTATCTTGGATGGGAGGGGTTTTTATTAAAAGTTAAGAATTGCATGCAGCTTTCGATACCTTAGTTGTTCAGAACACAAATACAAAAATGGTTTAAATAATGTAAACATTTTAAAGAAATGCGTTAGTGAGATATGAGCACCACAGCAAAATAGGCAGCAAATGTGCACGAAGCTAGAAGTAATCGAAATAAAACTAAAGACAGTTTGCACCATACATAATTATTACTAATAATCTTGCGTAAAGTGCAAGTTGTCTAAAAACAAGAAAACGCCAATATTTTTCGGGAACACTTTGTCATGGTGTATCCTTCCTAACAGAAATGAACGATTTCATGTTACCGGGCGAGTCTGTTTTAAAAGTTCTAACTTACACGAAACATTTGAAAATGATTTAACGAGTTCATACATATGGCACATCCCACTGTTGTACGTTAAAATAGCGTCCATATTACTCACTAAAGAAAGAGCAGCCGAGCCTGAATGCCTCAAGGTTTCAGTCAGCGGTCAGTACCACATATACAAGTATGATAGTACTTCAATTCAAACCCCTTCACATGTTACTGCACACATGTAAGCTCCTATCACAACTGTTTTCTAGGTCAAGTAAATAGCACATAACAATCGTTTTACGTCAAATTACGTCGACTGTGAATAAATACAAACATAAGGGCTGATCCAATAACTACAAATACCCATAACACTGAAAAACTATGTATACATTCTGTTGCTCGTGCGGCAATGATCCGTTGGAAAAACAAATTAAGTTTGATAAACGCTACCTGTCAACACTCAACGTGGTGAAAAAATAGCTTTACATTACCGGACCACTTATCATAGTCAGTTACTTATCAATTCCCTCTTTTGTGGAAAGTAATCAAATCTCCCATTACAGTCTATAAAGGAAGAAAGTGGTTTCTTTTCTGCTCGGTACTAATACAAACACGTACGGACACTAGATTTGTCCACTTGTCTCCCCATCTTAATATCCTAACAAGAAACAACTGTTCCACAGGCTGGATAAAATAAAACGATTATTTATTATCAATTACTCCACTAATAAGACCACAGTAATGAAGATAGGATAAAATTAATATCTTCCATGTGCGTGAAGGAGAAGAATAACTGACGCGCAACCATCTGCCAAGGGTAAGGATAGTCTACATCAATGTATACAAATTATCAACAGCTTTCGTGGGTCTGTTTGCTTGTAACTCTTGTCTTGTTGTGCGCACTGATCCTCCTTGAATATGCGTCTGTTGTGATGGTCTATTTGAGGCACCTGCGTTGTATGTATTCGAACGCCGCATACCGCTATTAGTTCTTTGCGCTGACGGCGTGTTCGAATTTTGGGGTAAAACTTCATAGCAAACAAAGTTTGATAATGTTACATCAGTAGGGCCTACATTTTCTAATGGAATTGCATTGATACGGAAGTGTTCCAGCATTTCAAATATGCTCTGGAAGCATAGATGTTGTACGTGACACTGCCCTTCGGGGTTCAAGGAGAGCCTCAAATGCTGATAAAAGTAGGAAAACAAAAAAACTAACTAAGAAATGGCCAACAAATTCATATTCTTTAATGGATAACAAACAAAATACTTTAAAAATTACGTTCGTAGTAGCTGCTAAACGTCTTTTTATTTAGAGTGATCAAAAAAAAACAATCGCCTTTCTACAACATAATTTTTTGCAACAAAAGCTACTCATGCATGGGAAACTGCAAAAAGCATCAATGCTAAGCGATTGGGGGAGCTTTCTTACACTTGACTAAAGCGATGTCGTGTTACAACGCGACGCTTACAAAAATTAGTGGTGCCTATATCTTGATTTCTAATGCAGCTTTTATTGCATAGAAATTAAGATACAAACTGCAACTGTTTCAAATTAATGAGTTAAGGCAAAAAATTAAATTGTTGCATGAAACATTGCTACTTCGATTAGCAATAATAAGCAGTTATTTTCCAACTGTGTTACGTTTTAATTTGCTGATTCCCTATTGGGGAAATCCATAACACAGATATTTATGGAAATAGCTATTATAGTCAATGCTTCAAACCCGGTGAAGTAACAGTTATGGGGCAAAAATTATCTATATACCAATACCTCTTAAACTGAGTTCATTAAAAAACTGCATTAAGTGCTCATAGATCAACTCCGCTAAAAGATCTTTAAAATGGCTATTCTTCACACACAAAATATACCCGTAAGACATTACTTAAGTAAACATAATATTAGCATTCATGTGATAACCATAGTGAAATTCGCGAAACGATAAAAAATTGATCAAGGTAGTTATTTACACTGCTGGAAGGCTTCACAATTATGCTATCGACATCAGAATCACGGTGGCACACCATAAACATGAACTAAACAAGTTAATTATTGCCCTGTAGATTTTATTACCCACCAACCCGCCTCAACCAAACCAAACCTTTTTGCTATAATTAGTAAATTATAAAGAGAAGTGGCTTTCTCAATTGCCATAAAATAAAACAGGCTTTGGTTCATCATCTTTTCACCAGCATTGTCAAGCTAGATCTGCATGCCATGTAAATATTTCATAAAACACTCGACATAAAGTGTGTAATTGTCCACTGGCTGCAGACGAATATTAAAGGCCTGGGAAAGATCATTTGTGAGTGCCAATAAATCTGGCCACGTTACTTTGTACTACCATTTCAAAAAATTCGTATAATCAATCTTGAACACGAGGAAAATGGTGATTAGCAAACGCGACAGGGATCTGAAATTTGGCATAATACCTAGGAATTTAAAGTGTGCAGTATTTGTTTACTATGTGTTGCTCCGATTTTGTGGTACAGTCACTCGGCACATGAACTTGCACTCTGTGGCCGCGCTGGCTAATATGAAATCGGCAGTCTTTTTTGTCACTGAGAACCATAAAACATCCCATTGTATATGAAACCAAACACGAAAACAATTCAAGATCTTAAATCTGTTGTTCCTTTAGCTTTTACTGACATTCAAAAAGGATCAAATTCCTGTCAATTATCTAAAGTTGTCCCAAACTTTCAAAAACTAAAACAGCGTGAGGGGCATCAATTACTTTAAAGGCATGGGCAGTTCTAATAAACAATACTTTCAGTTACTATAGTTTCAATCCTCGTATTTCAATTGTCTGATAAAACAAAAAGCCTACCTTAGAACGTCCTTGTAGATTAAATGTTAATACATACTCTCCTCTTCTAGTTTCACTTTGACGAACCAAAAACACACCGTGCGACTGAGTACCTCCCTGAAGAACAAGCATAGATGCTTGCACTCGACTGATAGTACCATGAAACCAAGGGTAAACGGCCAATGGGTGGTTTTCCCCTGACAAGGATAACCAGTCATCCTGCTGGGCTGTTTCCGCAAGGAAAAAAATTAAAAAAAATTAGAGTAAACATTTATGCAAAGTAAATATAAGAACAGAAACGAAGTTCAAGTTCGCGAGATTTCATGTACACTGCATATGGCTGCTCCAACACTATGAGAGTTAATACTTCGGTTAACTTAAGGTTGCAAATCAACTTATTCCACCCGAAATCAATACTGAGAGCCAAATTAACAGCACCATCGGAAGAAGGATATCACTTGCGTATGCATTATAATGACCAGCCCCCTGAAGAAATTAAACGTACCATTAGCAAACGGTGGGCTTATTCTAACAAGTATGTTATACATTTCTGCGTTGAAAACATTGCACAAAAAGGTGCAAGAGGCAAGTTTCTGACCATTCCTCAATGTCCTCGGAATATCGGTTGGAAATACTGACACAATGCAAGTGCCAAAACAATATTTTTCCGGTTAAACCCTCTTCCGCTGTGGGTTTTTTATATTATAACTTATGTATGTACAACTTATGTATTATACTTGTTTTTCACGCCAAAAGTAAGAGCGAAAACAGTTATATGACTTAGAAACGTCAACTTCGTGTGAATCATCTTCATATATACCACCATTTGCGACAATGGTAAAAAAATTAAACTGAAAACAAATTAGTCCAAACATCTAACTCCGCGTAAAAATAGGGAGGGGGGCTTTTGTCAATAAAACCCTAAAAATATTAAACATTTCCAACGTCTTAAGAAAAGACCAATTCACCCTAAAATGTAGATAACGGGTCCTGCCCAACCCAAGTGGCAAACTAGATACAATTACTGTCTGTAAATATTTCTTTCTGAACTGACGAAAACTCTTGCTACAAAACTTATTCTGGGAAAATAAATTTTGACGGGATTTCCAGGATCAAGAAAATCGGAAGGAAGCTCCCTCTGGGTCATAAGCAAGGTACTGAGGATCTACAAGCCTACTCAAAGAACAAGTGCCTGATGTACATACAATACACTAAGTAATTTACAGATAAGCTGATGCTTCTGTTCTTTCTTCCTTTCTTTCTTCTTCTTCTTATCATCATCATCATCATTATCACCATCATCATCAACATCACCATCATCATTACTATCATTATTTTATTATTATTATTATTATTATTTTATTATCATTATTATTTTATTATTATTATTACTATTATTATTATTATCATTATCATTATATCCCTCTTTCTCCTCTTCTTGTTTATCATCATCTTTGTCATCATCTTTATCATCATGATTTTTCTAAAAGCAGCAAGGGGTCGATAAAAAATTTCAATCTTTATTGGGCCTTAAGTATAAAAATTTAGAACCTTTATTCCATACCTACTTTGTCTAACAGTGCTAGTGCAGTTCGCCACATTGCTTTGATTTCTTGAAAGATGTGTAATACCTTAAAATATTTTCTTTTTCATCATTTTCAAGTATTTTAGCTATCCTGTGTTCTTCCTAATGCTTCCTAATGAATCATTTTTAGCCATTACCTTAGTAACCAACAATTATGCTAAAGATCACAACCTTGTCACTGAATGGCAGGGCTATCCATAATCAAACTGCAGTAATACAAAGACCCTATACATAATATATGAAAACTAAATATTGCCCTTCCAGCATATTCTGGGTAAATAAAATGTGACGCAATTATCACATATACCTACCGGGACTCTGAGTTTCATTTGCTGGTGTTTCTTGATGAGTCTCCTGTGTCAGAACTGACGGCATTTCCGCAGGTCTGGGAGGTACATCAGGTGGGGGTGAAGTTAACACAACTTCATCAACTAATTAATGAGAAAAGATACCATTACTGAAAACACAAAGCAATACGAAAATCGCGATCTTTTAATCCATTTAATGATACGCCCAGTTACCAGTTATTTTGGAGCTTTTAACTTTTAAAACACCACTGAAGAGTGCTACTCCATGGTGTTTCNCACTTTACAATACCAAGGTAAACCATCAATTTCTGGGTAAATAAAATGTGACGCAATTATCACATATACCTACCGGGACTCTGAGTTTCATTTGCTGGTGTTTCTTGATGAGTCTCCTGTGTCAGAACTGACGGCATTTCCGCAGGTCTGGGAGGTACATCAGGTGGGGGTGAAGTTAACACAACTTCATCAACTAATTAATGAGAAAAGATACCATTGCTGAAAACACAAAGCAATACGAAAATCGCGATCTTTTAATCCATTTAATGATACGCCCAGTTACCAGTTATTTTGGAGCTTTTAACTTTTAAAACACCACTGAAGAGTGCTACTCCATGGTGTTTCTAACGTTCTGTCACGTTGTTGTCTTGAAATGGGAACAGTATTGAGCATCCACCCCCTACCTACACAAACCATACCCCTAATTAAGCAACGACTGGCCATCGTTCCGTAATCGTCGTTATTCCAGTCTAATTCTTATGTGTGACTATCAAAGATATTAATGCCCCATTATTAAATTAAAGGTGAACCTAACACCGCCAGAACAAAATGTATACTTAACATACTCCACAGTATTCTTGCTTTTGCATTTAAGTTTATGGTTGCAAAAATGTTTAATTTACTGTTTAAACTGGTATACAAATCACTAAAACTAACTTAAACCTTGTCCTGTGACTCATAAAAAGTTAATGTCCACAATTGAAAAGTGATAATGCTACAGTAATTCATTGTACCTCGAACCAAAGAAACAAAATGTACAAAACCTTATGATTTTTGACAGTAATTTACTTCTAGTCTCTTTCGTGCAAAGTGTCACGGCGGTAGTTGCTTTAACTGCCTTTTATAGCTTTTCTTTTTCTGTAATTCAAAATAAACACACGAAACCTCGGGGGAAAAATTGAGCATTTGGATTCCAACCCAATTCTGTGGCTACATACTCTACAGCCTATCACACTAAACGTGTTATGACTTCTTTAATCCAACTTGTTACAATACAGAACATTCCCATGGTTGACAATCTCTCCGACAACTATAACCGGATAACTAACAATAATAATTTAGCTCTTGTCAACAAAACGTACAGCAATACAGAAATCTCCAATGCTAGGTTCAGGCTCCATAACTGCTTTTCAATTGTTCATAAATTAAAAAATTGGTATACATATCAAGCAGCTCCACGTGTCAAAAAATCATATAAGAATGCTCTCATTCTGTTTTGTCTTGGACAACTTTGTTAACTGGTGATTACTGTTTTTACTACAAGATACCGCTTGACAGGAGTACTGCTGCTCTGTATTATACAAAAGTCGTCCAATACAAATAATATTTACAGTCACGCTACAGAAATGTTTTTGTCACCAGCCAAACTTTATTCAAATTGACGGAATTCCAACAGAAATACCTGAAAGCTCCCTGTTTAAACTTCGTGGAACAACATCTGACGCCCTTCTGTGTGCGTTTCTTCGGATCTGTGTTGGGCGAATTGAAGACAAGGCTGTGGCACTTTGGAAAGATAGGCTCTGTCGGGATGGTGGCGGTTTGGCATCTGCATAAAAACAGATATATTCTTTATTAAGCTAATTATAAACCTTCCAGGAAAGTAAGCAAAAATAATGAGCGTGAATATTCTAGCTACAATGACCACCAAGTATAACTTTTTAAAGCTCCCATGCTATTGTGGCAAGAGACGATGCGACCGATCATCAGCACTATGGGTGAGCATGAACGCTGAGTAACAATGCAGCTGTAACTGAATCAAATAATAAAGATCTGCCCTTTGGCGAAACAAACTTTAATGACAGTGAATTAAAAAAAACACGAGACTTTTAGCCAGTAGGGATAGAAAAAAACTGGAGACGTGAGTGCCACCAAAATGTCCTTTTCTTAAATACATTTTTTGTCCTTTCCTCATACAAACTAAAATATCCCTTTTTTGTCTCGTTTTTTTTCCTCAAGCAAGAAAAAAATCAGAACTGCTTTTTCCTTGCATGTAAATCTGCTCATTTGCTTTTCAACATCTCTTGCAGTTTGTGGTTGAGTTCGCGAATATGTGACAGGCGAATAATTTGATGAGATCTGACATTGCAAAAGTAATCTCTCCAATCTGTCAACAAGTGTTGCTGGTGACAGAAAGATCAAAGAAGCCGTGTATCAAAATAAATTTCTGATTTGGAGCAGAATTTCTACTGATTCAAAGTTTATACTGTTTATTTTTTACTCTCCTGTTGACTTGAGAAGACTTGAAATGCCAAAGGAAAAAGAGACCAACAAGGCAAAAGCACTCTGCTATGTTTTTCAATTTCCAAAAGAATTGAAATGTTCTCCAAGGAATGAATTGTATTGTAGCAATTTGTAACTGACACCAAGGAGAAAAAACATAGTGTGTGAAAGCATCAAGAAACTGCAAAGTAAATAAAGAACTTGGCTACTAGGAATAGTGGAACTGTTGCTAGATAACCGTTTCTGATGGCTACATCTACAAACCAAGATTTTACAGGTCGTATTGTCAATACATTTCTTTCAATGAAGTCAAAATTTGTTCTCTTTGAGCCTCTCTGAGTAATTTTTCTTCTACAAATTTGCTTCTTCCAATTCAACTGTGTCCTCAACAATTCGTAAACCTCTGTTTCCTGTTACTCGTTTCATACACAGTATTTCCACGTCACCATGGGGAAGCACACTCTGGTAAATGGTTAACAATGTCCTGGCCTTTCTACTAATTTCCTGTAATTTGTTCTTTGACCAATTAACTTTACCTGCGTCATACCAGACGACTGACAGTGCTCTCGGGTTTGTTGCCCGAGTAACATTTCCGGAATTCAACTTGACTTGAACGTTTTTCTTACCGTTCTGTTCGTTCCTCGGTAATTCTTTCATTTCTGTGGGCTTTATCTTGTCGCACTGTAACACACCTAATTACCTGTAATCCTGTCTTTCCTCCAATCACCCATAAATAAAAAGAATTTAAATTTTTCTCTGTTTGTGAGTTATATCACATCTTTATTTTTCTAAGGATTGTTGATAACGGTAAAAGGGCCACTTCAAAACAAAATAAGAAAAAGCTATCTCCCTGGAAAATCCATCTACTGATGTTTAACTTTCTCCTCCTGATGTCAGTTCAACTTTTCACCCTTCCATAGATTTACTCAACATCTGGCTCACATTCCGTGCTATTACTAGCATCGCAGTACCCTCCATCAGCCAAGAATGAGTCGTCATATTATACCCTTTCTTGTAATCTATCCAAGAAAGGTATAGATTAGTCATTCTCTTCCTACAATTTTTCAATACAATTTCATTTACCACGAGTTGGTCTTCGGTCCCCCTGCTCTCCTTCTCCTGTAGAAATAGCCC
The DNA here is from genome assembly GCA_003991215.1 of Morbakka virulenta. NCBI lineage: Eukaryota > Metazoa > Cnidaria > Cubozoa > Carybdeida > Carukiidae > Morbakka > Morbakka virulenta. Next base: position 914,588 of record RDPX01000267.1, read on the forward strand.
ATTATTTTCCAGATGCTGTATATTTCCTTTGCAATAATCCCTTCCACAGCTTCCACACCAGTTGTAAACAGGTCATAGGCCTGAAGCTCAATACAATATTTCCTTTGCTTTAGCCTTCAAAATTAAAGACATTTCTCCTTTTGCCATCCATAAAGTTACCTGTCTTGTTTGTAAGCATTCATTAAACTGTTCTTCTATCCCAGAGTGCAAAATTGTAAACTTCTTCAACCACTACCCATGAACTCCATCGGATCCAGAAGCTTTTCACGTTGACATCTTTTTTGTTTATGTTTTCACCTTTTCTTCCGTGCTACTGATGTTTGATTGCACCCAAAACTCTGATGTTCCCTTTTTATGTCGGCCAATCACTCAGCGTTTGCATTCACATTTCTGGCCCACAATTAACTCCAAAACTTCTCGCTTTTCTCAGTGTCGGGGCCTTACTTCATTTTCTCTGTCCTAACCGTCGATCATTTCGAACAGTTTCTTCGGAATACTTTGGAAAAACCCGATCTGCATGAATGTATTACTTCGTTATTCGTTTCTCTTTATCTTTGTTGTTTTTGCTTTCACCTTCTGTCCTAGCTCTTAAGTATCACATTCCTTTGGCTTTTACATGGTACTTCCTTTATTGAAGTATTGCAATTTATATTTATCTTCGAGAATGATTCGCGATCACTGATCTAATCTACTTAAATATCTTCTTAGTATTTTTATGTCTGTTTCATTATTCTTCCCTTCCACCATGGCTCTTTATTCTGCTCTTTTCTTGGTCTTCGTTTACTTTTTACCTGCAAAAGGTTTACCACAACATTTGCTCCTATCAGTATTAATCAGTTTCTTTCGTTCATGTTTTTGGTATCAATTTTCTTTAGCACATTTTTATTGCTTGCGCTGTTTCCTTCAGTTTCTTTCTATCTACAGCTGTAAGATTTTGTGATGGTAACTCGTTCTCTTCCAATAGCTTTGCTCTTATTGCTGCTCCTAATTCCAGTTGCTCATCACTCATATCTGTTTCATCTATCTATTTCTGTTCACTGACGGTTTAATGTACAGACTACCAGTTAAAATTTTACTCATTCCTTCATCATTATCGCCTTCTGGACCAATATTCACTCCAACGTCTGGGTTTTCATTCGTAATCACTTCTTCTTTTTAGTTTGAATTATTCTCTCTGTCCTTCTTTTCTTTGTCATTCTTTTGGATCTCTTCTATTTCCAACTACGAAAACCACCCAATCACTTAATTCCCCTAACTTGATCCGCTTATCTCTGCTCTTCCACACCAAAAATATCAACCTCCTTCCATAGAGCAAACATCCTTTTTCTGTATCCCCTTACTGATGGTCTGCTTTCAATTAATCCTCTCATTTTAAGCTTGTTTACGTCTTTGTTCCAAGCACTAATTTGATGACGACCTTGACCTCACTGCAATGCCCCCCCCCCCCCAGAGGACCCCTGCTAGGCGGGAGACCTTCACTATCTGTTACAGTCTCATTCACGCCTTATCTTTATTATTCCTCATTTCACTCATAAGTGGAAAGTGGATTTTATGTTACACTATCACCGGTGTTCTAAGTGACACACCAGCTCTTAGAGGGTTGCCAGCCAAGGCTTAAGAGCCCCTCCCACACATGAGGAAGACTAGCCCCCGCCGGACACCAACCCGGTACTTCATGGTCTCGGGAAAACGGACACGTGCTACATCTTGTTCGACGGTGACCAGAGGTAGTCGTAGCAAAGGGTAACCTCATTCTCCCACTTTGAAACCTCGCAACATTAAAGCTTGAAGTCATGCCTTGGACTAACTGTCTCTTACACCTCAATGATGACGTTATCCAGGTGTTCTTCTTAAGGAGGCTACGGCCAGTAGCTCTTGGTCTCAAGAATATTTCTCAGTATTCTTGCACTGCCAAAATGTGTGGCTTTCTACAACTGCGCTATGTTGTTCCTCAGAAAAATCTTCTTCATCCATATTTTCCATTCAGCATTTTCATATTTACCAGAACACAACACAACAGCACAGAACGAAACAGCACAGAAAAGAAAAGAACAGCGCAAAAGAGCACAGAACAGCAAAGAGCAGAGCAAAAGAGCACAGAACGATACAGAACAGAACAAAACAGAACAGAACAAAACAGAACAGAACAGAACAAAACAGAACAGCAAAGCAGAGTACAGAACAGCACAAAACAGAACAACGCAGACCATAACTGCGCAGAAAAAAACAATGCAGAACAGAACAATGCAGAACAGAACAATGCAGAACAGAACAATGCAGAACAGAACAGAACAGAACAGAACAGCACAGAACAGAACAGCAGAGTACAGAACAGCACAAAATAGACCATAACAGCGCAGAACAGAACAGCACAAAACAGAACACCACAACACAGCAAAGAACAACACAGCAAAGAACAACACAGCACGAGCAGAACACAGNCAGAACAGAACAGAACAGAACAGCACAGAACAGAACAGCAGAGTACAGAACAGCACAAAATAGACCATAACAGCGCAGAACAGAACAGCACAAAACAGAACACCACAACACAGCAAAGAACAACACAGCAAAGAACAACACAGCACGAGCAGAACACAGAACAGAAGCGAGCAGAACACAGAACAGAAGCGAGCAGAACACAGAACAGAAGCCAGCAGAACACAGAACAGAAGCGAACAGAAGCGAACAGAAGCGAAGGAAAGAGAAGGAAAGAGAAGGAAAAAAAGATTAGAGAAGAGATTAGAGAATAGAACGGAATAGAATAGAAAAGAATATTGAATAGAATATAGGTTAGCACATAAAATAGAACTGAATAGAATAGAACAGAATTAAAAAGAAGAGAAATAGAATAGTATAGAATAAAACAGTACTGTAACAAATACTAAAAAAAGTAACAACATAGCACTGATAAGCTCAATAAACTAGTAAGATAACTGGTCAACGTCGGTTTAGTGAGTAAACTACGTATTTGCGATATGTATAAAAGTGAAATGGTTTTGCACAGATGAATGTAAACAACCAGTATATTGTCCTGTTGATAGCTACACAGACAAGGTGTAAATATGCATGTTGATTGCTCAAAATGAGGTCCATGGCCAAAAAAAATAAAAAAATAAAATAAAAATGGTACCTTCATCAAATTGAATAAGCATCTGCTGCTCTTTACAATCAAACTCAAAATTGTTTCCCGCCTCTACAGGGTTTGGTGTGCTAAAGAAAAGAAAATACTATATACAGCTTTCAAATAAAATAGGGTATATCTAATCTTCTTTTTACACTTTCTAACATTCTTTACATACATATATATATATATATATGTATATATATGTATATATATGTGTGTGTGTGTGTGTCATACATAGTACATATTTTACATATTTACATATTTTACTTTACACGAGTGTTTTAATAATTGAAATATTCTAATATCTGACTCTGCAGTCACTTCGTGTCCATTTGCTTAAACACAACCTTGTAAACCTGACTTTTATCCCAGAAAGTTCTTACCCCTTGCCTATCTCTGTGGTTAAAAAGTGCTCACTTCCTTGTCCAATTTGGTACATTTGTAAGCAATGATTTTACTAAATATTATACTCGTGTCGAGATACATGTGACCAAGTCCGGAACAACAATACATAAAGTCATTTCGTCATACCAACTGAGAGTTCATGCTCACATTCTTTTCCCTTTCTTTCATCACCCTCAGTTGTTCAGGGTGGTGAACAGTTTGGGTTAGACAATGGTGACGTATGAGCTCTGGGTGGTATTCCTTTCCGATGGGTTTTTAAGTGACTCTTCGAGACAATACTTGTTAAGAAACTCACTCAATGGAACTCACTCAATGGCCATCCCATGCTGATCTCAAGCTCCTCTATGACAACAATCTACCCAAAACATTTCATTCTGCAATGTAGAATACTTTCACCAATCTGTAATTCTACAGCCATGACTCATCAAGTATTCTACCACACCCAAATCACATAATTTTCCACAATCGCAGCATCGCCCCACAATAATCTCGCATCCTGCCATCATTGAAGTCACTCCAACAACCCCTCTTCCAAGATGGAATTTTAACAAAGTGAATTGGTCCAATTTCAAAGAAACTACAGCTAATCTGCCAGAAACACTTCCACCAGGCAACTCTGAAGATGTTGATTGCTCCTTTCGAGCATTCCAGTCACAAGTTCTCAGTACGGCAAAGTGACACGTACCAAGGGGACATCGAAAGAGATTTGTTCCATGCTGGGATCGCCACTGTGACAACCTTGCTGAAGTACACGCCCAAGCCACTACCCTGGAGGGAAAAGAGGTAGCAGCTAGTAATTTGTTAGACCATATTAACCATCGTCGTCGGGAGTCTTGGAACTCTGCCGTAACCAGTACTGAAATGAAGCACTCCAGCAGAAAAGCCTGGTCAAAGCTCAATCGGTTGACTGATAGGAAGAGGCGAGCCACCACTAGGAAAACACTCTCAGCTAACTCTATTGCAAAATGCCTTGTCAACAATGGAAAATATAAGGAGTTTGACAAGGCTTTCACTAGAGACGTAAACAGGAAGCTCAAGGAAGCTTGGCACACCCCTTATCCCGATCAAGACCTCTGTTCCCCCTTTACAGTAGATGAACTGAGAACTGCCCTAAAGTCCCAGATATCCGGTAGCCCAGGCCCTGACTCCCTTCACCCTGAATTCTACAACCACCTCCACGACAACTGTATTGAATGGCTAGCCTCTTTCTTCTCCACCTGCCTTCGAGTAAAGAAACTCCCGAAGATTTGGAGAAAAGCAAAGGTCGTTGCCATTTTCAAGCCTCGCCAACCTTCAGACGCACCTAATACCTACAGGCCGCTAAGCCTCCTCTGCATCGGCATTGTCGACTCGCAACTACCTCCAGAACAAGCTGGATTCCGACCAGGAAGAAGTACCCTTGATCAGGTATGCCTTCTTACGGAGGGCATTGAATCAGATTTTCCTTGCCAAGGAAAAGGCAGGAACTGTTATTTTGGACCTTTCGGCCGCATATGACACCGTGCGGCATCGAGGACTAACATTTAAGCTGCTACAATGCATCCCTAGCAATGAAATGGTCAGAATGATCATGGAAATGATCAGTAACCGTGGATTTACATTGCATATTGCTGATGAGAAATCGAAACTTCACCGACTTATAAATGGCGTACCACAAGGGTCAGTGTTAGCACCAATACTATTTAACATTTATACAGCTGACCTCCCTACCTGCGTAAGTAGGAGATACATATATGCAGATGACATAGCTCTTCTGTACCGTGCAAAGACATTCGAGAGCATTGAAAAGGTCCTCTCTGAAGATCTAAATGAACTAAAGCAGTACTTCCATTTAAATTATTAAAACTCAATATGGCCAAAACTGTTTCAAGCGTGTTCCATTTTGCAAACAGGAAAGCTCATCGCAGTCTAAAAATTAAAGTTGGCACAAACACCATACCATTCCAAAAAAATCCGAAGTACCTCGGTGTAACACTTGACCGATCTTTAACATACAAAGAGCATCTTTAAAAGATCACAGAAAAAGTTCGCGCCAGATCAAATCTACTTCGTTGCATTGCAAGCAGTCGATGGGGTGCTTCATTTGATGTCCTCCGAACATCCGCGTTGACGCTCTGCTACTCTACTGCTGAGTACTGTGCCCCTGTTTGGTGTGCTAGCTCGCATGTGAAACATCTAGACTCTGCCCTTAGTGACAGCATGCGCATCATCAGTGGCTGCATCCACTCTACACCTCCCCATTTGCTTCCCATCCTCTCAGGAATTCAGCCACCTGATCTGAGGAGAGAAAACATCATTCTTAAGAACTACTTCAGAGCGCTTAACAGTCCATCTCACCTACTGCACCTCTTAGCAACTGCTCACAGACAGGCCCCACGAAGGGTTGCATCCAGACGTCCTCTATCCAGAAGAATGTAAGATATTGCTCGTGACGCAAACGGCAGCTCTCCGGATCTATGGACAGCAGGGAAGTCGCAGGAGAGGTGGAACAGTACCGAGTGTGGATTGAAGTAGTACATACCAGAGCCGTCAACTGAACCTCCAGGGCACGTTCTACCTCGGGAGCCCTGGGTTTTGCTTAACAGACTGAGGTAAGGGCACGTAAGGTATGCAGACTTCATGTGCAGAATCGGGCTAGCACAGAGCAACCAGTGCTTATGTGGGGAAAGGCAAACACCAGAGCACGTGCTACACTGCAGAGCCATTGGCCTTCAAGGGGACGTGTAAACTGTGAACGAAGAGCTTCCACAGTGGCTGCAATTTACAAACTTTACATTAAAAAAATGATTTTTTTGATAGTTGAACATTCATACTTTTTAGCTCATACGCATATATATATATATATATATATATGACGGGGATGTCACAATGACGATTGCTTTGTCAGTTCCTTGTGAAATGATTTGTTCATTCATTCCTTTCCTAATTAAACGCGAATTTTGTATCTGTATTCAATGTAAAATGAGAGCACTAGAAGATGTTAGTTCTTTCCCCATACTCAGGAGCAGAAAGTACTCGCTGTGAACTGGGAGAACCTGATGTATCTCGTCTAGTTGAAAATTTCGTAGTAAAGCTAGATTGCGTGATTTTGTTTAGATCAATTCCCGAATGGCCTACCCTCTCGTGGCATCTTCTGATTTTCTAAAAGAAGGACCTATCTTTTCAAACAAACGAGTGAGCGATGAGAGTTAACTGCTTTTTACCTCTCTAATAACAGGAAATTGTTTAGCCATCAATAAATATAAAATATCCATATAACTGGGGAGGCGGGCGCAAAATTTCTATTGCTATTAAATTTATGAGACTTGGACCCCTTTTTCCTGGAGGTGAAAAAGTAGAACTATAAAACTTTCAGCTATTTTGTACAGAAACAAAACTAATACCCTCCTGAACTGTTAAAGGAATACAAGACAAGCACTCTTGGAGTTTAGATTCACTCAAAATGATCTTATATATTACAACAAATATATTTACACTTCTTATAAGAAAATTTAATCCTCTTGAGGGTCCTTTGTATTCTCAGGGTTTTTTTCATTCTTACACAACACGAAGTGTAAACTGCATAAAAACTGAGGAAAAAATTCATGTGTTACATTATCATAAAAACAAAACAAGAACAGAACTGTTATGAAAATCGCAATTAAAATACAGTGAATTCAGCTTGCAAGCCACTTTTCTATTCTGAAAAAAACTCGAATAAGAAATATCAAAGCTTCAGCCTTGCGCTATTCTTACATTCTTCCTACTAGCCAGTGACTTTCAACCTCAACATTCGACCCTTGCGCTGATTCAAAAGCGGTTTAATTTTGGGGGCTGAAGTTTCATATTTTACGCCATTTTATCCCTGGACCTCTAACCATAAGTGGCAGCCAGCCTCACTGTGTAGTCACCATTGTTATTATTTCCTGAAATGTCACAGCAGGGCCAATCTTAAAAAAAAATTTTTGTCATCGAAAATAAAATATTCTATTCTCGCCGTTGTATGATCTCCCATCATAAGACATGGCCAACAAAAATACACGTTTCTCTCCTCATTTCCACAAGTCAATGAAAAATTCTGGTAAACGGCTTGGTTAAGTTCACAAGGGCTGTATAGAAATTGTGGTAAAAGTTCCTGGGAACTAGTATCCAGCACCCACGATTTGCTGATAAGTGATTGGATAAGCAATCCAGATATTACATCTACTATTTTGTAATGGATAGATATTTATAAGAATAAAAACATGCTTTTCTTAAAAGCACGACTAAACAATAATAATTTGTAAATTTAAGTCAACAACAACCAAAATTTTAAAAATACTATGAACGCATACTATCCACATTTTTTCTGCTTTGGCAACTTCCTAAACCTCATTACAAAACACTACATTCTTCCCATTCCACTACCACTCAAGTTTTAAAAAAACAAAATAACAGGTTTTACATTACATGTTTAAATTGTAAATACTCTTGCACGCAGCGTCAATAAATGGTAACAAGTGTGACAAAAAAAAAACTATTATTGAAACAAAAAATTAGAAGCGCACTCTTACCTTGGTGCAGAACTGTCCTCCTCCATGCACTTATGTATTATATTTAACCATTCTCCCATATCTTCCTTGTCAGCTGCAGCAATCATGTACTCCTGATTGTTTACAGCCTATACACCAAATTAAGACGATTTTTGATAACACTTGTTGTACTCCAAAATATTTTGCGCAAATAAATGTATATTATTGTCTTTTAACCGAAATTTAGGAGTATGCTTTCTCCGAGTCAAATGCCAAAGATAAAATGTCCTTTTTGGAAAAAAGTGTGATCAAGGAGGTTTTTATAAGGTAATAACAGACCTGGTCACCAAAAAAACCCACATTTTCTCCCTGGTTAGGTATACCTGCTGTTTTTCTGATCAGTCCGGTTTTAATCAAAGAATATGCTAAAAAATTATTCACAAAATAAAGTGAATTCTCGTCTCATTCTGCAGGAGCAAATTGATAACGCTCCTTGCAAGTGGTGCAAATATGGCATGAATATCACTAACATGGCATATCCGACCAGAGACGCAACAAAGAAGACTATGCTTAATTCATGCCGATCTCATTTTAATTTTTGTAAATGTTTGACTGTAAGATACCTGCAGTTAGATATTTCAATTTGAGAATGGCCTGATACTTACACTGTTCCTGCCCTTAATGCAAATGTAAACTATGTATAACCATCGCTATCAGACTACTTTTATGGCAATGGAAGAATAAGAAATTTTTCAATGACTTGCTTAAAATGGATAGCAGTGTTCATGCAAATTTTAAATCGTAAAAAACTGGGCATTCTCGCTTTTCCCATCGCACGCAAAAAGGTCTGTGATACTATCCAACTAATGAAACCATGCAACATTATCATCACAGAAGGATAATTAACAAAACGCTAAATTATTCAATCACTTTTTAGAGTGCATGCGGCATTATGAGGAACATGAAAAGGAGGTCAGCTTTTCCGGTGTCAATTTTTGTTCCAGTAAAAAATTTGGACTTGCACTAAATAATCGAAGTAATTTTGGAACGATAAAGCAAAGATCAGAAAATTGTAAAGGAAAAACAATATGAACCCAAGCTTTTTGTGCTGTTCTTAAGTGCAGAAAAAAAGTTGACAATCAAGAGATCATCTTCCATTTTTCAAGCTGACCCACTGCGGTTAGTTTGTGGCACTAAAAATATCAAAGATGATTTCGTGTCCCCTTTAGTTAAAGTAATAATACAGGTGGTTGTATATATGTGAGACCAGAAATAAACCTCTAAGATCGCTCTTAAAACAAAAATAAACTCTGCTGAAAATAGCTCATATCAAGGAATTTGATTCATCACATTTCCTCTTAGTAAGTTTAATTCGATTTGACTGTCATCAGAAAAAATCAAATTATCTGGCAAATTATCTACTGTTTCCTTGGCCTACTGGAACATTATGCGAGTTCTCATCTCTTTTCGTCTCTTTATTCACAACTTAGAAATGACTAAATTTATGCATTTAGTTATTAAGTTATTACTCATTATTTAGTTATTTGTTTTGTAGGGAATGAAAAGTACTACGTCAATTTCAAAAAGAAAATAAATACACATTGCTTTGAAATTTTGAACTTAATTGTTATCAAGTTCTCTACAATTTTTACTCTTACCCTTTGTAAATCTTATATTTTTGCTTTACAAACTTCGCAGCCAGTTGCAATTTAAATTTGTTGTTTCTTCATTGCCTTTTTTCTTTGCGAAAAAAAAAGGATCATTGTTTTTCCTGGTATCAATGACATTAAAACTCCAATATTTTTAATCATTGTACAATTCTGTTTACCTCAACTTTCACTTTCAGTCAGTTCATTAACTCCTGAAGAAGACAACCACAAATTCTGTAATCTTGTACAAGTTATTAATTTTGTGGCAATTTTAGGGTCAAGACCAATGGGTCCAGCATCTGCTATCTCTTATGCTATATTAAATTGAAAACTGAGTTTAAATAAATGATGAGTAGATAGTGACATTCCCTTCTTTTGCCTTCTCTGCAAGCAGTTAAACAATAAAGACTATATCTATCATTCCTCTACTCTTGCAAAACCCAAACCAAGATTTTCATAATAACAACCTGATCTTTCTTCGTATCCTTTCAGTCAAATTTGCAGGCAGACTTTACTGAAAGTTGATGTGATTGCAACAGAATTGTAGTTAGCAGGGTCTAGTTTGCTACTGTTCTGGTGCACAGGATTAACAAGCATTTTTCACCAGTCTTTAGGTGATATAAACGTTTTTGCAACTTTTCTGAAAATTGCATGCAACATGTTGATTATTTCATACCAACTTACTAAGAGTACCTCAGCAGTAACCTTATATATTCCTGGCAATTAGCTTTTCTTCAATTTTTATGGCTGCAGAAACTTCCTCTCACATGACTGGAAGTTCCTCACACATAACAAAGGCAGATTCGGGTAGATTTTCCTCTGCTCCTTCTTCATGCAGGGCTCTATTCAACTGCGCTCCAATGTGTTCCTTCCAAATTGCTTTATGTCATTTCTATCTTGAAGAAAATTTACTTCCTTATTCTTTCTGTTTGCAAGTTCTTGGACAACTTCAAATAAGTTAGAGTTCTTAAGAGCAATGCCATGTTTAATTTGATCAATTTTTTTATGATTTTGACTGCATAAAACACATTTTGTTTTTTGTGTGATAGCATTAATTTGCAACTTATCATACTACTTCATCATACATTCATCAACACATCTAATCTGGCATTTCTTGTATCTTTGGATTCTTTTTCTATTTCAGGTGGGACTACCCCAGCCTTAAGATGATGCACTTTTCCAACAGTTTATTAAGCAACTCTTGTTTGTTGCCATTTTGAAACGATTATATAAATTTATTGTTTGTACTAAGGAGGGGTTCAAAATATCCTCTGATACAAGTCTGAAGGGTCTCTACCATTTCAGGCTCTTTAAATTTTTCTGTGCCCAACTGATTAGGTAACAATCCTAATTTTCTTAACTTGAGAGCTGTTATTTTAAGGTTTACCATAACTAAGGAATGGTCTGATCTGATAGCCATAGTAATAGGATCTGCACTTCTTGAACATTCCTTTGGCTTGTTAATCTGAGATCATGTAGTATATTTTTTTCTTTTCATTGAGAGCCAAATAACCCCTAAATTACTTTATGGTTGAACAAGGTATAAGTGATAACCAAGTTGTTGACTGAAAAAATCTCAGTTTTTTTAATGTTACCCAAGTCAAAGTGACAAATATTATTTTAAAAAATATTACACTGGTTTCTGCCAATAACTAAATAAAAATCTATAAGAAGAATGAGGTAAACTATTTTTTAGTGGGGGAGGGGGATTGCTGGATTTGTTGTTGAAGAATAACATGGAATGAGGAAATAATTTTCTATGATAAACTTAAGTCTTGCATATACACTTGGCAGATGGAGAAGGAAATACATATTATATTCAGGTTTAACATGACAACTCTGGGTAATAACACTTGATTTGTTACAACTAATCCAACTACCTGTTGAAGTTTCTCATCTTTTAAAAAAATTGTGAGATTATTAAAATCAAAATCATCTTCCATATAATCATCCTAATGTGTTTTGGAGATTCCAATCAGGTAAATGATTGGAATCTCCAAAGGTAAATCAAGTGCTCGAGACAAGGAAACCAGATTTCTTTCTACTCAACAAAGTGAGTTTCAAAGTGAGAATTATCAGACATTTGCCCTGGGATATCTTGATAATGAATGTCTAGAGTAACCAACTCACCAGATGGCCTTTTTCCCTCATTTCTTTTCACTGCACATAAGCCCCAACCAATTGTTCATCTTCTTAAGCCTTAAGCCTGGGATTATACCATCTCTGCTTGGTCCCTGGAAAGAATTTTCTTTGTCAAGCAATGGTGCAAATGATGACATATCCAGGATTTAGTTGGGCCATGAAATTATGATTAGCACTTCCGTTGAACCGAATTATAGGCAATACCATAGAGAAACAGTTGCACATGACGGTGTCTACATCTGCCCTGCATACATGCAAGGAGACGCTGGTGTAAGAGAAGAGGAGCACATCATGCTGGGACCAAGAACAGAGGATGCAGTCAAAGAGGTCGAATCTTTCACCTACCTTGGTGATGTTGTTGACAGGGAAGGAGGGGGGAGAGCAGTATGCATAAGGATGACTGCAGCTGGAGCAAATGGTGTAAGACTGCTGATCTGCTCTGTGATAAAAAAACCCTGCTGAGCTGCTACACCAGAATGTATGGAGCTAGCATAAGGTCAGTGATGCTGTAAAGATAAAAAACCTGGCCATTTACCCAGCACTTAGAGAGTGCTCTAGTGGGCTGTGATTGATGCATGTTCCATTATATGTCACATGTGAAACTGCAAGACAGAGTCACTACTGCTGAAGTGGCTGAGATATGCAGACTGTGCCATATATGTAATGTGATGAGAACTGGAAGATTGAGATGGCTTGGGCATGTGAAGAGAAGAGAGAGAAAAATGTGTTCCCAACCATGAGGGACTGGAAGATCAAGAGAAGGTGACTATGAGGAAGACCCCACAAAACATGGCTTAACAGGGTAAAAGAAGATATAAAATGTTCTTAACATCACAGAGGACCTCGTATCAAACTGGGAGGCCTGGAGAAATGTCATCACCCATCCAACCCTGGTAACAGGGAATAACAGATGTTAAAGGTTTAAGTAAGTAACCATAAGGAAACAGTTGGCAAATAATACATACAAACTTGACCATTAATTAACATCTTGAAATATGTATGTGGGCCTTCCCTGTTCTTTCACATAAGTAACTATAAATTTCCTTTAACTGTGGTTTCAGCACTTTATAGTTGGTCTGTTGATATAATTTGACATCACCTTATTCTGGAATATTGAATAGTTAAGGAACTCAACAATATTTTTTTCTTCCATATTTTGGAAATGTAGCTGTTATCATGATGCAGTACAACTATTTCTGGTATTTGAAGTGCTGGAAAAAGAGTTTTTATTCCAATTCTATCCAACAATAGGCATAAAACAAATGCATGGGTTACATTAATAGTAAATGAATAAATACACCACAAATTGAAAACAAACCTAAATGGATATCAACATACCTTGATGATAAACACATTATCTCCTTCAGGCATTTCAAGTTCTGATGCTTGTCTTGCCTCATGAAGTAAGAAACAGAAAACACTAGCTCTAGGCTTGGTTGCCTTGAAAAGAATAAAATCAAACAAATACAGATGAAGAATAATAACTTGTATGTATAAATAACTGTAGACTTAAATAATCATGTGTGTTTTTTCTTACCAAATGAATGCTTCAATTTTATGCAAAAGATATTTCACACATGTATACACATATATATGGGGGAGATAGAGCAAATAGAGTATAGCAAAAAGGAAATAGGAAAATAGGAACCAGATGAATGTAACATTGGAATCAGCAGGAAATGAATATTATAAAGAGGAGCAGCAGTGAGAAAGTGGGTATAAAAGAGCTCTCAATAAAAAAGAATATTTTGTAAGGGAGGGAGTTGGCGACAAAGGAAAGGCCAAATTATAGGAGAAAGTAAATGATCTAAAAAGTCTAAGTGAAAAAAGGTTACCTAGGATTACTTGGGGTGCTTATGGGCCTACTTTCTTTTTGTGATCATTCTCACCAATTAAGACTTATTAAAAGTGAGACCAAGTCTCTGAAAATAAAAAAATGCTTCTTCTAAGATTATCTTTATATGTATTCATTATTGCTGGTTTTATTTTACTGGTGAAGAACCATACAAGGCATGAAGCCACTAAGTGTATGGAATCATGGGAAAAAAGGGAAAAAAGAAAAAAGTTAAAGAAAAAAAGACATGAGCTGACCTTACACTTAACACAATATATATATATATATATATATTGTATTGGCATCCATCTGTTTTGGAAGAAAATGGAGTTCTGTACCATGTTTCAGTCTGTTGTGTATATATATATATATATATATGTATGTATATATATATATATCACATGGGAAGATCCTTGCATACCAGATACAGACCAATACATCAAAACCTGTCCTCCTTATATAAGTCAAGTACCACCAGAAAAGCACAGGTCAATATGACAATGTTCCTATTCTTCTATTTCATTCAATTTATTATAATGAAAAGTAAAGTTAGCTAATCTCCCAAAACGATCAGTATTCAAACCCCTTTGATTAAATAAAACCTTTTAACATGCCCAATAGCTAAGAGGGGAACACAGGTTGATACCAGCTTCTACCATCCACTACTTTAAGCTTACAAAAACTGATGGGTTTTTTTGTGAAATGATCAATGCAGGAGTCAGGAGTTGCCAAATACAGCTGTCTCTTCTCACATGAATCAGGTCCCCAGCTTTATATATATATATATATATATATATATATATATATATAAAAGTATGGCAGAACAAAAATAAAAAATAAAAATACATAAAAGTAAATGCAATGGTAGTGCAACTAGTTTACTGTGCTACTTGTAAGGGTTAGAGACAACTGTTAACAAAAGAAATGGAGTTCTCAGCTCTTCCAGCACATCAAATTGAAAATTTCAGCCAAATGATACCATATTTAGGCATGGCAGCACACACACACTTAAATGATTCAAAATGAATCCCAGTGCATTTCTTTTTTGGGGTTAAGCTGTTTTTCTTGACTTCTCAATTTCAACAGAATTTAAGTCTGGTTCTTTCTGGGTTTATTATTCTAAAAAGAANATATATATATATATATATATATATATATATATATATATATAAAAGTATGGCAGAACAAAAATAAAAAATAAAAATACATAAAAGTAAATGCAATGGTAGTGCAACTAGTTTACTGTGCTACTTGTAAGGGTTAGAGACAACTGTTAACAAAAGAAATGGAGTTCTCAGCTCTTCCAGCACATCAAATTGAAAATTTCAGCCAAATGATACCATATTTAGGCATGGCAGCACACACACACTTAAATGATTCAAAATGAATCCCAGTGCATTTCTTTTTGGGGGTTAAGCTGTTTTTCTTGACTTCTCAATTTCAACAGAATTTAAGTCTGGTTCTTTCTGGGTTTATTATTCTAACAAGAAAGTGCTGTGCCATCAATTTTTTTGTATTTGAAAACCGTCCAAAACTTTTCAAAAGAAAATTAAATGGACCATTGTTTCTCTTTAATCTTTAAAACATTGGAACTCAATAAGTATGTACATTTCTACGTGGCCAAAACAATATTTTTAAAAGAGAAAAAATAAGGAGAGTCAGGAATACACTGGGCTTAATTTTTGTGGTGTCTGCTGGTCAAAGTTCATGCCTGACGAACTTGTCTTTTCCAAAATTTTCTGATTTTACCACTGTTTGATGATTGATCATGATGGCATTGTGTGAGTGGAGTCAATGTAAATTCAAGGCCTACACCCAGAACCCACTTAAATGTTTATGATCATTTTTGTCAGACAGCTGAATTTGGGGGTGACTTTAGCACTTTTAATCATTAGCTTAACCCTTTTCTCAATTGTCTCTATATGACATTTTTGAACTTGTCGGTCTGCAGATTCTGAGAGAAACATGCTGGGTCAAGTGCATCCCGGCTCATACCATAGCTTTAACCTGAAACCTCTAACCCAGTCAGCTGGTGTTTTACTACTTGGATACTACTAAAAACTAAAAACGATAAAATTTAATGCCATCATAATACTTGAGGCCTCTCCTAAAAGTAAGTTAAAAATTAATCATGTTCTATTGCTCAATAATGTGATCATTACTTTTCTATACTGCTGTTTCATAAATTATGAACTCTCTTGCAGCAACAATTGTTTCGTGGTATTCTCTTTTCCAAACATTCCCAAGTTTGTGTTAAGTGTTGTTTTTCCATTGGCATAGTCGAATTGATTTTTAAAAGTCGGCAAATTAGATTACAAGTCTGTAAGATGCAAAGGTAAGAAGGGAACTTGTATAATTATCCCCCAAACACACGTTACCCCTAACACCAACAGTTTTACGGTTAGAAACTTGTATAATTATCCCCCAAACACACGTTACCCCTAACACCAACAGTTTTACGGTTAGAATAATGAATCTGGGAACTTAAAAGTTGTTTTAGATATAGAACAGGGTGTGTGTCAAAAGATGTCGTGATGGAATATTGACGGTTAAACTAATTGATGGTTATGATTCAATGAATGTTTCATTCAACTCCCATGGTATGGTTCGGCGTTAATACGAGGCGGGGAAGTGCTATCTTTTTGTCAACATAAACTTCCGATTGCAAAACGAAATGGAATCGATGTTATCCAGACAAGTTCCGTTTTGTCATATCCTGTTGCTCAAGAACAGCGGTGCAAGTTTGTCACACAAACAGTTCCATTCATATGAACTTTGGCATGTGTGCCAGGTGTGGAAAAATCCTACAAAAAAAGGAATTAACCACGGTTTGAAGGAACAACACCCCCCCCCCTAAATAAAAGACACATTTTGCTTCAGTTGAAGTACAACTTACCTTGGGGGGGACATAAAACTCCAGCATAAATCCTCCTGGGGCTTTCGACAGGACCAATCGACACCGCTGCCATGAGGGATCTTCATCCCCATTCCCGTCAATGTTTATCAACTCGTGAACGTGACTTTCTCTAACAATGTCATATCCACTTTTTGTTTTCTCGGGCTGGTCAAGTAACGACGCTCCTGCAAATGACACCCTGCAATTACTTGGGTAACTCTCCCGGGGGCGAAAAACGGTGTTGTTACTTTCAACTGAATCACAAGCTGGCAGTTGATTTTCCTTATTTACATTTTCCTGCTTTTTAAACATATTTTTTAGCCTTATCGAAAGCTTTCTTCCTTTGTTCTTTGGGCTTGTCTTTGGACTGGTAGAAGAACTACAGTCGACATCAAGTAATGTCCCATTTGAGTTGCCGCTAGTTGGGGTGTTACTGTTTGATTGAAGTTTATTAACACCGCCATTTTCGAATACACGTTGTACCTCACGTTCAAACTCTATCATAAATTGTTCAACATACTTTCTCGGTGCCTTGTTGAAAAATAACACTGAGTTGTAAGATGGATTGTCGGCAACGAAAAAGCAACATTGTCGTGCATAATCGGTCGCTGCTCTGCGAGAAAACTGTTCACAAAACTCTTCCCATACATTACCCGGTAGTCTCTGAAGAATACTCTGACGAAACTGTGTGGTGGCCATTTCCATGCGCTAGTAAAGTTTCTTAATGATCATTGCTTGTAAAATTCCACATACATTGAGTCATGATGATAATATGATCTCGACTAAATTGCTGGAACTGGCAATGCGATGACAAGAATGGTGACCTTCATCAAGGTTTCCTTTGTTGTCGGTTTCCACTGACCACTTTTATTGGAATTGCGGGCACAATGACACCAATCACAGCAACACTTCTGAAAGGTCAAGTCAGCAAACAAACATCATCTGTCAAAGAGTGAGGTTTGGCTGCACTGTAGTATGAGCACATCGATATTTTAATTTGTAAGTTGTTCACTCCTTTTCAGTACGAGGAATGTGTATTATGCATGTTATGTACATATTATATATTATATTATATATATATCGTGAAACTATTAGTTGCAATCACAGTTCTTATTTTTCATGTTTTATCTTATCTTATATTGCTCTGCTATATGCATTGAGCACTTTTTGATACGAATACACAATATTACACAAATAAATGTGTATATATATACAAGGTAAAAGAGAAAACTCAAAAGTTTTGAGTTTTCTGTTTTATCTTGTACATTCGCTCTGTATTTCCACCGAGCATTGTGAATGGTAGCAGAAGAACTATATTATTTTCGATTGTTTGTTTAATTTTATATTTATATATATATATATATATATATATTTGTTTCTTTTATGTTCTTTTATGTTTCTTTTATTCAGTAATGAGACTTAGTCATTGATAACGGCATGGGATCTTGGAAGTAAGTAAACTCTGTTCAGAGGTTGACAGGTATGATAATTCTTGTGGAATAGCACAAAGATCCATGAACTGTTCATAGAAAAAGTTAGTGAATCCTTTTCTCTGCGTTTTGGCTATATAAGTATACGCTGTTGATCTACCTAGCTAAGTGTTGACTTAGACCATAGTCACAGGGTGATCACAAAATAACTCTCTTCTGACTTTCTCAGACTCATGCCGTAATTCAAACATAAAAACATAGTCATAAGAAAAACTATAGTCAGGAAGTTGACAAAAAATAATTGGCCAAACTCTTTAACTCCCCTTTTGTACTTGAATTCGATGACAAAATGACCCTGAGGGTGCACCCATTTCCCAACAAACAATGAAATACAATGTTGATAGCGGACCAATTTATGTGGTTATGACTTGGACATGATTTTTGACCTCCTTTAACAAGACGAAGAATTTTCCAGTCAGGTCAGTTTATTTCAGGTCAGGTCAGTTAATTCTGTATTTCACCTTGATTTTTTTGTTTAACACGCAATGGTAAATTGTATAACTTTTTGTCTTTAATTTTAGTAACTAGACCAAATCATCATTTAGGTTAGAATGGGTAAAAAAAACAAAACGAATTTAAAAAGTCGACTTCTCTTTCTAGGATGGATTTTGCCTACATCTGTCGATTTTAACTTTTGGAATTACTATTTGTTTAGTCACCAGACGAAGAAATTTAACAACAACGGTTGGTGCCAAGCATCTTATTCTTATTCAGTACGCAACCATTGATACTGAAAAGCTGCTCTCCGTTTTCTTTCTTGCTGGATGTTCAAAGAGCTTTCTGATACTTGCAAATGCACTGAGTGTGAAAGTTTGTAAATCAAGTAAAGACCTTAAAATAGATACTAATATGACACACAATAGAGGAAAAGATACCTTTGACCAAAACCTTCCAAAATTTCCAATATTTAGATTAGGAAGATCTTATTTATGATATCACAGTAATTTCGTTATTTTCTTATATATATATGCGTATGATCAACAAAAAAAATGCTAAATATCTAAGACATTGTCATTGAGCCACAAACGGAAGTCCTCATCAACAGTTTTGATATCACCTCGAATACCTATCAGTTGGCAAATCAATACGTGTTGATGGGATTGAATTTCACCACAACGACAAAATGGATTGTCCCTTAGACCAATTCTATGCATGAAATCGGCATATCGTCCATATCCAGATCGTAATCGATTTAAGAGCACCCATTGTTCACGCTTCAGGTCATGTCCTGGAGGTTTCACCGTAGGTTCAGGAATAAATTGGGAAAGCTGGTTGTCTGTATTACTCCATCGCTGTTTCCACACATTAGCAGCCCAAGATTTGACAGATGCTGTATCGTTTATGGTGGAAGCTAAAAGGTGCATGCGATTCGAAAGTGGAACTCTGCTCTTCAACCTATTGTTTGTAAGTGGATATTCAACCAATTTTTCAAGAATGTGCCTTTCCTCTGATAGCACACGATTATATAAATTCAATATATTTTTATCTCTTCTTAAGTCGGCAGGCTCAATACCACAAAGAATAGGAAGAACATCAGTTGAAGTCGATTTTATACAACCACTCACTAGTCTCAAGCATTCATTAAGTGCAACATCAACTTTATTGCAGTGATGGCTTTGGCTCCAAACAGGAGAACAATATTCCGCAGCAGAGTAACACAAGGCTAAAGCAGATGATTTCAAAGTCGAGAAATCAGCACCCCACCGACAGCCAGCAATACGCCTTAGTAGGTTACATCGCTTGGTAACTTTAGAAGAGACTTCAATCAAATGATGTTTGTATGAGAGAGTACGGTCTAGTGTGACACCAAGGTACTTGGGAGTTTTCTCAAAAGGTAACCTCATGCCAGATATTGAGACATTGAGTTCATAATCAGCTCTTCGATTAACAAGATGAAACACANGACTTCTCTTTCTAGGATGGATTTTGCCTACATCTGTCGATTTTAACTTTTGGAATTACTATTTGTTTAGTCACCAGACGAAGAAATTTAACAACAACGGTTGGTGCCAAGCATCTTATTCTTATTCAGTACGCAACCATTGATACTGAAAAGCTGCTCTCCGTTTTCTTTCTTGCTGGATGTTCAAAGAGCTTTCTGATACTTGCAAATGCACTGAGTGTGAAAGTTTGTAAATCAAGTAAAGACCTTAAAATAGATACTAATATGACACACAATAGAGGAAAAGATACCTTTGACCAAAACCTTCCAAAATTTCCAATATTTAGATTAGGAAGATCTTATTTATGATATCACAGTAATTTCGTTATTTTCTTGTACCAAGAAGACTAATAATACTCCCTGTTTTCTGCTAACTCTAGACGAGTAAGCTAATTATTCCGCTCTATATGAAAGAACGAGTAGAAATCTAAGTCTATTTCACAAATAATTTAAGTTGACACTGTCAAGCTGGTTGTTTTATGTATTTCACCGACATTTTCCCTGCCTCAACACTCACTTTTATCTTCAAAGCTTTTTCTGTAGTTCCGCACGCTTTAGAAATTAAATAACTAATTTGTGAAATGCATTATATTAAGTCGTCATTGATCAGTGGTTCAATGACCAAAGGCATTGTTTTGATTTTGTCAATTGTTGTAGGCCAGGAGAGACATGTGCAAGTATTCTCAAAAAAAACCAGAGCGATATATAGCACTTAACGACCTTCCAAATCAAATGGTCTACTCTGTCAGACGTAGCCTTGAAGATTGGCTAAACCTGGAGATGATTGGGTAATTGTAACAGACAAGCTTTATTTTGGTTCTTCAGAAATCCGTTGTCATTCGAAATTTTGTCATATCAAGACAATAAAATGCCTGCCCATGGATCTCCTTGTTGTGTTTTTACAAATAGATATAAGTTAAAGTGGCACACGCCACGAAATTTTTTTCTCCACACTTTGCACCTGTTTTAAGCAACTCAGACATGTTTTCTTTTCTGTAGACAATGACTTCGGTTGTCATAGTTTGCAAAAAACAGTTTTTTATTGAAAGCTTCACCTTGTTTTGAATGGGCTCTGTGGCAAAAAGGAGAACGATCTGACCACATGGACACTCTAGTCTTCAACTAGTTTGTTTATTCAGCTGAGAATTATCCTCAGTTAAGCAATACCCGCATGCAGTGAAATATCCACAGCATGCTTTTAATTCCGTGATGACAGTGAGACGATTTCATGGAAGCCTGAACCTTTCATCTTTTTAACCCTTCTTTTTAATCTTTAAAAAATTAGATTTTGATTTGAGTGAACTTTTCCTTCAAAGATTTTCCAATATGTTTTTTGTCAGAATGCCATTTACATTCATAGTGATACTTTTATTTTTTGGTGAAAACAATTATAGATGTCAGTAAAAGGTGGCTATTTATGAGAATATTTTCTTTTATTCTCTGTGTCAAAGTTCTTTTCGTATAACCCTTTTTTTAATTAGGCATAATACCACAGGTGTAGGGAACTCTGAAGATATGACAGAAAAAAGGAGAAAAGGAGAAAAGGAAAAAAGGAAGTTGGCCCAAGAGATAAGACTTAACCATAGAATTCAAAACAATTAAGTCATATGATGTAATAAAGCAATAAGAACGTAACGAGTTTCACAATCTTGCAGTTCGAGGGAAAAAATTACAATCATAGAAAGAGTTATAACAGCAAGAGATTTAAGACGTCGACAGAAACGAGCCATACGAGATGCAACAAGCGGAGTTGGTACCAAGCGAAAGTCCTGTCACAACTCTTCCTAAAATAAAACCTATATAAAAAGCTACGTCAAGCCACATTCCGTCGATGACACTAAAATTGAAGAGTAGCAGCACGATTTAGACCTATCAAGTGAACTCGATCAAGAACATCAACATAAGACGACGGAGGACGTAGGAGAATCTATAGCAACAGTAATCCATGCAAGGCCGGATGATAGATTTATAGAGATACAAGATGGCCTCAGGTGTAAGATACTCTCTAGCACGATAGAAAGAGACAATGTTTCTAGAAAGAGACTTGACAAAAGGCTGAATATAAGAACAGCAAGAAAAATTGGAGAAAATGACAAAGCAAGCATCCACATTGATGAACTTTCCTCAAGAGAAGAAGCAATCTCACCAGGGTTAACAACAGAATGATATTCCGTAAATATTGGAGGGAGATTACGGCTCAACTTTCTATTGAATGACATCCGTTGAATTTTAGGTACATCAAAAGAAAACATCCACTTACTATCCCATTCTCTGGCACATTGAAGGGTAGATACTAAAGTTTTCTCAACTTTGACTTGTTCCTGCTGAGTTACCTTGTGTCCAATGCCTAGAGTACAAGGCAGTGTCATCAACATAGATGTTGAGAAACTGGAGAAAGTCAATCAGCCAGAAAGATCATTAATGTAAGGAAGGAAGAGGGTCGAGCCAAGAATAGAACCTCGAGGACCTCTTATTGAAATATTCATAAGATGTAATTCCATCCAATGTGACAGTCAATTTAGGGTCTGAGAAAAAGGATTAAATGGTGTTAAAGATTCTTCGGCAAAGACCATAACCAGAAAGCTTATGAAGCAAGCCATTTTGTCACACATTACCAAATGCCTTCGAAGTATCAAGCGCTATAGCTCTTCCTTCACCAGAATTATCTTTAAACGTACAGTTACTTTCCGAGATTTCAGTGAAAAGGTTACCAGTGGAGCGGAGTCCTCTAAACCAGTACTGCATACCAACAAAGAGACCTAAATTCTACAAGAATTCTACCAGTGCCTTAGCTTGATCTTGTCGTCTGTGCAAGTTTGGGTTTATCCCTTCCTGAAGAAGGAACAAAAAAAATCATAGCCAAGGGAATTAAATATTTTGCCTAAGTTTAAAACTCCAGGTAAGTAATTGTAATTTCTTGAGTGTCAATCTTCCAAGAAGTAAAATACTGAGTATTCTCAGTTTTCTCATTTCCGTTTTTGGAGGTAAAACCCTCTCTTCTTTTTGGAAGATTTTCAAGAGTTTTGTGACTTTTAGTTTGTTAATCTTCCACTTTGATGGTCTTTGATTTTCTCTGTCCTCTAAAGAAAAGACTGGTCCTTTTGCTAGATTGTTTTCCAACAATTCCTCCGTAAATGACACTGGTATTTTATTGGCAGAGTTCCCTCCACAAACTTGTCAGGCTTTAGGGTCTTTCATCATAACTCCAAGATTAGGTGCAAAGATTAATCATGGGCTTCATCAATCTCAAGCTCGTGGTCCAGGTTTCTGAACTATCTTTCTTGCTGTCCAAACTTTTTAAACTTTGCCTATCGGGGTCTCATTTTCCGCTATCCTGGCAAGTCTTTGACGTTGTTTCTGTCTTCAAGAATGCCTGTGATCCATCTGATCCTCGCCAATATCAACCTACAAGTCTTCTCTCTTTCATTAGTAAGGTCTTTTAACGACTAACCACCAGTGACTGGCCACCGTGAAGTGGGCAAGGATTCTAGTTTTTGAGTTCACAGGACTCGCCAGGAAGGTCTGACGTCATTAGCACAACAAGCGTGCTAGTTTCCGAATATTCTGAAATACATATGGCTTTTTAATTTTGTAACAATTTCCCTGAAGATGAAGTTAGATTTTTTTTTCTTCTATTACAAAGTGAGATATTTGATTACCTTATGTAAGTTACCTGATAAGTATCACGTATTTCTCCCTTTATAAGGAGGTGCTTTCAATGGAGACAAAATCTAAATTTATCTCCCAGGAAATTTTAAGCTGTAATTGTAAGCAATTTAGAGAAATGTTTTTGGTGATTGCTGATCAATTACATTAGTTACTCGCATGTATGGATTGTTTGGTATAATGGTTAAACATCATTATCCTGTAAATACCAAATATAAATATGCAGTACTCTGGAAATCGAGAGTGTTTTGCTGAAAGCAATTCTTTTCTTCGAATCGGCATGTATCAATTCATAAAGGTTTCATGACAAAGCTATAGTGGACAACTGGTAAAACCAACAGCTTTACCTGCCAAAGGTTACGGTTTCTTGCCAAAGTAAGCCTCTTCCCTAAGTGTCTTCCACCCTTACCTAGGGTAAAAGAAGACAAAATAAACAAAGATCTACCAATTATACTAATTAAAAGAAGCTGGTTTTTTAAGCGACTGAAAATAGAAAATATTTGTGTTTTATTGTCTTCTTGTATTAAAAATATCTCAATAAAAATATTAATTCTTGGTAAAGTATAGACTTTGATGCACTGGGTTTTTTCTAATAAAGTGAATCTTTTTGCTTTCATGTTCCTATTTTTCCACTTTACTGATAACCATTCCATTCATTTAACATTAAAAAACGAAGTACTGTAGCTTTTTTTATTAAAAAAGTCAACCTGTGAGCAAGGACAAACACGCTACTCACGTTTTCATTATAGCTTGCTTTAAACTTGATAAATCAGTTCAGTGGATTTTTTCTGAAAACAAAAGCGGAGTATTTCTCAATTAAATTTAAAATTTTGCTTGCTGAGATTGGCAGATCCTAAGGCTAAGTAAGTACCATCTCTGCGCAGCGTCAAAGACCACTTTCAATAAAAATACCATTGTACCAACTTAGGTCATTATACCTTAATAAGACATTGTAATAAAGTTAAAAAAGGTAGGCGCATAAATATATATGGTCATTATGTACTTTTATTATGTATATATAGTTATACCTAATAATTTCTAAAGATTTCAAAATTTCAACTGGAGTAAAGGAAGAATATAAAAGTGGCTGAGCAAAGAAGTCAAGAAAAGAAGTCGGAAAGAAACTTGAAGCAACTTTTATCATATATTTTATAAACATACTAAGGAGTTGAGAATAACTGCAAAGTACTAACGTCCAATGCCAGTAAGATATTTCCTGGCTGTATATGCAAAGAAGTGATTTGAAGAATAAAATAGTAGTCATGTTTCAATTCTCATCAACTGTATCCAAGTAATTTTTGCAATGTTGGAAATGGAGTGTTGGATTCCTTAGTTATTTTTGAAATAATCACTGAACACAATGTATTTTCATTCAGTATCAGTGGACACTACATCTAACATCAAGAATATTGACCAACTAGGAGCGGTGCTCTATCCTGCTTCTACATCTGGCCAAATAGTAATTGAAACATAAAACTATTTCACCGTTGTAAACACTTAAAATCCAAATGGAAATCTGACTTGATCCGTCTCTTTTTAATGGGAAGGGGAGTATTTCTGAGCAACTTTTGTTAAATTCTCATTTTGATTATAGGTCTCTATCTTTGGAAACTACATCGTATGAACCGCTTTTTTACAAGAGTGATAAGCATCTGATACGAAATTTGAGTATTTAGGATTCCTGATTTAATTTGTTCTGCATTGTGGGTCTCTATGTACGACAATTGCCGGAGGTACCTAAATGATGTTTTGTTTAACCTAACAGCCACCTCAGTGAAAAATGTAATCGAACTACATTCCAGCTCTTTCCATTACAGTTTAAATATATTTTTAATTTGTAGGACTCTGTCTGCGGTAAAATGCACACATGTTTACCTTTTTGGCCCTAGAGGTCACACAGAGTAAATATTCAGAACAGTATCTCAAATTACGCTGACACCAACAATAAACCTGGTTTAAATTTTTGGATTCCAGGTACCATTCTAAAGTAACCACCTTCATCTCAGCAAGCCTTCAGTACAGATTGCAACGCTGTACCTGGGTGACTTTCAACATATTCATCCGGCTCCCTGAAGTCAGAAATCAGCTTCCATTTTCTCTTGTTAATCTGTACAATTGCCATGATTTGTAAGATCCTACATCTTGATCTCGGATCATCACATCTCTTCACTCATCGCTCTCCAATTCAGCATTTTATTTCCTTATTGATTCTTTCTATTGATCACTCCATCTTGGACTTCTATAATGTGTAAACTCATTCATCATGTACATTGTGTCCATATGTCCCCATCAAAAGTGTCTCCCAGTTCCTTATCTCTCATAGTCAGGCTCATCTTAAATCCACCAACTGGAGCTTTCTCCTTCTTCACAACTCATCTGAAGTTGTTTTTACTTGTTCTTAAACAACTTCAAGAAACCTAATATCTCTTTGTTTATATTTGACCCCACTATATCAATAAAGTCCACTCCAAAAATTGCATGCACACTGTCGATGTAGATTTTCATGACGCTACTATTAACATATATTAAGAATCCAAGTTACAGACAGCAGTTAATTTGCACACCCCAACCATGTCACCTACCTCCTCCTTCACCACCTCTCAAAAGACACAAACGCAACGTCTTAAATGCTCCATGTCAACCAATAATCGTTCTTTTCCTTCTTTACCACAATTCTTATTATAGAAAGTGACTCTATTCCTCGCTCAGAGAAGCTTTCAGTGCAAAATCTATATCCTTCTCGTTTCCCTGTACACTTGGGGAGACTGTAAAAATTGACTCATTCCAACGCAGGCGCAGCCTTTCACTACTTTGACACCCTTAATTTCATTTGGACCATTTAAAAAATCAATTGCAGCCTTCACCATCCGTAACATGGACGGAGGAGGGGGGTTGTCTTCTGATGCATTTTCTGCATCATTATTTCCATTTCGAATAAACCTTCCTTTATTTCTTCTTCCTTCATCTCACTGTTGAGAGATTCTGTCATCTTTGCGGCTACTCAAACATCATAGCACATGTACGTTCGATTACTGCTGAAAGAAATAAATTTTCATTAATTGCCATTGGTTTACGTGAAACAACTGGGCTTGACTCAGTCACGAATGGTCTAAGTTACAGTTTATCCTTCTTTAGGTAAAGGCAGCAATTCTTTGGTACCGAAAAAAGATAATTCATGTGACATATAATTATGTGTTTATTCTCGACTTTTCTGTCTTCACTTACACCATTAACTAGAACAAGATTGCATAAAAACTAACACATTTATTCAAGAACATGAACAAGTTACAAAGCTACAATGGTGAAGCAACGATCGACCACAAGAAAAGGGGAAGACAATAAACGTTTTCTCATTAGGAAATCATTACTATATGAATACAAAGGTCTTAATGAAATGTTCAATTTTTTTCAATTAGGATTGTCTCGACTTATCAACTCTCCTTTGATTCAAGCTCAAAATCTGAGGCAGTTAAGGCCATAATGGAGAACTTCCCAAGGGATGGATTCGCATGTTTAAAGGTTGAGAGATGTTACGATTCTGCAGAAAGTTCGTTATTAGCGCGAATTCATCCTTAGAGGATGTACGTATGACAGCTTCAATGATGTCTGTAAAGGTAAAACCATAGCTCACTTGAACATGAGAATGTCCAAACACTTAAAAGTTCAAAATTGTTGTATAAATATATGTTGGTTGTTATGAAATCTCAGTTCTAGTTAATGGTCAAAGTGACGACCGAATCGTCAATAGTATAAATATAGTTGTATGTCACATAAATTATAGGTTTTCGATTTGTAGTCCTGGGATGTAAACATCGACATGTTCGTTTTTTGAAACTTCCCTTGCAAATTGCTTTGAGGCCCGGAATGGATTAACATAAGAGGCACTCAACAGGAACTTTTTTATCTTCATAAGACTCCTTTCCTGTATCAGTAACATGCTGCGTTTGTGCACAGCCCCTTTTAAAATACATCCAAAAGCAACTGCATGCGATCCTGCTCCTCTGACACTACTCACCCTCCACAATGTTCTATTGCACAACAAGACTATATTTTAACTTTCTGTGTTGACTTGTTTAATTTATTTTTAAATTGAATGCGTCTGCCCTTTATAAACTCACAACTTTATCATGTTTTCGCGACCTTAGAAGTCATACATAAAAATAACATAGTGGATACTCAGGTCAGGGTTACAAATTACTACGAGACAATATTTTAGCTTTCTAGTTTGCTTCAAAACGACCTCAAGAGAGCAGGGAAGACCTGGACTGGAGTTGAAAGACAGGCTGCTGACAGAGTTCCGTGGAAGTCGATTGCTGCCCGATGCATCCCTGGATGTTGGAGGATCTAAGTCTAAGTAAGTAGTTTGCGTCGCTCAATATGTTTTAAGGTTGTAGGTCTTTATCTTTGCCAACATGCCAAGATGACCTCCTTTCAAACCCTAAAATTATCTCAACGGTCACCTCGAAAAGTTTTCGATTGTGTTTCTTTGTATTGGAGAATGGGCTCCAGATGACCCCTTTTTCATGCTCTGATAGCTATCCAGGAGCTATATAAAAAATGATATAGCCCGTTCTCAGCGCAGGGTTCCAAACTAGCCCAAAGTTAAATTCACTTTTCTATGCTGCCTATGTGGGATTTTATTCCAACTACAAACAAACACACACCTATCTGTGGGCATACACATGTTTATAGAACAAAGACATTGAATTTCCTTTGTACAGATTGAGACTAATTCTTTACTACGTCTTCTCAGATGAATTTGCAGAGGATCTTTTCCAATTCATTTGCATTTACTCCATATAGTTGGCAGAAATTCTTTTGAAATCTATAGAAAACAAATTGATTAATTTAAAAGTTCTTGATGGACATCCTTATACTCTATAACGTTATAGTATAAGAGGGAAAAATTGATATTTTCGCTCTATTACTTATGATGCTGTATATGCACTGATCAAAGATTTAGCAACTAATACTCTTTGTTTTGAAAGTTAGGTCTGAAGATAAGACGTCTATTGTGGCGCTAGTGGAACAGTCAGTGGTTTTATTGTGGCAATGGAAATCTCATGACTGGTTAACATTAGTTTTCTAATTGATTTGTGATCTTCCATATCGTTAAAGTTCCAGAAAATGAACCAAATGTTACAGGATGGTAAGCAAATTCATTAATCAACTTG
Organism: Morbakka virulenta; assembly: GCA_003991215.1. NCBI lineage: Eukaryota > Metazoa > Cnidaria > Cubozoa > Carybdeida > Carukiidae > Morbakka > Morbakka virulenta. The sequence continues at coordinate 943,403 of RDPX01000267.1, forward strand.
GCTGAAACACTGGATATTTTTGTTCAGACAAGACCCCAATTTTAACATTCTGAAAAATGGTTTAAATAGTTCTTCTTATTATTTTTCTGCTAGACTCTTGTACTCCAGAAACGTGCACAATCCAAAGCCTCCTCTGAGGGGGGCGCCAGGTCAACAGACTGGTAACCTGGTAAAGTGGGGCAGTTGAGAAGGTGGGGCACTGTTTGTACCGATCCACAGCTGTAGGTATCTGTTGTAGTAAAGCTCCACTTCTTTTGGGATGCCATGCATCTTCCAATTTCGGTTGGGAGGTGATTCAGGGTCTTCTATACTATCCAATTCTCCCCACTTTCACTGGCAAGTTCTTCATTAGGCAAAATTCCCATCTTAATTCATTGCTGTCCAGCCTCTCCATGCTTGTCCCACTGTTCCAGCCATTTCTGTTCCCTCTCCTCTTTTGGTTTGTGGGTCAGAGGTTGAGTGGCGCCCAGGAAGCTTTTCCTAGATCTGAGGCGTTTTCGGACAGTTGTTGCTGGCTGTTGTTGTTTAAATAGTGAGGAGCTATTATTGAATTAGTGAAATGGCTGCATGACATAGGAAAATGGTTGTCCAATTGAGCGAAAAATATTTGCATTTAATCGTTTCCATCATTGATTTTCATTCTTGGCAAAATTACACGTTCATAATTTTGATATTCAAGAAAGTACCAGAATGTTGCAGTGATATATTTCATGGAGAATGTTGGGTTACTCATGTTTCTATACTCGTGTTTCCTACTGTCATGGAAGGTACTGAATCTTGGATGATAAGAAGACTGAACGGAAAGAGAATCGATAGTTTTGAGTTAATTTTGTTCAAGGAAAATGCTGAACATACCATGAAGCGAAAGCAGATTAACTGTATCAGTGGTAGAGGAAGTGAAACCACTATATCCACTGGAATCCTTGATTACCAAGTAGACGTTGAGCTACGTAAGGTATATTACGAAAACAGCTGACAGTATTAAAAAGTCAATGATGCTGGGGATGTGCAATGAAAGAAGAAAACAAGGTGATCTAGGCACACGATGGATGAAAAGTATGAAGAGGGTGACAGAAGTAAACCTAAACAACGTAAAAAGTATGGCACAGGATAAGGAAGAATGGAAACTGATGACGATGCGCCTTTCTGGGAGTCTTAAAAGATTCAACGAAAATAGGTAACAAGGTAATGGGGGCTTTACACTCCAAGTTCTGGAGAGTAACAAAAAATCAAACAAAAAAAAGGTATTTTACAGTTTTTTGTTTTACAAAGAGCCTTCACATGATTATGTCCGAGAAAAAATTTACACTCCGGTCTACCGAAAAAGAGAATAACATTCTAAAGATATTGTAATGAAAATTTATGCATTCAACGCCATATAAATTTGTACGTTTTAATTTAATTTTAAAAGTATTTTATATATTAATTAAATCTGCTTTTAGTTGGTTGAATTATACCATTATGGCAAAATTTTATGCCATTTTAACCTCATATTAGCCTGAAATCGGTTTATTTTGAGGGGTTGGGCCAAGACCACACCCAGCTCGATAAAACGCAAACTTCACACATGTCACTTTGATTTTGCCTGAGATTATTCCCCGAAAAAACTGAGAGAGAATTACATGCATGCGTTGCTAGACTATGACTCATCTGACCTGGAGGAAACAAGAATTTTTTATTTCTCTGTGTCGTTAAAACTCCACAACATTAACAATCAGATCAGCAAAGAAATTAATGTGTTCAATTTGACACATGAAAATGAGATGAAATATGTACTTTTTCATTGTTTATGTTGCAGTAAGATAGTTCTCAAGTCCCATGATGAATCAATTGATGTCTCACTGGCGGTTGGATTATTTGGCCTTCGTTAGATCGAAACAAAAACGTAGAAGGTATCGACAACATTAGTGTAACAAACAGACTTTCGTTGTTGTAATTAAAAAATTGTCTTTTTTTTAGGTTTTTCATCTTGAGCAAGGCTTGAAGCCACTTTAGGGTAGATAGTTACTTTTCTCCTTAATTTTTTTCTCGATGCTTTTTAATTTTTTTAAATTGATTGATTTCTTCCCTCTCCCATTTCTGTTTTCGAAAACATGCACAAACTCAGCAGTACGCCACTTATAACAGAGAAACAAATTGGGTGGAGTGCTTCCAGGGATGTGACCGAGATTTGAACCCCAACCTCTTGCATGAATACCTGTTGATTTAACTACTGCTGATTTGCATTTAGATGTATTTTGTCATAAAGAATACCAACTTTTCAATATGCTATTGGTGGATATTTAATTTATGAATACTTTTACATCGTTTAACTATTTATTGTTATGAATTAACGCTTTATGTGCAGCAGAATCGAACTTGCTAGTTTTCATGAGTTGATTCCATGAACCTTTATGCTTTTGCTTAAGTAACATGTTCTCCTCATTCCAATACTTTCCTGCACTGATGAACTGAAAGATTCTCTTGATACTATCCACCCCAATGCGTACCGACGTCTTAATCTGGCCCCGAATGTAATGTTTACAAAGTTATATGTTAATATGCAACAAAAATCTATCTTACCAGATTTTGTTCCTCTTAACTATTTATTCCAACATCTTAATTATGATTGTTTAAATAGCATCAAGATGCCATGTGTTCTTAATAGTAAAAAATCTTAATTGAAAACAGAAGTTTACAAACGAAATTCAGACAGTAGTTAAGACTAGTACATCTAAGCTTGTTATGCGTAAACGTATTGTACTATGTACAAGAAAAGTCTTGTCATCTACAAACCTTATCTTAATCATAATCTGAAGACCTCCATTGATCCTACTCTCGCTTTTCATTGGAAAAGTATCTAAAAGATTATGTTTCCTCCTTTTTATGGATTAGTTATGATTTTAATGACCTTAGGTGAAGTTTGTTTTTGAAGAATTCATTGTTTACTAACAGTGCTCTCAAGGAAAGACTTGGTCGCCAATGTCTGTAATAAAAATATATGGCACTACTTAATCAGTATACTAGAGGTATTAATTAATTAACCAGGAAAAGACGTCCACACTAAGGTATGGAAGATTGAAAGATAAAGAGTGGTTTCAGGGTCCATGGTAAGTAGAAGCGGGACACAGATTTTTTAGAATGACAAATAGAATATCCTCATTATCTAAAAAGATTTAAAGCTACCTTACTTGTCAATAAGAACTTATGTCCACAATACATCCATTGGGTGCAAAAGTGAACAGTTTACAGCTATGGCAGCATAGTAGCCTTAGCATGTCTAAAAACATTGTCTAACAGCCATTCTTTTAAAGTATTTGTGGCTCAACATGAAGACCAAATTGTGTAATTACAAAGGCTTTACTTGTAACCAGATATTTTAAAACCTCACCAGAAGCATTTTCTTTTATTTTTAACCGAGCTGGTGCTGGAGCCCTTCTGCACCAGGTCTCGGAAACTGACCCTCGATAAAGTCATTCATTTTGATTGGTCAGCGATGGATTCCACAATGATTATTATCTATTGCAAGAACACCATCTCCTTTTAACAGCGGTTGACAAGAAGGCTACGGCAAGCTTGCAATTCATTCAATTGAGAGAATAAACGGGAGTCATCCCTCTTTCCATGAAAATACCAATTGATATGAGATCTTTTGGGGGCTCCTAATGTGACATTCTTCTTGAATAAATAAAATATGTTCTGTTTACTTACCAGATGAATATTTATAAGGAATATAAACTTTCCCGGAAAATTAAAAACCTACATACAGAAATTATATACGAATATCAATGTGCGCCTCATAAGGAAACTTAACAATCTACATTAAACAAAATGAAAAGATATTCAAGAGCTTAAAATCTGGGGAAAATGAAAACTGAGTGATGAAAACAAAAGTTATTTAAAGAAAAATAGCTTCATTAATTTCTACTTAGAAATTAATTTGTTTTAATATTATGCGAAACTGTTTTTATAGGTGATAAATATTGTCAGCATAGGGACAGTTAACTTCTTAATTGGTTGTCATTGCCAGATGAATGATAAACTTAGTTCAAAGTAGTTACCTAAGTACGTTGGTCATTGTCCCTGCGTGGGTGGGATGAAATTAATGTTCTTTGGTCAGTTACTTTTTATATTGACTTGACGTAATTTTTCCTTTACTGTTATATCCAAAACTTTGCTTAAAAAACTGTTTTAGTAAAAGTCAGAATTTGAGATTGAAAAAAAACTGAAGAGGTACATTGATTCTGGTAGTGAATTACAGCACGCTTCATTAGATAAGAGAGCTACAGCCGTGGGTTTCACAACAGTAGCCCAACTTGTAATTATGCATATCTTATTGATTGTAAAAACAAAAATAGAGTTGTTAGTTTATCAATTTCATATAGACCTTCTAACATATCCAAATGAAGAGAAATTAGTTTTGACAATTTGGAAAGTTAAGTTATCAAAAGCAAAGACAAGAAATAATAAAAGAGTCGGAAATTTTTGCACAAAAAAAGTTAAAGAAAGAGGACCCATGTCCCATCAATAGCCTAGAGGACGATGATTCATTCTTCGTACTGACAGATAAGAAGAGACATGGGATGTTCATCCTCAACAAATCTGATTACATAAAAAGGTGCTATGTACACCTCAACAATAAACCATATGGCACAGTTAACCATAACCCAGTAAACGTAATCAAGACGAAAGTAAGCAAAATATTTATTCCATTACAAAAGAAGATATCCTTGGTAATAAGCTTTGCCAAAGATTGGAACCCATAGATCAGGGTTCTCTTGAACAACAAAAGTGTACAAGTCTAATATCCCCATGTGTTTTCTTGTAGCTTACTCTGGGAATTCTCTTCATTCATTTTCACCTTAAGTACCTGACCTCCTATATCAATAGAAAAAGATTAAGTTACACCACTGTAAAAACAATACTTATTTGTAACCTTCATCAAACGCAAAAAAGTCCAGGGAGATGAACTTATGGTTTGGTTTGATGTCACATTATACACATATATACCCATTGATGAAACCTTACGAATCGTTGAGGGTTTGCTTGAACAAAATGAGTTATTGCCATCAAGAACTGCATTAAATCCTTCGGATATCCTGAATCTATTAGGAGCACCTTTCAACAGCACATGTTTTCTCTTCAACAGTGACATCTACAATCAAACCAAAAATGTACATATGGAAGCTTTGACTGTTGTAATACTCATGCAAGCATTTAAAGCTACGGCGTTATCAACAGTGGTCCAAGGTCGATAAGAAATAAATTCAATCTTTGAATAGAAAAATGGCTATTTCTTGATCAGGATTTTCTTTGGAGTAAGAAAAGAAATCAGTAATCTCCCTCCTAGATATGGAACATAAGATAATCAAAGTTCACCAAGCCTTTACACATCCAAAGAGAGCAGAAGGACAAAAAACCAGGATCAATCAATTTACACGATTTCTCTTAGATTCGCCACTAGCCAGCATTAATAAACAAAAACTCATCCCCACCTGAGAAGCTTGTCACCTTTCCATGAGGTCAAGATTGAAAAACACCAGATATAAATAAAAAAACAAAAAAAATAAGGAAGAAATATTGATAGTCTAAAAATTTACAAATAGTCACTTGGATCATGGATAAATATAGATATAGAATGGAATCGAAAGTTGGATGTTTGATGGTACTGGAAAAGTAAAACGCATGCTTAAAACGCATTTCTTCACTCTTGCTTGAAACGGTAGGACAGAGAAAAGGCAGCCCAAAACCTTGCTAGCGAGTTAGAATAACGAGCCTCTAAGGTTTATTTAAATTGGGAGTTAAGATCAAAAAACGTAGATAAGGTAAAATATAAACTCCTTAAAGAATTTTAAAAAAGGTGAGCAAGACAGAATAGAAACAATATAAGTTCCAAAGCAGGAATAGATAACAAGAAGGAATCAGTTCAAACGCAAACAAAATTCTGGAGTTAGTTCACCTGTCCTTCTCCTCGTTTGACGACAATGCAACCAAAAGAACCGCAAAGGATTATTTCATCAAGAGACTACGTCAAAAAGCACAAATTGTATTAAAAGCACTGCCAACATTTGCTCAAGCAGATATAGATACCTTGGCAACTGAGAGAATCAAAATTCAGTTGACTGGAATCCAATCTCTTGTGACACAAAAATCATAGAAATTCAGAAATGTCCTTAAAAGTCACAATATTGTTAATAATATTACTCATAAAATCGTTAAAAAGTTAAACTGAACATCCCATGGACCTCAATAGTCAAGCGACAAGTGTAACGCAACATCTGCTTCTGCAAACATCATCAAAGGCACCAGAACTAGGGATAAGGAAGAAACAAACCAAATTTCAGCGGATTGTAAAATAAACTGCTGTTCATGCTGAAGTATTGAGCATTTCTACCGAATATGTTTCCTTCGGTTTTGCCAAGCCTGTGATCCTATAGGTCACAATGCGTGGAACCAAACCTACCCCACGTTTCATTACTTAGATGAATATAGAAACAATGACTTTTCAGAGACAAAATTTTCTCCTGTTATACCGGATTATTTTGGTGATCAAAAGTTTAATATTTTGCATGAACCAAAGGCTAGTTGTTCATTAATTGACTTATGAAGTTTAGAAATACTCAACTCACACCCTGAAATAAATACAACTGCATATAAACCATTTATTAATGGTCTGGGCAAAATATGGCCTTTCTTGGGTCCAGATTTTTTGATGTTCGTATGTTACGGCGTAATATCAAATAAAAATTTCAAATCCTTAATACAAGAACATACAAACACGTTTTACTAGTTCATATTATTCCAATATTATTATTTGATTTGGTTAGTCATCGCATAAAACTTGACAATACTGGGCTCTATTTGTTTCACTCAAAAATACTTTTAAAAAAAGGTTTTTCCAAGCGTTTTGTATGTGTTTTGAGGCTTTAACAGTGTTATAAAGAAAGATTCGTATCCTTTTCCACACATGCGAGACGCCATTGACAAAATACAAGGAACAATGTAGGGACCACCCTTGATACTGCTTTGGCCCATTGGTCCATGCCCTTGTTAGAAGAGGGCAAAGAAAAGACGAGATTCTCTCTCCCAAGGGTTAAGTTCGAGTTCAATATTACTCAATATGGCCGCAGCGTAAGAGTTTTGTATCAACAGATGATTGATGTAACACTTGCTGGACTACCTTCAGGCTTTGTAATAGCTTACTTAGACAAAATGTAATCTTTATTACAACATTCAAAGAAAATAAAAACATTTGGAGCAAAATTTTCAACAATTGGCTTGTTCGAGCTTATTATTAAAACTCTCTAAATGTGTGTTTGCATGTGAAAAGGTGAAATGTCTGGGATTTGCATTATCAAGTGAGGCATTAAACCACAGTCTAGATTAAACAATGCAATCAATAGTTATAAACACCTGCAACAAAATAGGAATTAAAGGACTTTCTAGGTTTAGCTGCATTTTATAGATTCTTCATCCCAAACTTTGTTCAGATTTCTCAACCTCTGAACAAACTTGATACCATTGCTTTTGAATACGACAAAAATGTGACATTGCACTCGACAAATTAAAAGAACGTCTGTCATCTAGGCCAGTGATTACATTTTCAAATTTTGACAAGCCCTTTATTGTTTAAGTCGATACAAACAATCATACTTATGGAAGAGATTTATTTTATTGAGGAGACGGTGGTAAAGTACATCCAGTAGCATATTTTTCAACATCATTCCAAAATTCACAACACAACTGGTCTACTACAATTAAGGAAGCCTCTGATCTTGTATGTGGTGTGTTATTGGCATATTTGTATTGAAATACAATCTCTTCTAAATTCCAATTTTAACCCCTTAACTCATTTAAGGAATCAAAAAGATCCTCGTAGAAAATAATAATTTTGTTAATTGTCTGAGTTGGAAGTATACAAATATTTAATTCTGATGATTTGATTATTTGATTGTGAACATAGAGAAGTCCAGGGGGTGATATAAAGAACCAGATTAGTTATTTGAGCGGTTTGAGCCTCTGGAAGATGAGAGTTAGGGTCAAGCTGGAATAATTTTTAAAGGGTCAGTGGTAACAGCAGCAAAGAAAGTACTTCCAAAAAAGAAAAAGAATCAAAGAATAAATGGATAGCAACAGAGATACTGAATTTGATAAAAGAGAGGCAGCAGACTCCTAATAGAGAAAGTTCAGAATGTAAAGCAATTGATCAGAGAATCAGGGTCAAATGTAACCTGGCAAAGGAAGAATGGTTAAATGCAAAAATGACCAGTGTAGACATAGAGATCAGTGGTCACAAACCTTATAAAATCTAAAGATGGGAGTGTTATAATGGAAAAGGAAAAAGTGCTAGAGCGATGGAGTGAGTATATCAGTGACATGTTTCAAGATTACAAAGGAAAAAAACTCTCAATACAAAGAGTATGGATGGGCCTACTACTCTAAGATCAGAAGTGAAGGCAGCACGTAGCAAAATGAAGAAGAACAAAACTGCAGGACGTGATGAGATAGTTACAGAAATGTTAAATCAGTAGAAGACTTTGGAACTGAGAGGTTGACAGAGCTGATAAACAAAGTGTGTCATACTGGTAAAATTCTAGAAGATCTTAGTAAGTCAATTTTAATTTCTTTGCCCAAGAAACCTGCTGTAGTAGAATGCGAGTTGCATTGAACCATTAGCGTTATAAGTCATGTAGTCAAACTGATTTTGAAGATTATTGTACAGAGGAAAATCAGACAAGAGATAGGTAAAGTATGGATTCATGGAGGATAACGGTACCAGAAATGCTATTTTTAAGGTACAGATGCTACCAGAAAGAGAAATACAAATGCAAATAGATCTCTATGATTGTTTTATTGATTACACCAAGGCATTTGAAAGGGTGCAGCATGAAAAGCTATTCAATGATCTTGAGGGATTAGATCAGGATGGGAAGAATTTACACGAAATCTCTGCTGGAATCAAACTGCTTGTATGAGAGTGGAGTTTCGTAGGTAGCTATATAACAGAGAATGGAAAGTGTGATCTGGAAATTAAGAGAAGGATAGGGATTGCAGAAGATACTTTTGAAAGATTACGAAAGATCTTGAAACATCGCAAAATGTCAATGGCTACAAAGAAGAGGGTACTGGAAGGTTATGTAACATCTACTCTGTTATTTGGTTGTGAGTGCTGGACAATATCACCGTCAATTCAAAAGAGGCTAGAAGCTGTTGAAATTTGGTTTTACAGGAGAATGATAACAATTTCATGGGTAGACCATCAAACAAATGAGGCAGTTTTGAGGAAAGCTTAAGCAGAAAGGTGTCTGATAAAAACAATCTGTGAAAGGCAGATACATTTTAAAGAAGCAGAGAAAGATAAAGATTAACACACTTGGTCTCTAGTGCCATATTAAAAAGTGTATCACAGGAAGTGAGAAGGAAAAGGTAAAAGCTGGAGATCTGCTACATATGATGAGAGATAGAAAGCTGTGGAGAACCATGGCCACCAACGTCTGGAATAGTATGGCACCCAGAGAGAGAAAGAGAGAGAGAGAGAGAGAGAGAGAGAGAGAGAGAGAGAGAGATTTTTAAAATTGATTGACCCTGTATAAAGAATCTAAGAAAAATATAAAAACTTATGGACAAATGTTAAGAATTTGCTTGATACTTAACCACTTAACAAAAGCAATATGATTCTGCGACATTTACAAAAAAGTTTTCATTTTGTTTCCTTTATCAACAAAATTAAAGCTTCACCAAATGAGGAAGTAGCATCAGAAAGCAATCAGCTCTCTTCATCCAATGCACTTATGGAAGTAGACTTTGTGGATGTTAGTGACCACATCTTATTTGTTGGAAGAAAGGTTATTAGAAGACCAGAAATTCTCATTACTAACGTCAAAGCTTCTGTTACCCAAAGGCTACAAAGTTAGAGCAATGGGTGCTGAAAAATTTGTAGAATCTTTGGTCGAAGAGAGACCATGTTTGTGATACAGGGTCTCTGAGGAAAAATTGTTTATCTGCATACATTTTGATAAATTCAACAGCAGAAAATGAAGTGACCCCATTTGATTACCATTTGTCTTGATAGAGTTTCATAATTGGTAAAAAGCTCTTGGTAAAGAGGTTAGTTACATTGGCTGGCATGTGTATAGCCAAACAAATTGAGATACAGGACAGATGGTGAGAAACTTCTGGAGGATAGCCAGCCAGAAAGCGGTATTAGCGTAAGACTGACAAACCAGCCTAGAGAAAAACAAGCACACGCAAATAAGGGTCTATTATATATAATCGAAACAGAGAGGAAAATGAAGAGGACGGTAATTTTATATTTTTTAAAAATGAAAAATGGAAAGGAACTTTTGACAGCGCCTAGAAAACTATGAGACATGTTCTCCAAAATACCAGGTATGCATCTCAAAAAATCATTTGTGACCAAATCATCTGAAAAATTCTAAGATACTGGAGTATAATGGCTGATAAAACAAAAGATCATCTTCTACAAAGCAGATGAGTATTTGCATTTAATTTGTCAAATTCATATTTGATTGGACAAAGATGCGATGTCGCCTTCGTCATGAGCAGCAAAAATTGGAACGTAAGTGGGTGTTTCTTATGATCTGAACCCAATAATTGCTTTGTCATCTAAAAATATGAAGTCCATTCCAGACTTCTTTGACAACAATGCCAAAATGAAAATTTTTTGGAGAAAGGTGCTCAAAGAAAGAAATTGATAAGATACTATACTTAGTTGAGGGGTGTGTGGGGGAGGGGGGAAAAATAAAAAATACTGAAACAAAGTAATGGAGAAGTCAGAAACAATTCCAACTTATGTAGCTCTCTCCTTAAAGACCCAAAATTCATCATAGCTCTAGTTGTTGGACAGTACATTCTAAGTTTTACTGCTCCAGCCATAAAGGTACTCAAGGCAAAAGGCTGCAGCCTGGGAAGGAGGTATGTAAATGTCAACACAACAAAGAATGCATTAGAAAACCAAGGTATGGAAAGGGAATGAAAAAGTAGCAAAGGGTGTCAATTCTGAAGACAGAACCTCCCCCCCCCCAACTAGGCAACCATTTAGCTTTATCACCCAAGTGCAAGCCCTTGTAGTGGTCAATCAAGATCAGATCATTTCAAATTCATTCATTCACTTTTCATTCATTTATCATGTAAGGGAAGAGCAAGAGGGAAGATTTTCCAATACTAATGATGGAATGATTACTGCCCAGAGCTTAGTATTAATCTTTCTAAAGTCTTTAATACCAGAAAAAGTAAGATTTTTAGCTGTCCACTATGAAAATTCTTGACGTCTATTGACATGGCTTAAAGGCAAAATTTGCAAATGGAAACAACAATTTACACAAATTCTTGAAGGAGACAAGGCAACAATTGCAAGCTATGCATTAATTTAATGCTCAAAACGGTTTTATAAACCAATCGACGGGGGACATGACACAACCTTCTCGCGGTGTTACACACTGTGATACCCGGAGACTACTGAAATTTCCAGGCTATGTCCTGGCTGACCACATAGCGAGCAAAGTGCATGGCACCGCATCCTTTGTTAAGCGCACTGTACCGTTCCGAAAACTAATGAAGAGTGCACCACAAGACACTGAATTGATTGCCATCCCCGTAGCTGGTACTACTGTTGTGAATGTGTACAAACCTCCCCCAGTGGAATTTGGTGCACAGACGATGCCAGACCTTGTTAAGCCCACTCATTTTGCTAGTGATTTCAATAGCCACCACACTGAATGGGGATACAGCAGGAATGGCAAGAATGGAACCACTCTTGTTGAATGGACAAGTCGTACTAATCATCTTCTGGTATATGACCCGAAACAACCGAAAACCTTTAGGTCCGGGAGATGGAAAACTGAAACTAACCTTGATCTCTGCTGGTGGAATGGACCACTTCCTGCACCCCGTAGAACTGTCCTAGGACATTTCTCCAGCTCTCAACACCGACCATCAATCATCAACACCCACATACCAATTGATACCCAAACACCTTTGCGTCCAGCTCCAAGATGGAACTTCCGCAAGGCAGATTGGTCCAAGTATGCAGAACTAGTTGATGCTGCTGTACCCAACCTACCAACACCAGAGAGTGATAACATCAATGAAACCTATGAAGCCTTTACCAAAACCATCCTGACAGTTGCCCATGAAACCATCCCTTGAGGAAAGAGGAAACAATACATCCCATGCTGGGACAGCCACTGTGAAGATCTTCTGCGGTCAATCAGCTCTTCTGCTGATGACTCAGCTAGAACTGCACACACAAATGAAGTTAAAGAACACCTGAATAATTTGAAGCGTGATCGTTGGCTTGAAACCGAGACAGATAGATATGACTCACTCTAGCCGAAAGGCATGGGCCGTCATAAAGCGCCTTACTGGGGAAGGGAAACCACCTCGACAGTGTACTGTGAGAGCCAACGCCATTGCAAGTGTCTTCGTAGCAAATGGGAAATTTCCTGGTGCTGATAAAGAGCTTGAAAAGACGGTTAAAGCCACAACGTCAAAATTGATGAACTCACCAACAGCTAACATGAATCTGTCTGCTGATTTTACTGATGACGAACTAGAACCAGCTTTCAAGAAGATGAAGCTCAACAAAGCTACCAGTGCAGATAAAATATACCCAGAGCACCTTCTCAAGCTGGGCCCAGATACCGTAACGTGGGTGAAAGAATTTCTGTCCCACTGGGTTTCTTCCTGCAAACTCCCAACCATTTGGAGAAGAGCTAACGTCATCGCAATCCCCAAACCTGGAAAAGAAATGAATGATCCTAAAGCATACCGTCCCATATCACTATTATCAGTGGTCTATAAACTTCTTGAACGACTGATTCTAAACCGAATTGCCCCTATCGTAGATAGCCAGCTTCCTCAAGAGCAGGCGGGGATTCGAACAAACTGCTCGACCCTCGACCGTGTTGCCTCCTTGGTCACGGACATAGAACATGCATTCGACAAAAAGTAACGGATGGGCCTTGTTCTCGTCGATCTGTCCGCGGCGTATGACACTGTTTGGTACCCCGGCCTAAAGCTGAAGCTCCTCTCCACGATCTCAGACAGAAAACTTGTGACTTTCATCATGGAAATGATAACCAACAGGTCTTCCAGACTTACCAGCCCTAGTGGTGAAACAAGCAGAACAAAGCTCCTGTATAATGGTGTTCCACAGGGATCGGTGTTACCCCCCACTTTGTTTAATATTTATATTGCTGACATGCCACCAACAATTGCAGAAAAATACATGTATGCAGATGATCTCGCCTTGGCTTACCCTGGCACCAATATGCAGAGAATCCAAAACTCTCTTACAAATTATATGACATCCATTTTATCGTGCTTTCAACAGTGGCGCCTGAAACTAAGTATCCAAAAACTACCAGCTCACTCTTTCACCTAAACAACAATGATACTGAAGCCAAGCTCAGGATACCCGTTGATGGGAAAGACTTACGTTTTGAAAAACATCCGAAGTACCTTAGCATCACTCTTGACAGAAGCATCACCTTCAAGTGTCATATAGACAAACTTGTTGGTAAAGTCTCCTCAAGAGTTGCTGCACTGAAAAGACTTGCAGGAACATCGTGGGGATCTGACTTTACGACCCTCAGATCATCCACACTTGCACTATGCTCCAGCTGAATACTGCCTACCGGTATGGATGAGGAGTGCACACACCCGAAAGTTAGACAGTGTTTTAAACTCTGCCCTAAGACTCATCAGTTTATGTCCCACCTTCACAGTGAAGGAATCCATGCACGTCATGCCTGGCATCCCGCCACACCACATCAGACGGGAATCTATCATGCTGGATTAAGCAAACAAGTGTGAGAGCGAAGGCCATCCCGTGCATGAACTTGTCAGCGAATACCCCAACACCAAACGGCTCCGTAGTAGAAACCCTCTCCCTCTACAACTCAGAGCG